>JAFIDM010003189.1:27257078-27268273 GCA_023159025.1 Thereuonema tuberculata | reverse complement strand
GTGAAAATTCCCCGTAAAGTCTAGGCTTTCTTAGAGTGAAGTGGCGGGGCTGAAAAGATAGCAGGCAAAATTGAGAATAAAGATGCTTTTTGCCATTTATGAGGGTGACGAGTTATCCGGAGTAGAATTAAATTTGGTGACGAGTAAAAGAGGGTTATTTTACATTATTGTCTATGAGACCTTGTCGGGACCAAAGGAAAACGACGACTTAAGCGGAGTGACGACTTATCCGGGTGACGACTTAACGAGGTTTTACTGTATCATAACCGTATCACTTCAAACCTTTCCTAGTTCGTAAAAAATCATGTGATCATTACAATCTATATCTAACCCGAAAACCCCGTCACTATTATGCAAACAATATTTTAGTTGCAATTGTTTCACAACAGTATTTATGTAGTTCCCATTGTCGCCACCAGGTGCCTATGTAGCGCTATTATGCAGAACAATATTTTAGTTGCAATTGTTTCACAACAGTATTTATGTAGTTCCCATTGTCGCCACCAGGTGCCTATGTAGCGCTATTATGCAGAACAATATTTTAGCTCCAATTGTTGCATAACGATATTTGTGTGGTTCTCATTGTCACGATAACTAATCCTACAACGTAACAATAGTAACGGAAGCAAACTTTCAGGTTTATAACTTAAAGCAAAGGTTTTTATCCTATCCCGTGGGAATTTCGAAAAATCATGAAAAAAGGGTTTTAGTGATTATAATTACCTACTTCATGCCAAATTTGAAGTCTCTACTAATTATAGTTACGGAAATACGAAAACTTTCAAACGAAAATAAACCCTCCTTATTCCCGAACCCGTGGGGATTTCGAAAAATCGTTAAAAAGGGTTTTAGAGATTCTAATTACCTACTTACATGCCAAATTTTGAAGTTCTATGATCTCTATTAAGTATCGTTACGGAAATAAGAAACCTTTAAAGCGCAAATAAACCCTCGTTATTCCCTATCCCTTTGGAATTTCGAAAAATCCGGCCTTATTCCTTGTCTACATCATAACGGGAACCTCTGTGCAAAATTTCAGCTTTCTAGGTCCAACGTTTTGGGCTGGGCGTTGATGAGTGAGTCAGGTATTGTCTTTTTGTATAGTTAGATAATTTTTAAAAGAGATTACTGTAATAAAATGAAGAAATACAAGGCTGCATCTGCGTAAACAAGAGGTTGAAAGAAAGATTACTGTAGTTTACTAAATACTATGATGTCACAACAGTTATCGAGAATCCGGACTTTCTGGGCGATGACATTTGCGATTGTTATCCGGGAAGAGGAAGGGATGTATGACGTCAATAGTTCCTAAAATTTATTTCCCACGCTAATAAAAGTGCATTTTATTAATTTGTTGATGTCTTTATTGCATATTTTTTTAAATGAGTGAATCAGTAACGGGTTTATGGATGCGAAGATGTTCTCGCCCAAGGGTCTGAATTTCTCTTACGAAATCCGTCAGCAATAGTCGTCTATCTTTCGGAAATCGCAAAATGAAAACAGGATTTCTCCCCTTGCAGACTTGACATGAAAATTTATCTTCTTAAAAA
The DNA here is from genome assembly GCA_023159025.1 of Thereuonema tuberculata. Classification (NCBI taxonomy): domain Eukaryota; kingdom Metazoa; phylum Arthropoda; class Chilopoda; order Scutigeromorpha; family Scutigeridae; genus Thereuonema; species Thereuonema tuberculata. Next base: position 27,266,723 of record JAFIDM010003189.1, on the reverse strand, counting down.
ATTTCAATTTTTTTTTTCTTAAATTTTTTTTTTTTTTTTTTTTTTTAAATGGACTTTAAAACTTAAGCGTTATTTTACGTAATTATTGTGTAAATTGTGATTGCTACGAATTATGAAATGTTTTAAAAACTACGACAAATTTAAACGTAATAGACTTTTATTTTTAACCTGAATAGACGAAGATTATGTCAGCTTTGTGTAAGGTAATAGATAATTTATAATTAAAAATTGTATGTTTTAGTAAAAACAAAGAACAGAGAAAGAAAGAAAAATGTCCAACAACTTATAGAATTCAATAAACAACCGTTAGGTAAGACTTTTTTTTTTTTTTTTTTTTTTTTTCAAGGGATTTTTTTCCTTTTTCTTGTTGTTGAAGAACAAATAATCCGGTTAATTTTTCGGGAAAAAAAAAAAATAAGAAATACTTTTTGTGTTTAAATACAGGTAAGTATTTGTAACTTTGGTTCTTTTAATACATGCAGTTTCATAATAAACCGTTGCTAGAGTAATTTTCACTTAGGTGAAACCGGAGATTACGGTACCAGGCTGTTTTGAAGTACGATCGAGTTTTGATAAAAGTAGTGCCAAGGCATCAATTTTAGTTTTTCAATTAACTAGTGAAAAGTGGAATGAGATTTGCAGATAAGCTTATTTAAAATGGTTTTGCACTCTATTTACGTACTTTGCTTTTACGGTACTAGAAAAACTAACCCTCATCTGGCTAACTGCGATTGAGATAACAGTAAGCACAATCATGTATCCCTGCGCTATGTATCCTTACGAAGACTGTGATTGGCAGGTACCGTATTCTCCGGTTTAGCCTGTAAATCTTTACGAATTTACATTATAAGAAATAGTGTTTAGTTATAAGTGGAATAATTACAATTCATTTAATTTTGTAAAGGTAAATAAATATATAAGCACGAAAAATTCCGCTTGTTATTATTATCCTACGGCACACCAATATTTTTATTGCTTTAAACATATAATAAATATTTTGAAAATCCTCAGCATGTTATACACATGAATAACATCTTTTTTAGGCATTTAAATATTTTTTAAGTCAATTTAGATGTAAATTAATACCTGATAAACCTTCATTTTTAGAACGAAATGGAATGTATGATAGTTTAAGTTTCCGTTTATTTGATCTTTAATTTGAAATCTAAAATTTAGTCTAGATTAGAGCATTTGACTACTTGTGAAGCTACGAATAAAATTTAAACATGAATAACATTTTAAAATTAAATATTGGAAGAATATTTTACGAATAAAATATTTATTACAGCAAATATTTATACGCTTCACACTATGGCCATTCTCACGGCACCGCTTATGACGTTCTAGCGTAGAGTAATATGAGGCAAATAAAATAGAATCGTCAACATTTATATCTTGACATAAAATAATAAAAATAAACAGCTTAACGTTATTTTATTCTCTTATTTATTTCTTATTTTATTACATAAAATGTATCAGTTGGATATCAATTTTGCATACAGTAGCAACAATGTGAGGTAATGTTTCGGAGATAGTGTTGTTTCTCTTCGGTAGTGATTGTGATGCGTAACCCTTTCGCAGAATGTTCTGTTACAACAGAACCAGTGTCTTCAAATTTATTCTTGACTGCAATCATTGTTTCACGTTTATGTTGAAAAAAAAACAAACAACCATATTCCTCATCAAATAAACGTCTACCTGCAGAGATGTTGCCCTTCGAGTTATAAATATACTTAATGAAAGACACGTTGCTTTAATGTCAACCGGAACGCACCACTTTCCCTGCCTGCCATTGTGAATTATCACACGGTCACTAACAAGCGTTCAATGTCTCGAGATGCTCGTATTGACGTCAAGTGCATGCCCACTGTTGTACATAGGTGAAGCATTCCGGTGCTCGCCTTGGTTTAGGATACTATTATTCTTTTGAAAACGTTTAAACTACTCTCGAAAATGGCTCCCAGGAAGAAATTACTGGGGCCAACTCACACACAATTATAATAAATATGATTCATTATCTTTATGGTAACAGAGTTTCCATAGGAAAAAAAAATAATAAAACCATCTTTTTCTTGTAATAGATCTTTCTGTTCTTTTTTCAGTATTACTTTTCAGTTGTTATTTTTCAGCCTCCGAAAATTTCTTCTATTTTCTAAATGTTCATCAATTAGACCTACCTTTCCTGTCACAGGCTGCGAATCTTCTTGAAACATGACTTGCTTATTTATATTGATTTTTCTTTTATATTTTCTGTGTCTTTGATAAGAAATAAGAGCGTGGAGGTGACAAAAATAGAAAGCATTAAAACCAAAACATTCTTCCTTTTAAGCATCTTACGGCTTTTAAGCTAAGTCTTAGCTAATCCTGGATTAAGTTCAATTGAATCCAATAGTTGCGACTTGAGCTAATACCATTTGGAGAAACCGGCCTTTAATTCTACGCGAGCTTTAATATAAAAAAAATTAATCAATTTAAATAATTAATGAGATTTAAACTTTCTTTTTCAGAAAATTTAAAATTTCTGCTATTTGTATTCAATAAATGTTATAATTTTCAAATAAAATTGGAACTTTTCGGTTTATATTATTTTCATACATTTTTTTCCCTTTGTTTTTAAAAGTAAGAGATAAGGAAAGTGGGCTACAAGTTATTTTAAGCAACTTTTTCTTTCTTTTTTCTTTTTTTATTAAGAGAAAATTTTGATTATTTAAAAAAATGTGTATGTATTGTATGTTGTCAATCAGGATGCATGAATTGTTTTTCATCGGATTCATGAAGTAACTTATTATTCTTCTTCAAACTTTAAAAGTAGTTAATGTTCAATACTTGGTTCAAGGTTGTAGATAATTGTGATTTATATTTGAGACTGTTTGCTCTCTTAATTTAAGTGGACCACCTAGGGCGCTATGAATTTTCGGCAGGGCCGCCCAGAGGGGGGGGGGGGGGCAAAAGGGGCAGATTGCCCCGGGGCCCCACAAAAAGAGGGGCCTCATGAGGCCCGAGCGGCCCCGCCGCGCGCCGTATTGATTGACCTTTTTTTTTTTTTTTTGGTTGATAAAATAGGATTGACCTTTTTTTTGGTTGTAGATTTTTGGGATGGGGGGGGGCCACAAATTCAAATGTTGCCCCGGGGCACTGCCTTCGAGACAGTGCCCGGGGCCACCACTAGTCTCTGGGCGGCCCTGATTTTCGGATGCAGGAGTTCTTTAAAAGCTTGTGTAAAGGACCATAAAAGGGAAGAAAAAACGAATGAAGAGTACAGTTCAGTACATGAAAGAAGCATTTGATGACGTCATTTCCTTATGGATTGATGTTTCAGGGACTTAATAGCTCCATCTGTTGCTAAAATCCGTAACTGAATCTTATAAACATTACGAAAACATTCTTTTTTTTTATATATTTTCTACAGTTACGAATACATTTTTACGTTATTGTTATTATTAATTAAAAACGTTCCATACTATTCCCCTTGCTTGGCTATGCAAAGTTTGTCCTTTTTTTGGGTCACGCTTATGTGATCAAAAAACGACGCCATCTTGGACTGACTGTTAGGAGGTCAAGTTGATGACGTCATGACTGGCGACGTTTATTCCAGACAAAATCGATCGCTACATAATGACCATATATGGCAAACCCTTCCTTTTTTGAAAAATACTATAATGTAGAATTTGGTAAAATCACAGTCACAGAAATATCCACTGATCAAAAGCTAATAGTTTCTAAATAGGACGAAACTGTTAATTAGTGAAGGAACAAAAGCTTTACATTTAACGGTTAATTTTATAATTCAGTTTGTTGAATAGCCGCTATGTTATAATTCAGCAGTGAGAGTTTCTTCACTGTTAACAGATTTTAACTAAACCTTAGTTAATATTTCTTCGTTAGAACAAAAAGGATTCAATAGGTGGCGCAACATGTCTACAATGTTCCCAAAATATTTCTTAATATCTTACGCCTCGAAAATCTATGATTGCGTTACCATTAAGTCAGACATATTCATCGTCTCAGTTGTTTAATCTGATAATATACTTGAAAATTAACTCATTTCTTCAAACCTTATCAGTAAATGGTTTGTTTAAAAGTTTTTTGTTTTTTTTTAATCTTTTCTGTTGAGAAAATACCTTTTAGAATTTCGATTATTGTAAATCATCCCCTAGTGTATGCAGGGAAATTTACACTGAAATAAGTCGCGCTGTCCTTCGCAAAGCGCCATCTGATGTTTAATAAAAGAAATAGAAGCTGGTGACTGAAGTTATTTCCTAGTTCGCATTCTTCCGCTGGACGGAGCTGTGATTGCTGTGTCAGATCCAAGTGGAGATTCAATCAAAGCTGTTTGACAAGCAACTCGACACTTGAAGTTCGTCAAGAGTGTACTTAAAATGTTGACTTTTCTGAAACAAGTTCGGTGGCTCAAATAACAGATTCAGCAAATTTTTGATGACTCGCAAATATATCATCAGAAACAAATTGTAGAATTGGCAAAATGAAATTAGTGTAATATTTGGATAACTAAGACTAATTTATTTACCTTTTAATTGGTTTACTACACAATTATCCTTTGAATAAAAAAAAAAAAAAAAAAAAAAAAACACAATTTAATCTTGAATACGTTGTTCAGTCACAAAACGTAAAGGGGTTCATTTAAAAAGACAAAACAAATAGAAAAGGAATAGATGATTTTAAATTTGAATTATCCGCGAGAAATCCCTGTATTTTCTGATATAAGCTTATTATTAATAAAAAAGTAAGCTAGTACATAAATTAAAAAAAAAAAAATAGCAATAAATATCTAATGAACATCAGACGTCATTTCGTTGCGGTTCAAATAGGACTGAGTATTATTGCAGCACAGTAGCGACTAGTAAAATTATTTAATTGAAATTTAATGACACTTAGATAAATGAATGTTTTTATTAGAGTGAGATTTAACTGTTCGCTGAATTTGTGTCATTCCTGTCAGCGAATTGGTAATTTAATAGATGAGGATTTGTTTGTTTTTTTTTGTTCAGTATATAATTTTCATTTTGAAATCGTGAGATTAGAAAAGAAATCGTAAATGTGTAAATAAAAGAAATAATCAAGAAGAAAGAAAAGAATGAAATGGGAAGTTCAATGAAGCAAAAAACGAATAAATCGACACTTTTTTTTATTTTTAAGGTTTTTATGAAGTTAATGTCGGCTTTCATCTAAATAAACTTATTCTCTAGATTTATCAGTCATAGTAACCAATCGGTTACTATAGAAATGTAATGTTTGATGAAGTAGATTTCAAATCTAGTTCTTTTGTATTGAATATAAAAATATTGTAAATATTTCACTTTAAACTTGATTTACGATCGATTATTCTCAGTCCATAAACTCTATTGATCATTGAGAGATTCAGTTTCAGTTTTTCCGTAAGTTTCAACAGGAAGTTTAAATTTATACACTGCTGGATTATTGCCCCGTGATGGCTTCTCAGATTCAGAATCACGATGTGAATGTAATGCTAGGGATAAACAACCCACAATTTTTTTTTTTTTTATTTCCTTAAATTGATTACAATTTCAGTCCTGTTGATAGGAACTATCAACTGTTTTATTAACTGTGCTGTTTTATTTACAGTGATAATAATTGGATAATTTATTTTATATAAACATTTTTTGTATTTCTTTTTTGCCAATTTGTTTTAGATTTTTCCTTTTTTGTCCTCTTAACTTTTATTGATAGATATTATGTACATGCTTTTGAATTCTAATTTACAAATGATTGTAAATCTAAAAACACTAAACTATAAACTACTTATAACTATACAGATGAGATAAGCAAGGAAAAATATATAAACACTAAAAATAGATACATACATATATATTCAATTATCTCCTCAACACCGATATCAGTAATAATTCCTACAAAAACAAAAAAAAATTGCTTAAACAGATGTGAACGGTAATTTTTAGAATATCTGGTGTATTTTTTTTTTTTTTCAAATCAATCAGTTCCCGAATTTGTGAGGAAAAAAGAAAGGCTTGGCTGCCATTTTGTTTTAGTTGTGATGTCACGTGATAGTAAACATCGGTATGTCATATGATTGTTGCATTTACCTTTAAGAAAGAAGCAATGTTTTCATTACACAGTAGCTTGGATTTTTATAAGCTAAAAATCTTAAATATTTATATGAAAAAATTATAAATTAAAATACAACCAAAACTGGCCTGTCGAAGCAAAAACAAAAAGATGAATTTTAATTTAATTTATATAGTATTGTCATCTGGTGAGAATGAATTCCTTGTGATAGTAATGAGAATCATAAGTATATTATTGAAAGAATCTTGCATATATATCTGCAACTGCACTGTAATTAATGCGACTTTCGTTGGAGTTGGAACTTACCGAAAGATTGAACACCGTATACTAACAACGAACAATTTGCAAGAAGCAGAAGCCTGGCCACACGCTCTGGACAAGTCATAAATCACGCCATGTAAACGGAGGAATTTATATATTATATAAAGCTTGGGCAAGCACCATTGTGAATAAAGTTGCCAAATTCTGAGAAAACAAGTAAAAAGTTTTGTTTAAAAGTTCGCTTCAGCTCTCCTTAACATTAAGCAGTTGGACCTAGGTTTGAAAAATGTTACACGGGATTTTTAGAAAATACGATTTAAAAAAAAATATTGCAAATATTCAAAACTAGATGTGTTTTTATCATTTTAATGTTCTATAACTTTTCTAATAAATTGTTGCCTGTGGATTTTAATTCAAAATTGGTTATGACATTAAAGATACCTTTTGTCTGAAAAAAATAATGAATAAGATTAGGAAATCCTATCCATAAACACTTGTATGAAAAGGATTTCGTATTGATTCTTAAGGAATTGTATGAAAAAAAAAGAATTTCACAAATAAAATCCGAAAGATTAAGAAAAATATCACTGATATTGAGATGGGATGGTTTCAAAACCAGAGACGAAAAACTTTTCGGAAAACAAGTTAAACTATTTAATTATACAGTTATACTGTTTAGTTACACTGGGGAGTTTTAGGGAACTACTTTGAAAATACTGATCCTATTAAAAAACAATCAATAGAAATTATATTTTCAAATCTTTGAGACTTAAATTAATTCGTATTATTGAAGTTCTTCAAGCAAAAATCAGCGATAAATTTTAAGTTTGATTGAAAAATGGTCTAAACTACATAAATAAACGATCGATTTAAATTATCTACATTTCATTCGAAAGAAAACTTCTGTATTGGAAAAAAGAAAGAAAAGACCTATTTAACATTCTTTGAAATGTAAATATATTTTGTAATGTGCATCTCGCATTAGGACTATACCTTTAAATTTTTCACTGAAAAATTTTGAAGTATTTTTTTTATTATTATTATTATTATTATTTCAAAGTTCAAAAAATGAAGCCTACGCACCTGCATACTGTATTCTTTATGAATACAGGCTTCATTTTTTGAACTTTGAAATAAACTCAGCGCACGTAAAATGATCTTGAATTTGATTATTATTATTATTATTGTATGTTTCAAACCATGGGTTTCCCCAGCAAAAACAATATGGCGGGTCAAGGACCAAAGCACATACTGCCAAGTGTAAAGATGTGTGCAAGAATGATTAGGGATGTGTGCTTGTGTCCATAAATTTCCTAACTATGCGTGTAGTGTTGAGTATCACAGCCTTCTGCAGTTGTGCATAAGTGTTTTTGTGAAGTCCTAGCATGCTGAGACTATGGTGCAATGTGTGAGGCACCAGATAGTGGCAGAGAGGACAACAAACGTACTCGGTGCTGCCTCCATTCTTCTGGAGCTCGTGTGCTATGTCGGTGTATTTATTGATCTTGTCTGCGTGAGTTTTCTGCATGTTCTTGCTGATAGGCACTGCAATATCAATGAGATAGGTCTGTTTGTTGACCTTATCAACAAGTGTGATGTCAGGTCTGTTGTGATGTATGGTTTTGTCTGTGTGAATGGGGCGGTCCCAGTATAGTTTATATGAGGGTGACTGTAGTACGCTTTGTGGTATGTACTTGTAGTACGGGAACGTGTTCTTAATAAGTGAGTGTTTGTGTGCTAGCTGTTGATGAACAATCGATGCTACCTGATTGTATCGGTGGAGGTAATCTGTTTGAGAGAGAAGGGGACGGCCTGATATTATGTGGTCGATCGTCTCATACGTAGTGTGGCATTTCCTGCATGTATTATCATTATTATTAAACATTTTCCTATTTCTTTCTTTCTTTTCTTTACAGACAATTGATCTATCTCGCTTCAGTGCTTTCTTCAAGGTCAATTGGTTATTTTTTTTGTAAACCTTTTTAATTTTTTTTGATTATCTTTATAAAGAAAAAGCTTTCAAAACTGACTGAACTTTTTGCAAAGCAAAAATCAAATCTTGGTGCTTGTATTCATGATTTCTAAGTACTTCTGGTTTTGGCGCCAAACAGCCGGCCTATAACAGAATTATCATTAGAATTTGATCGATATTAATTCTAATAGCTTTGTTAGTTTAATTTATTTTAATTTTAAAATTACATTAATATGAAAGAGTTTCAATCTTAGAAAATAAGTAATTCCTGTTAACACTGTTAAAACAGTAATACCTTCAGATATGAGTGTCCCGACATACGAGTATTCCGAGATACGAGCAAGCCTTCGAGCAAATTTTTGCTTTAAGATACGAGTAAAGATTTGAGATATGAGCACGCTTACAGACGCCGAAGCTAGGTGGCCAAGTGAAAAGTGAGGATAGTCAGGAGAAAAAAGTTAAGAAAAGTAAAAAAAAAAAATACGTAAGCTAAGTTAAGCTAATTCTAAGTTTATGTAAGTTACATAGTGTAAGTGTAAGGTACAGTAATGAGTCAAGTGTCTACGTACGGGCCAACCGAGGCCGACGAGAAACTAGATTCTCGTCGGCCTCGGGCCAACACTCTTCCCTCCCTCCTCCGCACAAGCCGCCATTAGCCGCTTATGCATCGTCTGTCAGTAAAAACTCATAATTAAAACTACATTTTATTTTATATTGTAGGAATCCTTATATTGATATAGGCCTACTATAATTTTTTTTGTGTGTGCATGTCTCTATAGCAATTAAAAACATTTTTTTTCCATTATTATTATTAGCACTAATGAGGGAGTTTTTTTTTAGAGGGCCGGAACGGATTATTTTTTTTTTCTGTTATTTCTTATGGGAAAAAATGATTTAAGATATGAGCACTTCGAGTTACGAGCTCGATCCTGGAACGGATTATGCTCGTATCTCAAGATATTACTGTAAATGGAATGCAGAGTTGTCACCTATTCCATATTAACTGGGCAGTCCATCTCGTTGGAGGAGTCGATTTTTCTGTGAAATTACAAAACTTAAAAAAGACGGAGAAAAAAGGTCAGGTATATTAACCAATTATAAATTTTTAAATCTTAAATTTTAATATTTCAATATCTATTATATATTCAGAGCCGTCGCGTGGGCGGGGCGACCGGGCAAAATTAAAAAAAAAAAAATGGAAATTCCGTTTTGTTTTTTTTTCAATTTTTTTACCAATTAAACAATTGGAAATTTCTGGGCGCCGCGGCACAGCAAAAATAAAAAAAAATTGGAAATTCCGTTTTTTTTTTTGGTTGTTGAATTGGAGATGCCGTTTTTTTTTTTTT
>JAFIDM010003189.1:27222695-27256978 GCA_023159025.1 Thereuonema tuberculata | reverse complement strand
GGGGGGGGGGGGCGTAAATATCAAGTGTTAGGCGCCTGACGAAATCTTGCCCCGGGCGCCAACAAACCACGCGACGGCCCTGTATATATTATTTATTTTTTTTCATTATCGCACATATCGTCGCTACTAGCTAAAAAAACTGATCTCCACGCAAATCTAATTCATGAAAAATTTGAAGAATTCTTTAAAGACAAACGGGGAATCGAATTTTCCTTAAAAACTTGTTACAACAGGATTGGGTGACTAAAAAAAAAAAAAAAATCAATTGTAGGTTCTGAATTTTACAGATGAAGCTAAAATGTCTCTTATTTATAAGAGTTTAAGGTGGTAACTGTAGCTGTAGATAAAAATAATTTAAAAATGCAAAAGTATATCCTAAAATGTAGAGATTTAATTAAGTGTTGATTCTTTCAAATTCCTTATTGGTCTTATTGACTAGATTTCGAGAATACACGACATACGTACAGATAACACAGATCGTCTAAAACTGTAGCGCGAGGAATTTCTGCTGAGTGAAATTGATATTTTAAAAAAATAGTTGGATTTACAATAATAAATAGGGACAATTACGTTCATTCACGAATAGTAACGACGGTAGATGTCGCTGAGATGCCTGGAATGATTAATCCATTATTGATTGCCACGCCTATTTAACAAACGTGAAGTTGATTCGAGTTGTTTCAAACTTCGTCTTCCAATCAACATTATATACCAGTTTTGTTTTGTTTTTTTAAAAAAAAGAATATTTCGATCGACATCTTAAGATAAGTTTAAGCATTGTATAACGCTTCAAAGGATTTCTGCAACAGAAAATTTTCACAAAAAAATACTAGTTTATTTTTTACTTCAGTAAAAATCTTCAAGTATTTTTTTTTTTTTCATTATTCCAAAAAGGTTAATTTGTATCAATTAAAATCTGTAACTTTTTACTTTGATTGTAATATTTTTACAAAAATAATTGATCATCATCTTGTTTTTGTTTTGTTTTTTTAAAAAAAAAGTTTTAATAAAAAGGAATGACCAAGTAAAAGATGTTTTTAAGTGATTAATTTTGAAGTGAGCTGAAAAGTAACAAATAAGGGATGTAATGTTGTTAAATATTCTTGTTTTAAAATTACTTATTTTATTAATTAACTAGCCCCCCCCCCCCCAAGTCTCGCCCTGGGGTAAGTATGAGTTACTCCAAGAAGAATCGATCTCAAGCGGTTACGGAGGTATAAAGTGATATTTTATTCCTTTTTGTGGACGGAGAGAAGCTAAAACAATGAACATTCACATTTAAATGATTAGGCTATTAAGGCTAAAATTAATGGGTTCATTTTCAATTAGGCTAAACTATTACGCTGAAATTAATGGGTTATTTTGAAAAACTAATCTTCTTCCTAAATATATTTAATACAAAAACTCACAATAATAATACAAAAATTGAAATTATAATAATTTATTTACAGTTACAATTATAACAAGTGTAAAAGTTTTTATTGTAAAGGAAGGATTATATGGGTGTTAACAGATTTGTTGTTCAAGAAAGATTGGTTCATGGGTGATTTCATGATTGTTTATATTTGAATTCTGTTTTTTAAAGGGGAGAGAAAAATCTTAAGGTTTTCTCTACTCTTACTGTAATTTTCCTGAAGAAAACTTCCGCTAACTGAGTTGAAATATCGTAAAGAAGTTTAGAATGATGAAGAAGGAATTTTATTGTGAGTTTTTGTGTTAAATGGGTTATTTTCTTTTTTCTCTGGCTGTTCTGTCATTGCTTCACACACACACACACACACACACACACACACACACACACACAGGGAGTGATACGAACAAATAATTTGAGTGTATTCATTCCGTGGCCTAATGGATAATATGTCTGACTGCGGCTCATACGGTTACAGGTTCGATTCCCGTCGCGAACGTTTCAGTGTAGCCATGTTTTCACAGCGCCGGACAATGGAAACAATGTTGTTTCAATTGTTGAACTGCGCCGGATGATCGGAAAATAAAGATTATATATAGTAATATAGATTAGGGGTCGTCTATTAATTATGTGACGTCAAAAGGGGGAGAGGGGGTCCGGCAAAATCTCACCAAGGGGAAGAGGGGGGGGTCAACGAAAATCTCACGTCTACTTTTTCATTCAGAGAATATACGTATTATATAATAGATTACAACATTGTAATACAGTAAAATCTCGTTAAGTCGCCACAGGGATAAGTTGTCACTCCGTTTAAGTCGTCGTTTTCCTTTGGTCCCGACAAGGTCTCTTACACAATAATGTAAAACAACCCTCTTTTACCCGCCACCAAATTTAATTCTACTCCGGATAACTCGTCACCCTCAAAATGGCCAAAAGCATCTTCTCCATTTTGTATGCCATCGTGTTGTCTTTTCAGCCCCGCCCCTTCACTTTAAGAAAGCCAAGCCTTTACGGGGAATTTTCGATCACGCCTGTCACTTCATTCGTTTCCTACCCCTTCGGAAGATTTGGGTTCTTGGAATCTCGCTGCTAATCATTCAAACCATACTTCTCGCTCCGACTCTGTCGCGTGTAGACCTGTCCCTTGACCGTTCCTGAGTGTGACTTCATTGCATAGCGAGTAAGCCCCGCTATAAGGGCTATTTTTTTCTATAATTTTTTTTTTCTATAATTTCTATATTTTTTTCCCGCTATAAGGGCTTTTCAATTTCGTGGTTCGATTACGTTTTTAACATGCCAGGGAAACGAAAACTTACCTCGTTATCTTTTGAAGAAAAAAAAAAAGACTTAATTGCACTTTTTGAAAAATCAAATGTTTCGAAAACGGCTTTTGCCAAAGAACACCATATTCCCAGGACTACATTAAACGATATTCTATCATCGAAACGAATAATTAAAGAAGCTACCGCGAAGACAAAAGAAAGATAAATGAGGAAATCGAAGTTTAACGAGATCGAGGAGGTTTTAGTTCGATGGCTAAAACATGCCAGATCGCAAAATGTGCCGATTTCTGCCTCGATTCTCAAAGAAAAAGCCATGGAAATTGCTAAGGAGTTGAATATTGAAGATTTCGGCGGCAGCAATGGTTGGCTGGAACGTTTCAAAGACAGACATTGCCTTTCTTTTAAAACAATTAAAATGTGGTAACTATAAAAAGTGTTTTTTTTTATTTTCCACTCATTCATTTGCATGAATTGATTTCTGAAAATCTTGTTTTTCTCACCGAATCCTACAGCAATTCATAAAAATACTGTATTTCAGTGTTTTTTGTTGTTTTTTTTCAAAAATTGCCACTCCGTCTAAGTCGTCACTCTGCTTAAGTCGTCAAAAATGTTTGGTCCCTTGAGTGACGACTTAACGAGGTTTTACTCTATTGACTTTTTGAACTGTTTTGATTTTTTTGACTTTTTGAAATCTCACATGAGGGGGGGGGGGGGGGGGGGCCCCCCCCCCCCCCCCCCCGGGGGGGGGGGGGGGGGTCCAAATTTTTTAAAAACACCTTACGTAATTAATGGACGGCCCCTTATTTATAATGAGTGTCAGTATGTATTAGAAATGCTGAGATAGACTTAATAATGACTATCTCATTTCCGTTAAAAAAATTAGAGTTTAGGATGTACACATTATTACTTCATATGTAAAATTAATTGGAATATAAAGAGTGTATATTTATTAAAATAATACGTTTACTTCTCTGGAAATAAGCATCTTCTTTAAATAACTAAAATTAAAAATTTTAAAACAGAACATTTCTTCCGATATTTTCAACAATATCTTTAAAAATGCAATGAACTGTTATATTTTCCTCAGTTACTAATCGAAGTAGGCAATTGCTTGTTTCCTATGGTTACAAATTAGGATTTCGTAATAATACACTTCAACAATGATGTTTCTTTATACTCTTCATTAGATGGCGATTCCAAAAACTATAAAATGGGAAAACACCTGAACTTTTAATACACCAGTGTTAAGATGTATCAGTGTTTTAGCCTACTTTCCAAAGACATTGATGCGAATCAGTAAGTTTAGATGTGTTCCCAAAATATCTTTAATCTTCTGCACGAATCTCCTTGAAACTCAGCATGCACATTTAAGGACAAGACACTTTCTAGCTTTTATATTTTTTATTTTTTTCCCGTATGGGTCCTTGTTGAGAAAGACTCATAGCAAGAGAGAAAAATTCCCATACATAATCATTAGAATCTGCTGCGAAATTGGTGCAGAACGCATAGTCAATAAACAGAGCACATAAAGAAATTAGGCTTAATAAAGTTAAAATCAGTAAATGATTTATTCCGTCGGTCATTAAAACAATTTCTTGAAAACTTATGTTCAATTATTTTGTTTCAAAATAAAAATGGCTCACTTTAGATTACTGTACTTTCAATTTCCTCAAGATATTACACAGTTCTCAGTAAAAGCAATTACAACTAGTATGATTTATAATAGTTCCTATAATTGGAATTATAATATAAGTAGCACGCTTCTTTAGTAATTTGATAGCACTGCTATAAAGTACCTTTACTACTATTAAATGTTACTCCACATTTAATTATTCCATTCATACGTCTGAGAGTTATGGTTATTCATAACACAAACTATTCTACTTAATGGTTTATTTCTTTTCACCTGTATGAATCAACGAAAACAGAACTACGGTTTGTCAATTCACTTTTATGATAAATTCTATTTATATAATTGATGGCTCCTTTTACTTACACCTAGTGTGATTTAATATCTTAGATGCACTTAGCATAATGTCAATCCAATTATTTATAATGGCTTAATAATTTCACCAATGGTTATATAAATAATATTAACGTCAATATCAACTCAAGGTTCACTGCCGATGAATATTCACTTCGTACTGCCTTCAAATAATACTTTGCGTTAACCAACGCGTGTCCCATCCAAAATGTAATTAATAATTGATTACTTACAATTTGGAGTCTTCATTGGCTTTTCACCCGTGCTAAGGTAAATCCAATTGCAGTAATTAATCCACCGCCAGGCTTTCAGTCCAGTAGTAAATTCGGTGCGGACTCCCCTACGATGAACTTGTTTGAAAATGGCGCACTCAGTTGACGTCAGCTGATTCGTCCTTCCCTCGAAGCAATGGAACAGCTCAATACGTCGAAATCCAACGGCGCATTTATTAATCAGCATCTATCACACTTTGTCACTAACTTCGTGACTTACTTGTGTAAATTCTAATAGGCAGGTGTCTTCTCTTGAGACGTCTTTCACACTGTGTGTCTCTCACTGTCTGAGCCACCTTCACAAAGTCTGTGTGTTTTAAAATGAGACTTCCCTTCTCCTTGTCTTACGTAATCTCTCGTTACGTCTCTTGCCTCATTTACATATGGGTCATTCTGAAATTAAGTGGAATTTCCGTACAAGAAAAAAAAAAATCTAGAGAAAAATTATTATTAATATTTTTTTTTTAAATGACCAATAACAAACTAAATACATGTAGGGGAGAGTGGGGTAAAATCGGGAAGTCGGGAGCAAACCGGGTACCCCCTTCTAGCCTCTGTAAGCGCTGCAATCGCGTGGACAACAGAGGAACTACCTTCCACCTTGATGAAGAAGCAGCGGCCATTACACCAGAACGCAATAGACTCGCTTCTTTCGTTCCTGTGAAGAAAATTCTGTTTGAGTGGTTTTTGTTTAAGATTTTTGAACAAAACTAGACCGATTATACTACGTTACTGTTTCTGCAACAGTAAAGGATTGTTGCTCTCTTTGTACAACATTTAATTACCTTCATTATCATTCTAAGTAATTGTCTGCAGCGTTCTGTATAGTCATATGACGCCATTTTTTATGAAAGCTGTACGTGCGGGGCAAAACCGGGTAGTATCCGGTTTTGCCCCTTGATTTTTAAAACATAGTAAGTCTAATAGTTAGGTGTGGTTACCTCGTATTAAAGGTAAAGACAGTTAAATTTACTAACAACTCATCAATATGTGTCCTTTTATACTTATTCTTATATTTTATGACAATAGTTAACATATGTCACTAAATAAAACTTGAATTTTGTGGAAACTTTTAAAATTTTTATTTTCCCATAGCAATAACATGTCTACCCGGTTTTACCCCACTAGTGGGGCAAAACCGGGCAAAATGACTTTTTTTACAAAAAAATTAATAAAAATTAAAAAAAAAAACAAACTTATGTTTTTAAAACTGTGGTTGCATTAATAGATAAGTAGTGCATACTTTTGCAAAATTTTGTTCCTTTATGCTAAAAACTGTGATTTCTGGAAGCCTTCAAGCCTTAGGGTCCCGGTTTTACCCCACTCTCCCCTACACCCTTTGTAGAGGTCAAGAATAAATATTTTTACCAGAAAAAAATAGTTTACAATTTGCTTCCATGGAGGTTACAAATTGATTTACATTACATCATTAAAGTTAGATGGGTCATCCTCAAAAAAAGTTACCATGTAAAGATGGTATGAACATGCAGTTCATATGTAAAGTTTCCATACTTTTTTAGTAGATCTTTCCTTCTAAAGCCTCTACTATTAAATATTCTAAACATCTCACCAAATTTAAATGTAAAATAACTACATTTAATACAAAAAGCAAATTTTCGAAAAGATTGCGTCTTTTCTTTCTCAAGCCTAAAATAACAATAATTTGAAGAACAATACTCTAAATTACATAAAATTCCTCGAGAAAATATAAATAATATATGAAAATGATACCATTTAGTTCCAATCTTTGTTTCTTTAACAATAATATACGATGGGGCTTAACAATTTAGTTCCTTGATTGTAACCTTATTATTACATTTTGTGCATATTTTATCTACAAAACTTTTAGCTAATCTTGTGAAAAATTTCTCTATTTCCATACCATCATTCCTATTCATGTTTTTTCTTTTTGTGTTCCGGATACAAAATTTGCTTTTTGTATTAAATGTAGTTATTTTACATTTAAATTTGGTGAGATGTTTAGAATGCAGTTCATAACCATAAATTCATAGATCCAGAGCTTATGTTTTCTGATAGATAACAGGTATTTCCAAAATAAACAATTAAAATTAAAGTTTTAACATATGCCATACAACATTTGTTGAACCCATGGAGGTTACAAAGAGAAAAAGAACGCACCTGGAAATAAAGGCAGTCCGGTCTTTTAACAGCAAATAACACACATGAGATCCAAACAATCAACAGAATACTCAAGATCGCTGCTTTCTCCTTCACTACAGCTCTACCAGTGAACAGTGTTGTTGCCCAGTGAGCATTTTCAGAACTTTTATCGATGTTCCATGGTGGTTACATCCAACCCCGTGGACAACTTTTGAGTTAAAATTAGGCTATTTAAATCTTTTATGTTTAAAATGTTAGTTGGTGTAGAGTTTAATTTATATAATTTATTATTGTTATTGAGTTTTTTTTTTGAAAAATTTAATAATATTTTTCGATATAACGTTAATGTTGAAAAAACAGGGGTGGGGACATTCCATGGAGGTTACATTTCGTACACTTCTCAGAGTTTTACTTTTAAATGTAAAATAATTTTCATAAAATAATATTGGGATCTTTTAAATACAATCTTGTTTCATTTATAAAAAAATATCAAGCTTATATAAATCACTTTTTTAAGATAAAAACTTAGGGGGGACAAAAAATTCCACTTAATTTCAGAATGGCTCATATTCAAATTACTATCGTAGTTGTCTCTTACAACTTCGAGAAGAAAAAAAAAAAACTTTTCAAGCACATTTCCTTCTTTTAATTACATTAATTAATTTAATTTTTTTTTAAATTTTACTTTAACTCTCGTAACAGAATCAAAACAACGTATTTCTATCGATGTCTTTAAACAATGAACATTAATCCGCTTACTAATCCTTTTAATGTATCCGCGAGCTATAATAACAATTCAAATTTAATTGCATTTTGACAACTTCTGTAAATAATACGGTTTTGATTATTCTTTTCAGGAAAACAAACAAACAAACTGCTGTTTGTAGTCAGCAAAATAATATTTTTTAAAAATGTCGTTCGTATTATTTTTAAGACTTGAAAACATTGAAAACGCAAGATTTTAAGTGCTTTTGGGAACTTCTTGTTAATATTATTTAGGGATCTTTAAACAATTAAATGTTCTTTGAATCATGAGCAGGATTGTGAAAACTTCAACTGATTCTTAAATCAGAATCGATCGAGCTTTTCATCAATTAACAAATTTCTTAGAAATTAGCTTTTGCTTTCTGATGTTAGGTGGCGCCAGCAGTCGTAGTTATTTGTATTCTGCGTTTTCAATCTAATTTTCAATAATACATTATTTACATTTAAAGAAAATAAGCAATTAAAATATATCAATTGTTATTGGGAAGCGAAAACATCCAAAATGACATCTGGTGGCGAGAAAAGAAAAAAGAAATTTAGTCTGCGAGAGGTAAAGATCTTTTATTGTTAATTTATACATAATATATGTTATTACTTGAGGTAGTGATGGAAGACGTTATGCATAACATAACGAAATAACAAAATAACGGAATGATTTTTGATTAACGTAACGAAAAACGTTAACGAAATTTCTCAAATAATAGTAACACAAAATGTAAAGGAAACCAAAAAAAAATAAATTTCGTTAAAAGACGATACAGTTTGGAACAAAGGGGTGGAACCCGCAAAGTTAAAACAAACAATAAAAACTCGCCGAAAGGACAAATGGCGAGAAAATTCATGTCCCGCTACACGCGTCCTCTATGAATTTTTTTAGCGCATAAAAATAAGAAAGCCCAGGCGAATATTAATAATAATAACAATGGGTGAGACCAGGTATCGAGACCTGGTTGTGTACTGATGACTGCTCCTATCTGATGATCGCCATATTAGCGTGAAACAGCTGTACTAGGATGTCATTTTGTATACAACTTGGTCTCATCCATTGTGACGATACAGTTGTTTCTGTATTATGGAATCGGCGGCGTTTAAGTTAACATAACCCTCCCTCCCTTGTTCTTTTTATCAATTTTCCTGAAAATTACACTTTTGTTTTTTATCCCATTTTGAATTGATGATTCAATAATGATTTGAGAATCACGTGATGATGATTTCTTTCAAAACAAAGCAGCATCTTAACATTGACATAAAGGCTTAACGATGTCAATAGATCTTTTTGCATTAAAAACCACGAAATTTTTTACTGTTAACTCCGTGAAATACTAGACAACAGATTTTGAAGTGCAAGATTGATACATGAATGATACGCTATGTGTATAAATAAGATATGGAAATATAAATATCTTATTCGCTTTAGAAAGATTGTAATTTTTTTTTTCCCAGAAATTCGTTGTTATTTGTTGGCCGCGGGAAAAAAAAAAGATTACATATTTCTGAAGCACGCTTTTGTAAGTTTTGTTTTCTTAATGGATTTTCTTGAATTAATAATTGAACACTTTCATTGCTGTTTCATTGTAAACTCCATTTGAACAATGGAGGATCCAATAACCCTCCCACCTGGCTTTTTCTTTACCTCCAACATTCGTGCACATTGCATATGAACCGTCCAGGTGTTCTGAACAGTTGACCAATAGCTTAGCGATCGCTGCGCCTCTACATTTCATTTCGCGAAAGAAATGCAATGTTGTTTTCAAAGCAAAGTTCTACTAATAGAAAGCTGACATAAACTGTTGCGGCTGTGGTCTATGTTGTATTACAAATGTGGACAGAGTCAAAAAATAATGGATCTTATAAATAATAAGATTACAAGGGGATGTCCAATTGTTTACTGTTATAAAACCAGCGGTTTTATATAAAACGAAAAATCTTCGAAAATCTAAATTTTTTTTTCAATGTTCCTAGCAATGTTTCTGTAGTTTTTTTTATTAGAAATCAGTATTTACATTTTGGATAAACAAAACAAGTCAACACATTGTATATTTATTATAATCAATTGAGATTACTTATCAATTACTCTCGCCTTATCAAGTTACTAAAGATTTAAAAAAAAATATAGATTTAAATCAGCGTTACAGAATTTTTTTTATTTTTTTTTTTTATTCTTTTTTTTATTTTTATTTTAATGTTCACCAGTCCTATTAGGTATACCGATAAAATGTATACCTGTATTATAGGTGCTGATCGATTGTTATATATGGTTAATTAAAGATAATTAGAGTTAAAAATTTATTATTATTTTCTCATCAATTACATCGCTGATTAGTTGAATTTTAATGCAGCTGATATTTTAACAATTTTTTATTTCATAGTTTTCCCAATTAATTTGACTAAATAACTTATATTTTATATAGTTATCTAGTCTTTGACCATAGTTATTACTTAATTTTGAAATATTAAAAATTTTTAGCCAATTTTTTCTAGTTCCTATATTTTCATTATAATTTTCTTTTGCTCTTTTAACTTGATAAATATTTTTTAAAATAGTTTTATAAATAAATTTTTCTTTTATAGTTAAGATTTTGAATTTTTTTCTGATTTCTCTTTGTTCTTGTATTGTTTTATTTTTAAAGTTTATATAAATATTATTTAATATTTTAAAAGTTAATTTATTTATGTTTTTAATTTGATGTTTATTCAAAAATATCCAGCATTCAAGTCCATAATTTAGTATAGAATCTATTAAAGATTTAAATATTATTAATTTTTGCTTAAAAGGAAATAAATATTTAATTTTATAGAAAAGGTATGAGTATGTATGTAATTTTTTTACAACAAAATTATAGTGTACTTCCCATGTTAATTTATTAAAATATATAAAGAAATCTTATTTAATCAAAATAAACCCATTCTGATATAATTATGAAATAACTCTGTCTCCCATAAAAATCAAAATAATAAAAACTCTTATTCCATTATATTCTCTTATTTTTAACTCAAATAAAATTCATCAGAACAACTTGTAACATCCTAAATCTTCTATTCTTAAGTTAAATAAAAGGAACACACCAATCCTTAAATCTTCCAAAACATCTTTATAACTTCTCATTATTTCTATCCTCTCAACGAGAATTTTCTTCAGGAGAAAAATAATAATCTTTCTTACATTTCAAAGAACAGAAATGAAATCCAAAAGAATACAATATCGTTACAACATAAATTCTTTTCATTATTAATTAACAATGAAAGTAATCAAGTAAATGGAATCATATTTTTAGAAAGTAACAATGCTCTTGTATAATATTGGAATAATTGAACAAACTTCTTTTATAAAATTGTATTACTAATAAATTTTATTTTTAAAGTAATAACCCCTTTATAATACCAATTAAAACTTTCTTATACATTATTAAAAATAACTTTCTCTCTTAAAGTAATAATCCTTTACAATATCAATTAGGATAACTTTAGTTTTGACTAAATGTATTTATGACTGTTTATAATTTTTATAAATAATCCGAATGAAATTGTATTCATCTTTAATGATCTATCTCGGTTAATACAATTAGCCAAAATTCTCGTTGAGAGAATAGAAATATTGAGAAGTTATAAAGATGAAGATTTAAGGATTGATGTTTCCTTTTATTCATCAGAACACTTTGATATTTGAGTTAACTACAAATCTTTCTTTTCTTTTTAAACAAAAGCTGCCCTGATGTCCTCCAAAATTCCTGCTTACCGAATTGTTTAAACTTGAATAAATTTTGGATTGCAATTTGCAATTTTGCGTCTGAGCTCCGAGCGAAGAATAATGTAAACTTTTTTACTTTGAAATCACTTTAAAAATCAATAACAATTTAAGCGGCCTTCCATTTTTGTCGATAACATTTCGAATCGAATGAATTACAGGAATTTCTTACTTTGTGTAAATACAGTATTACTTTGTATAATGTTGTGAACAAACGAATTCAAATTCAAAGCTTGTAACAGAGGATTAACATACTACATCAATATATCTGTGAATTTATTAGCGACCCATTTGGTAGCTATTGCGTTTTGCTGGGCGAACACGTACCAATATGCGGCAATATTGGTGGACAATATTGGTCATTATTGATATAATGGTATTGTGCGCGAACACACAGGTTTTCCTTTACGAGTATTGGCCTGGTTACGGCGTTGCTCACTAGGGAGAGCTAGAGAGAGCGTGTTTCCTTACAGAATTGCTATAGTATTAAACGCCGTCCTCTGTAGAATTCAATTAAGATTCTTTCATTATCAATTGACAAAATGTTGTTGTTTGAATTATCTGTTTTGGGCCGACCCATTTTGCTGATTTTAAGCCTTGTTTCTCAAACAAAATGGCCGGCGTGAGTGAGTGATTTTCCGATTTTCAAAGTCCCGCCTTCCTTCTACGTCACCATTGTCACGCGATTTCATCCGTTCATGTGATTCGCTCGCTCACCAGCAATATTTCTCGCCAACTAAAATTGTTCCTTTTTTTCCGACAATCGCCAATGGGCAATATTGGGCAATATTGTTCATTTTTATTGCTGGAAACGGTTGGTACCAATAAAAATGACCAATATTGTCCACCAATATTGCCGCAGATTGGTACGTGTTCGCCCAGCATTAGTCCTGTCCGTACGTGTCTGTTCACCCTTAAGAACTCCCAAACGGAAGGTTGGATCGACAAATGGATTTCAGAGACCCAAACACTATAGGAATGGGGTATTTTCAGGGGTCAAGCCCCCCCCCCCCTCAAGTTCTAGATATTGGTATTATTTTCATTGGATTTCCGCTATTAGCTTAAATGTTAGAAATGCAACCATTCAGTCGTCTATAGTTTGATGGGTAAGGTCTCGGGCTCATATACTGAAGGTTATCGGTTCAAACCCGTATATTTTTCTTTTCTCTTAATCTTTTTTTCTCAATATCCGCGTGGATTTTTTTTTTCCTAACTTTTTTTATATTTTTTTTCTTTAGACGTTATTACACTTCCCTTTTTCATTCTAATTTTTAATTTTTATTATTATTTTGGGGCGCCCTTAAATTTATGCTTTAGCACAAAATTTTATTCACTTGTTTATAGTGTCGTGAGTGCTTTTTTTGTTGTCGCTGCTTATTTTTTTATGATTATCATTATTGTTATTTGTATAAACAAGTGAAAGCTAATCTGTTTTTATTTATTTTTAATGACGTATTTTGAGTCTGCTTTTAATCAATCAAAGAACTTGGAGGAGGGAACACTGAAATTACTGCAGAAAAAAACCGACGTAACATACAGATAAGTTTTTCTTTTAATTATTTTCTCCACTACATAGAGATAAGACCAAAAGAAACATGAGAATATCGTCTATTTCTCGATCCACTCAAAAATGTTCCACTTTAACATCCTATGTTGAAATCCATTGAAAATCCTCTTAGAAGATAGAAGCAGTAGTGACCACTTTGCCTTTGACCTCGGATGTGAAAGCATTTCATTCTTTTTTTCCTTTCTCTTCTTCTTTCTTAGGAAAAAAAAATAAAATAATAACACTATGATTATGTTTAGTGGACCTGAGGTCTTTTATCGACCTAAGGTTTTTTTTTTTTTTTTTTTTTTTTGTTTTTTGTTTTTTTTTTCCCATTGAAAGCTGAAACTTTGAAGCCAAAATTTGTTCACTGTAAATTGTTTAAAATCTCCGAAAAAGTTTTTTTCTAAAAACGGTCAGGATCAATAAGTCTCTATGGTTAAGCTAATTTTGATAAAATCTTCAAACCTATTCAACCTCAAAAATCGGAGTTTTTCCATAACCTGCTTGTATTTAATCTGTTTATTAACTGATTCTTCGCTTCTACTAATAAAGTACTTTGCTCTTAATGGTAATGATGAAATCAACTAATACACTTTTATTTTAAAAAATAAAAATATTTTGGAAATATTTTTAAATGTTAAAATGTATTGACCAACATCGTCATTACTTTTGCACTTCAAACTAACCATTTTATAAAGATGCTACTAGATATTTGTTTTTAATCTTATTTCAAAACTGAAAATTTTAATTTAATTTTAATTTAATTTTAATTTTGATTTACTTTGTAATCTTTCAGGATAATAGCATAGTTCTACTAGCTTGTGACCCGCGAAAATAATGTAGGCGACTCTTATGCGACTGTTAATTTGTTGTAGTTCTATTCTATTTCAAATTTCATATTCGTATTCATATTTCGTATTCTATTTCAAACTTTTATTTGATCAGAAATGGAAAAAGAAAATGTACTGAAAAATTGTTTTTCAGAAAAAGTTTTGAAAAATATTAATACAAATGATTTTAACTGGATTAAATTCTTTCATCTGTTTATTGAATACGAGTTTATTTTTTATTAAACCACTCTGATGTATCATTTTGCCTCTGTATAAATAATCTAAGTAGCATAATTCCTTAGGTTCGCTGTTCATCACGTAACAAGACATTGGCGTGAACCATCATAAAGATGATTGATTTTTCACAGTAAATGCTGTATGATTTCATTACTGACTTATTCATCAATTTAATTTTATATAATATTTACAGGTCTTGATCTGAATAATCAAAAAGATGAAAGAAACATATTACGATCAACTTTCAAAATATGACAAATGTTTAGAATCTCGAATTTATTAAATTTAGATTTTTATTGTTATCATTATAGATATTATAATAGTAAATTGAAGGTTTCAGATTTTACATATTGTTTTGTGGGCATCTGTTATTTTTTTCTGGCATTTTTACAGATTTTTGCGAATTCATTGTCGCACCAGTCCCTTTTGATTTCTATTTTATCCCGTTAGAAAGGTGACCAAGGGTCCTCTATCTTCTGTCCATCCTTGCATGAAGATATGACCCTGAAGCATCCGTTTTACAGCTGGCGTTTTTGTCATGTTCCAGTTCTATGAAAGGCGATACGACGTTCACTAATTCTGTCATCCATTTTGTTTTATCAAAGTAATTATGTAACTGCAAGTTGCCAACGTATTTGGCTTACTTTCCAAATATTGGCTTTTTTGTAGAACTGTTTACAATTAACCGAAGGAAAAATAAAAAGAAAAGAAATTCCCTAAGAAACTGTCGACTAGCACAACATCTAACCGGAAGTAACATCTGAAGTTTTTGATACATCACAGGTAAAACGGTCTGTAGCTTTGTTAGTACCTACCCTAATTAACAGCTTGTCCGCCATTATTTCATGATTAATATATTGATGGTTCAAAAATAATTAGTATTTTAATTCACGATTCAGTCCAAAAAAAGCGTGAAGTAAAAATGAAAAATCAGTCATAAAAATAAATAAATAAATAAATAAATAAATAAATAAATAAATAAATAAATAAATATACTCGTGAGGATCCCAAAATAATACTATATTATTTAAAGATTGAATTTTTAATTTGTTTTTATTTCAATTCACAGAAGGACTGGGAAACTGGTATTTAGGCTGGTTGAAAATCTTCACATAACATAATGGTAGTTTAAAAATTGGTAGAAATATTTGCATGAAAGACTTTATTAGTAATAAAAAAAAGTAAGTATTTTTCGTACAATGAAAAAAGAGAAAAGAAACTTTGATTTAATTGTAGAAGTTTAATTTATTAAAAGTTGTTCAAAATGTGTTTCAAAAGCGACAAATGTTTCCTTACAGTTTAGTATTTCATTTAAACTTAGCTTTTAAAGACTTGGGTAGATCCTGAAAAATTTAAATAAATCTCTCTCCAAAAGGCGTTATTGTACTTCAAATTGAAATCGATTTAGCTATGAAATCACGAAGGTTTTCTTGACTTCAGAATTTGCTGCTTAAAATTAGAATTCTGAAATGTAATAAACGATTAAAAAATTAAATAACTGATTGAGGATAAAATTTAAAATAAAACTTGAAGAATTGATGGGGAAAAAACTAATAAGGAAAAAAAAAATTCTTTTATAAATCTTGAAAATATATTAAAGTAAAATATAGCTTTTCCAAGAGAATGAACATATAATTCAAATAGTTTAACCAACAAACTTGTTAAACATATAAACATACATGGTCGCAACCCGCTAATTAAAATGGTTAAACATGTAAACATGTGTTTAACCAATAGACATATAGTTTTTCCAATGTGCAGCGCCACTATTGGCAGAGCGGCAGATAAGAAAACTATTAGTTTGCCGCGTTCTTCTCTGAAAACAGGATTGAACACATTGACGTAGTTTTCTACTTGCTGACGTATTAATAGAAGTTCGTAATAAATTAGAACGAATTTTACAGATTTTCATGATAAATTACTTATACAATTTCACATGCGTGCTTACAGAAAAATAATGCAATGCAGTTTTATTTCAATAACAGTAAATAAGCCATCATAAAGGTGGTGCCAGCAGCCCATTTGGCCAGACCAGTGGTCCCTTAACTTTTTTTAAGTTGTATTTTCTTTTCCCTCACCTCAAATCTGTTGGTATTAGCCTTTTTTTTTTATTATTTTGAAATAACGTAAATAAATAAATAAATAAATAAATAAATAAATAAATAAATAAATACACTTTAAGCTTAATAGTAAATAAATGAATATCCTTGGACAGGTTTTCTATTTTTTTCCTTATCAAATTTTTAAATCCCATAGTATTTTAAAAATAGCGGATTAGAAATGAGTTATAAGTGAACAGGAAGTAACTACTAAATATTAATAAAAAATTAAAACCAAGGCTGCAAAAGAATAAAAAATAAAATTGGTTTTCATTTTTAATAATTTTTTGTGCACGCTAAAATTATTTAAATAAATATTAATATAACAAGTTAATTCTATATTATATTTTGCTGTTGTGAAAATCTCTTTAAATCAAATACAATAAGTTCTCAGCAAAAATAAAAATATATTCACATTCACCGAAAAATAATATAAAAGAAAGAGAAAGAAAAACAATGTGGCTTATATACGTAAATATTTAATTAAATCAGCAGAAGATATCTATTTGTCAATATTGTAGGCGATGGAAAGATTAACCTCATAATTAATAAATAAAAATATTTAATTTTTTATTATTTATCCATTTAAATTAAATAAATAAATAAATAAAAAAGTAAATAAATTAATTAATTAATTAGTTAAAAATTTATGATCAAGATATTTTTATTATTTTATATGTAAAATGAAAGAAAATAAAGAAATAAAGGAGAAAGTGAAAGAGCGATGATGATGAATGCTATGAACGCGCTGAGCTGCCATCTTGAGAGAGGATACGACGTCATATTGGACGCATGCGCATTCACACGTTTGGTCAGTCGCTCGGCGGTCGGTGGTATGAGTTGAAAGTGAACAATAGCAGGATTTTGCGTGTGGTTTTTGTAGGGGAGAATTTATGCTGCCGACTTTGCTGCCTTCACCTGCTGAGATCCGACAAGTTCCTTAAGCTATGCTCCATGCGAAGATTTCATTGTGGATTCTCTTTTTCTATGTGTCATATGTTAGATCCGGTAAGTTAAAATTTCTCATCCCAAACGCACCACCACCATCCTTAGGTCGTGAGAACTCCCAGATTTCCCGATTTAAGAGGAGTTTTGGGTGGTGAGGGAAAATGCAGGGAGTTTACGGAAGGGAATTGGAGGTCTGTTTCATGAAATTCTTTCTCGGCTCGAAAATCTATTGAAATAAACCCTCCCTTCCTAAGGAGTGGGGCACTCACCTTTCATATCCGCTTAAATTAAATGCACTTGCATCCGTAAAAAGTATTTCCTAGTGATTCATGCACTTCTAACAACAACCTATCCTCAATATCCATGAATTTCAGGGGTTTCTGAGCTTCTGAAATCACGAGTTGAGCATTAAATCGAAAATCCGATGGGCGAGGGGCCTGTAATGGCGGTGAAGGAGCTCCGAATTCATAAGCCAAGGTAACTGACCTGTGAATCACGAATTATGTGAATTGAACGTTGAAAACTAAGCTGAAATCGAAATCAAACACCTGGAAATATACCTTAATTACTTAACAGGGAAACAATTAATGCTGAAAAGTATTTCCAATGCTCAGTAGTGCCTTTATTATATTCATAGGAAAACTAAACATCGTGATGTTGATGTCATCAGCGCTAGACTAAATAGGGTTTTGTTTATATTTTGTACCTTTAATGTACGAGAAGTTTTTTAAAATTTTATTGTTTATCATAATTGAATTTTTCTTAATCAAATATATCTTTAAAGTCTAGCGTTTTTACCTGCTTGTAACTAAAGTTTATTAACTATAAATTGGGTGTGATTTTGTTTACATCAGTGGTTCTCAAACCTTTTCATTGCATTACATTCACGCACCTTAGTAGGCCTTTTAACTAAAAATCTATATATTTTACGTTTGTTTAAAAATCGAAGAAAGAATAATGGAAAAAGTTAAAAGGCATAATCATTTGCTTATTAGTTTTTCCCCCGAAATTAGCCTGACCAACCTTATTTTGCGATCTATTAAATACAACCCCTTTATTCACAAATATAATGTGGAAATCGAAACTATTATAGCTTAAATGTTATCTGAAATACGTGATCAATAAACTTAACAAAACCGTAAAAGGAAGGAAATCTGTATAATATTTCATGTTTTCTGAAACTTGTGGTTCATTCTTTTGCATATTATCATCTTACATTTTTTATTTACTCTGATAACAAAAGGCTATTCAACTTATTCGATGTTGTAAACTTAATAACTTTACCTTCGTCAACTGTGACTCATCTGCGTACATTTAACATTTCGAAATCTCAGAATGGTTAATCCTCTCCCGTAGATAAGCTAACCCTACTTCTAAGACAGTAAACCTAGATTTACTTTTATTACAAATGAAATAATGTTTCTTGCTTTTTATTTTTTATAAACAAAATATTGCTTGTGATATTTTCACCATAAAAATATATCGATGAAGTGAAGTTTAGTTAAGTTTGTCTGAGCAACTCAACACTACAGTACTGATAAAATTTCAATTCGGAAATATTGCTTGTTTTACAGAATTTTAATAAAAAATTAGTAATCTTATTTTTTTTATATAGCTTTTCTTTTTATATCGAATTTAATGACGCGTACAAAATAAAATAATAAAGTTATTTTAAAGTCGACATTAAATAATTATTCTATTGGTGTATTTTTCATTTCTTTTTTTTTTCTGACAACTTGGAAGTTTTAGAAATGAAGCCAATACTCTTCACTACAATATTAGTTCAGTACTTTCGTTAGAGTCCTACAACAGCCCGTGAGGTAAATGAATGTGAAAAATCGATTTAAATGAATGAATGTTGATATTAGAATTACAGTAATAGTCTCTTTCTGAGTTAATAATTATATGTTTCTACCGTAAGTTTACAAATATGACGTTTCGAAATAAAATGAACATAAAGTTTAATTATATATAACTAGCCTCTAGTTAACCCAAAGACAGATTAACTGCTAATACTTTTTCACTGAATGTGAAACAATCTGCAAATTTAATTTTTTAAAAATCAAAATCGATTTATTTCACATAAATTTAAAACGGAAAATTTTCATTTCATTTATCTAATTTTTCAAGGTATAGTTTATTATATGTTTTATACCTTGACAATGATGACTTGACAGCTATCGAAATTGTTGGTTTTATTTTTATGTGGAGTTTTAATTCATTTCATTCATCTAATTATATATAACCAAATCTCAATATAAACTAGATAGATGATATTTTAAAATGCTATATTTTATATAATGGTGATAACTAAGGATTCTATTAAAAATCTGTTTTAATAGCAGCCGATTTACAGTTCAACAAAGTAAACAAATCACAACTTTGTTTTTTTTTTATTGTTACCTTCAACAAAGACAATAGACCATTTCAGTTGTTGACACTGTGATTTATATTTAGCTTAAAAAAACCCTGCTAATTTGTGGAGTATTTAATATTGCTTCGTATCTCACATCTTATCATAACATTATTTATACAGTATACTCTCGATATCTCGAAGTCGAAGGGACGCTAAAAAAAAATTCGAGATAGCGAGTTTTCGAGATAACAAGGTCATAAGCAAAACATAAAAATTCACGTAAAAACACAAGATACGGAATAATATTCTCAAAATTAGTCTTGATAGATTTTGATATTACATAAGTATAAATATGTAATGATAGTTGACAATAAGTCTAAATACAGCAATGATAATTTCAATTTTTAAAAATAGTCGAAAATAATTACATTAAATTGAAAAGAATTAGTAAAATACAATGAACTTACATTGCTAGAATTTCTTAAAAAAGTGAGAGATTCTTGGAAAAATACCTCTATTTGCTTCGACACAACTAAACGGCGATTTTTCCGGAAAAATTCATTTTTTTATTTCGAAAAATATTCGACCTAACAAGGTTTTGAGTGAAAACTCTTTGACATAAGAATTAAAATTAACATTAGATGAATAGGTAATATCAAAGGGAAAAATAAGTTTTCGATATATCAAGGTTTTCGAGATATCGAAGTATACTGTAGATATCTCGAGTATACTGTACTTAGATATTTGACTCATATTTTCGATAATTAGAAGATAATGAATTCCTCCACAAAACGAGATATTTCTTGGATAAATCACTTTATTGTTTTTTTGAAGTCTTTATAAAAAAAGTTGGATTTCTTGGCTTGAATGCAAATACATTTAATTGCACATGTAATAATTTTCAAATAAATACCAATTTTTGCAAATAAACTCAACATAAGAAAAAGAGCATTTAAAAATTAAATTTGCTAATTTATAAGTTTTTATCGTCAGTGTTTTTAAAATTTATTTGTAAATTATTCTTTACTAGAATAGCCATTGAGAAAATTATTTTAAAATGAATCTTTGTTAATACCATATTTATTTATATTACACAACGATCCGTTGCGTTAGCTAGTTTTGTAAATTTGATTCGAAATAATAAAATTATTTGTAAAATGACAATTTACGAAGTTAGCATAGATTAGTAGGATTATATAAATCGTTAAACA
Organism: Thereuonema tuberculata; assembly: GCA_023159025.1. Taxonomy (NCBI): domain Eukaryota; kingdom Metazoa; phylum Arthropoda; class Chilopoda; order Scutigeromorpha; family Scutigeridae; genus Thereuonema; species Thereuonema tuberculata. The sequence goes on along the minus strand of JAFIDM010003189.1, from coordinate 27,236,167 downwards.
AAGTTAATCCTTAATATAAAATAATAATGACAATGAAGAACTCGGATCCACTACAGACGATTTTCTTTTCCTATCCAAGGATTCGAACCTCTAATCAGATTCATTCTCAGGTTGTTAACAGTAACAATACAGCTTTCTAATAGATCGCAGCAACATTGTGAATAATGATAATTAAAATTCATTGTTAAGCTAAATTAAGTCAAAGTAAAGCTTATCAATTACATTATTAGATATGTAACAATTATCCATAGGAATATGTTACTGATTATAGCATTGTTGTTATCAGACAGTCTTGCAGACTCAAATAACCCACAATTATTTAAAAGACTGTTATTTGCATATTTATAGCTTTTAATTAACAAAAATTAAATGAGTTTGAATATAATTTCTTTCTAATGTCTCGTAGTAAGTATTTACTTAATTTATTTTGTAATTTATTTTTCCGTAGAAACTCGCTGCTAATTTTAGTGTCTGACGCATTGAAAATGGTTAATCAGTGTTAGAATTGAATGTCAAGGATAGAAAAAACCTTCTGGCTCTTCTTGATGAATTAATCGCTTAGAATGGTATCAGCTTTCATATTTTTTTTTTTGGCTGTACGCAACCTTTAAGCGAAAAACGTACCTGTTTTAAAACTTATCTGTTTTTTTTATTTTTGTTAGAAATAATTTTGGATTTTTTTTTTTTTTTTTTTTTTGTTCATGACTTAATATAAAGGTTTGTTAATGTAAAGCATCACTTACATAATTAGTTAGCGTGGGCGAGATTGTGAAGAGGAGCAATTTACCATTCAAAAGTTAGCTTCAAATGACAGACGTTTCGTTTCTCAGCTCGGGATCGTCATCAGCATCAGGATGAGAGAAGAGAATAAGTGTGAGGTTAATATATAAAACTTAAGGCGGAGAAAGGTGGTAGCGAATACTGAAACGCTAATCAGAGACTTGTCAGGAAGGATGTGTTTTGTTGAGGGCAACAATCACTAAACACGATCAAACGCCTAATCTGTCAATGTGTCTGCTGACTGTCCTGCTTTACGAATTTACGTACATTCGATGTCTCTAGATGAAGACGTGGAATATCCCAATTAAATTGATAATTAAATAGCGAAGCGGTTTCAGTTTTGGCAATGATTTCATATTCGTAGGTAACTTTATTTCTTCTATATTAGTACGAACGTGAGCATTTAATCAACATTTTATTTTGGTGGACGAAAACCTGTAATTGTTTGAGGGACTTCATTACTTTAGTCTCTTTAAGATAGCATTTACATTTCGTTATTAAAACGCAAACCTAAAGTTCCAGTATCTTCTCAAAGTGCTAAACTTTTTAACCATTTATTTATTAGTGGGGGAAAAAAAAATACAGTTTTTTTTCCCTTTAAATTTAAGCCCCCTCCTTTTTTTTCGCTATTTTAAATTTTGCGAGAAAGAAACAAGCTATTAACGCACTGCTACGATATTTAATAGCAAAAAAATGTGTATGAAATTTGTAAAGCAGTAATTTCATGAATCAGTTCACAACTTAAACAAATATGGTCTCCACGTAATAAGAAAGGGAAAAAGGAAAGAACACTAAAAAAATGATCAAATCTATTTTTCAAGACGGGCAAGGAATTAAAGTATTTTTAAGGAATTCTGTGAAACAAAAATTGAATTCCAGATATTTTAGCAATGAAATAATCTGAGAGTATAGTTTGTCGAAAATCAGCTGGACTTTGGCACCTATCATTCCATTTTATTCTCAACCCGCCAATACTAAACTTACACATTCAGATTTGATTTTCAGAAAAGGGTTTCCAGTGATAAGAAGCCGGAAGCTGATATTAGTTCTGTTGGAATGCTCATTTGTTCGGAAACTCCAAGCCGAGTCTTTTTAACCAATTAAAAAGCAGCCCTGACGTCAGCCCACATTGAAACAACATGGCGGATGACAGTTAGCAGACGACAGAAGTTCGCGAAAACAAACTACGGGGATTTGTTTCAGTAATAATTTACCTTTGGATTCTATATAAACTTTTTGTTATGTTAATTTGAATGAGGAAAAAAAATAAACTTCAAAATAGCATTACAACTTCTCAGTATTAGATTAATGAGATTGTAAGCTATATTTTGATATCTTCCTAGAATAATCCAACGATCCAGATTATTGATTGTATTATTGATACACTATCATAATCGAAAAGAACTAAAGCATTAAAGATTTACAGTAGGAATAACATTTAATAATAATAAAATACATAATAGTCTGTAGTAATATTCAACTTAGAATCTAACCTAATGATGAGAAATGAATGTTATCATTAGTAATTCTAGTCATTCTGTACAGTTATTGTAAGAAACGGACAAGTACAACTTGATTGTAAAAACACGCACGCACACATACTGGTTTTGATTTCGTTTTTCTTTTCTTTCCCAATTTGGATAGACCATGTAACGTTTTCATGATAAGAATCCTTTAATTTATTTCTATTCTAGGACAAAAAAAAAAAAAAAATTTTCCTATGAAGAATTTTTTTTTTTTTTTTTTTTTTTACGAATTTTAACATTTATATATATTTGCAGTATATAGAAAAATTTGGACTGTATTGTAAATGCTTTTTTGTACATCATGCAAGAATTTCGGTAATCAAAGAACTGTTATTTTTTTTCTTTATTCCCGATATGAAAGAATCTAAAAGTCTTTCTGAACATCTAAATGTCGTATCTTTTCTTGTTTTCCCTTTGAAATGTTTTAGTTGATACTTTTTGCAATCCCTCATACTTTTTAATAAACACAGCCATTTACAATAGGAGGGCAGTTGTTTCATGCTTGTTCATCCTCCTCACTTAGTCTTTGCATTGACTCAAAAACTTTTGGAAGTTTGGATAAGTTGAAAAAAATTAAGGGCAAATCATTGCCATAATCATTAACAAAATAATAAATATTAACAAATGTAATTCACATCATTGTGGTCGAGAAGTGGGGGTGGGCGAGAAATTTATTCAGTAATTTGTGTAAATATCGAGGTTTTACTATATAAAATCTATTAAAAAATCCTGAAGTGAGTCCTACATCTCCCTTACAAGATTAAATTCACTTGTCCTTTCTATAGTTAATGTTAAAATTTTTAATTCCTGTTTTAAGAGAACATATTAATATGATTAAATTTTGTCCTGTCGTTATTTTCTAATGACCTTTGACTTCAATACTAAATTCTTACTGGAGATCTGTGAAGAAAAAAAAAGCTCAATAGAAGACCTTTAAGTTCCAATCCTCATCGTTAACTGAAGATTTCATTTCATTCAGTCACAAAAAAAAAGCCCATCAAAAGCGAGATATTTAGACATGACATCATGTCCTGCAAGCAAACAGTCATTTCAATTCTGTAGAACCAATAAAACCTAATTTTTCATCTTTTTTTTTTTTCCCCTTTTGCAGTCGGGATCAGAATTTCTACTGGATGTAGCGTCAGCAATGCTTAGCAAAATTACATTGGAAAGATTTTTTTTTATTAATCTTCAAATATAAATTTTTGTAAATATAAAAGAACCCTTATTTATTTTTATTTCCATCGTTTCAAGTTACTACGTATAACTGATGATTAATTGAAGCCTAGACTGATAATAGGGGAGAAAATTGAAGGTTATCAAGTTCCTTATCTTAGCAAAACTCTTTCATAGAAACATGTTGGGTCGAAGAGACGAACATGTCTTTCACTTATTAAGCTTTTTCGTTAATGAATCAATCGATTTTTTTTTTCCTTCAGAATTTGTTGCAGTGCACTTAGGACAATGGATATTTATTTATAAGTAAGTTATTAAGCGCCGTTAAAGCAATTACATATGATCAATTAACAAAAATTAAGTAGTCTTCAACATATTTCCTATGTATTAATTACTAGATTTGATATAACTGTAAGGAAAGTGCAGGCATTAATTTTATTGAAAATGAATGATATCAATATATCCAATATTAAAGGTCCCTTGCCGCCATACTGCCCACCTTACATGAGGGCATTGACGAGATTTAAAATTTAATATCCATTTAATGTTTTTTGTAAACCCTGAATGTTAATATTTAAATATACATGTTCTTACAATTCAGGAATTTATACACTCAAAGACTATTCACTCAAAAAGCAAATATATATCAAAAATAAGAAAGAAAAACAAGGGCAGCACAGTGACTAAAGAAATTGTCTTTCTGGATTAATCATGAGAGGGAATCGGGAACGGCCGCTTCGTCCTGCAAGAGACTCATTAGCCCGAGCCGTGAAGGTCACCGTCACATCTGGCAGTGACCCCCGAAATCAAAGAAACAACAATAATAAATATTGTGCTGTTAAACATAAGAAAAACCTTTTCCCAATAACTGATGGGTTTGAAGGCTTTTTAAATCAAGGAAATTAAGTTTCCAACGAGGTGATTTAACCTAAAAAGTAAATTTAACGTGCTGGAAATTTAATCAGAAATAAGAAAGAAAAACAAGAGCAGTATATATATTATTTCTTATATTGCTTAAATGTTAACGCCAGGCACTCACAAATGCACATCAGCTATGAAATGCAATTATTATTCATATATGTCAAGCCACATAATTTCTAAATTTTATTTGTAACTATATTGCAATGTCCAATTCAAGGTTTTTTTTTTTTTTTTTAAACAATGGGACATTTTAAACAAATTTCTAAATACTGTCATACATCTTGTAAGTATGCAGCATAATTCATAATGTAACCAATATTGATACAATAGTTATTTTAATAGTTCGATGAGTAATTGCAAGTTTTACTGACTGAATGAATATTTAATGTGTGTCATAACAATACTTTTAATTAATAAAACCAAGAAACATACATTTAAAAATAAAAATATAAATATTATTGTGAAATCCAATAAATGAATCAATTTACCTTAAAGATTTAAAGGCTTTGTAAATTGATAGAAATAAGTATTCAGATATAGGTATTGTAACTAATCTGAGTACCGAAATAAATTAGAATTATGAAGTGTCTTAAAAGAAATCAACCTAATTTTACCAATTATTTTTGGATGAGATAGTTTAAATCTTAAACATTTCGGATACATTTAAGAAACGGATGTTTTAAATTTTCGTTACGGTGCTTGAGTCCTTTATATATAAAACAATCCTTAAAATAGTCTAAATAAAGTAAAATCAAATCAGATGTAGACATTGGTCACTAAATTTTTACAGTTGGATTTGATTTGTATCGTTAAATTATTGACGAATCGTTCTCAAAAGATTCTGTCGCCTAACAACAACCGAATCCCGTGACATGTCAAAACATGTTCAGACGACTTCAAAGGAAAGAAATGTTATGGCGCCTGTTAAGATGAGGGGAAAAATGAAGTTTAATTAATGTTTCCGTGTTTGATGTAAGTAACACAGTATAACTAATTCATGTACTAAAAACGTGGTTTGTTTCGGCTTTGTTTTAATATTTATGAAGTTTCCGTTATCAAAAAAAATACTACATATTGAGTAGTTTTAGTTTAGTTTAATGCCAAGATATTTTTTTGATAATATACCTTAATAGTAAACTTGATACAATGTAATTTTTATATTGCAATTTCGAATTTTCCATTATTTATTTTTCTATACCACTCGTTCTGAAGAAGCCATTATTGCTATATCAGAGATTCTATAGTAATGTAATAGTAGTTTTATTAAACTGTTTTAACCGTGCAGCTAAAAATTAATTAAACATAAAAACCATAATGCACCTTTTACACATATATTAACAGTTAAAATTAAAACAATGCGACGTTTCAAAGTTCTAGTTTTCGAACTTTTTCGTCAGGCAAGAAAAAATGAATTCAAAAATGTTTCTTGCCTGATGAAAAAGTTCGAGAACTGGAAACGTCGCATTATTTTAATTTTAATAAAGGTGCATTATGGTTCCTATGTTTAATTAATTGTTAGTGAGGTATTTTTAATTTTATTTGCTTAGAATTCGAACCAGTAATAAATTATTTTCTTTTTCGTTTTTTTGCAAAAGAATATTCTTAAGTTTTGTTTGTCACTTAAAATACTTAGATTGCAAGTGACAGTCGGTCCATAAAACAAAAGTCACAGTAGCCGAAAGGCCCAATAACTTAACCTTGAAGAGTTTAAGTAAATTGTTTGTTTATGACCTTCTCGTTAAAAACCAGGCCATGAAACTACACAGTTAATCAATTTGACTAGAAGCAGGTCATTCGGAAATACTCATCATACGTTCGAGATTCTCTTTTTTTTTTTTCATTAACCTGTATTTCTTTGTAAATTCTTTCAATATTAAACCAACCTTTGTTATATAAAGGACATTTTAACCAATAAGACTTAAACAATTCTGATTTTATAATACATAAGCAAAAATTTCTTTTGCGTGTAATCGTTTTCCTTTCCAGCTGGGACGATAAGATTTTTTTTATTATTTCCAATTCTTTAGACATAAAACTTCAACTTCTCTGTACAGATACATAGAAACTTCGAAAATCCTTAGAAATATTTAAAAATAGGCAGAATAAAAGATTTAATGATCTTTTAACATGGAAATTCAGTAAACATATGATCTAGAATTAGTTGTTACTTGAACATTGTATTTATAAAGATATTTTATACCAAAAACACACTTAACTGGGTTATACATTTATATAACTTTCAGAAATAACTAATTGTAACCTTACCTAGTTTCGGAAATATCCTTTAAGAAGATAGGTTTCTATTTAAGAATGCTGCAAATATTATTGTGGACTTCAGAAGTTAAGAACGTAATTTTTTTCTACTTCTGGTATATTATGTTCGAAAGCATTTTGGACATGATTTCAATAAGAAGAATTACACTATTCGGCTCAACTTAAAATAAGTTTTTTAGCATGACAGTGATTCCCTGACTCTCGTCATCAGAAAACATGCCTACAGTTGAAAAGATGAAAATATTCTTAAGAAAGTGGCCTTTGGCAGTAAGGTTTTAATTAGATTCTCTTCTATATTTAGCGTCATAGTGGGTTTTTTTAAGTAAGAATCCGTAAGAAAAAAATGTTTGCCTTTTCAGTTGCGAAAAGGATTCTGTTATCCTCCTCAAGTCCATTTACAACATCCATTTTTAAATAAAGTGGTATTCCTCAGTGAGACCTACTGTCTAACACATTTATTTTGACGATCACGTTTGCGCGAGAATAACGAAATTCTCGAGATCTCGCCATTAGCCTCTTCAGCAGGTCTCAAGAAATTTATTATTTTTAATGTCTGTCACTAGGAAAATGCTACATAATGAATTTATTGTTTGTTTATTGACTGATTTCAATTTATTAAAACTGTATTAAAATGTAGTAAAAGTCTCATGCATTTCCCCGTATTATAATTCATTTAAATGTTTCAATATTTTGTGAGAAGACATGGATAGAGACTATTCTCGCGTAAATTACGTGAAATCACGAAAATACGGGATCTTCAACTTCCATGGGTTAGACTTTAGTTCTGCTTTAAATTATAATTAACGGTAACATATTAATTACTGCATAACACGACATTCATTTAGGAGGTTATGCGAATGAATATAACAATCCAATATCCAATCAATCGTAATGCTGCCATTATTATTTTTCATTTTTGTTTTCAAATAAACTTTTCACGAAATTATAATTACTGCATATCGAAATAGAAATGAATAACTGTGTTTTTTTTGTAAGAACTGCAAGAAGGTAGCTCCAGTTTTGCTTTCCATGCTATTTTGTTCAAACCAGTAGAACTTTGAATTCACTTATACATCAATAAATGTAGACGGTTTCTTATCCTTTCTTTCCTCGAAATAGAAAATGAAAGGTTTACAAGACAATTCCATCTTTCAGAAGTCAGTTCCATCTTAAGAGAATCATTCCCGTTGATAAAAAATGACGCTTCAATGGCGAAGTTGGGACTAATTTATAAGACGCACTTCAGATGTGTGTATCTTATAAAGTTAATTAAAACTTATTAACCTATTCTGTACAAATTAAACGTATTTCATAAATAACTTAGTTATTTCAATTTACATATTTTATTAGTTAATAAAATATTTTTTAACTTAAGAACTTAAGTTTTAATTAAAATATAAGTTATATAAGCTTAAAAAAATTATATAATAAATAAAAACCTTATATATACATAATGTATAAGGTGTATATATTTAATGGTTTAGCTTAAGTAGATGACTTCTGTAACAGAGAACTTATAGTTAACAGTTGAATAAGTTAAAGAATATCGAACTTACATATATATTAGTTAATTATATAATCCTGACAGAAGATTCAATTAAAAAAAAACCACATTTCTGTTTCTGCTCCGATATGTCTATGTCTGTGTATTACCGTAGTATTAAAAGTATTCAAGCATGATTTACCAGGAAAAACAAAAAGCTAAAAATTGTTTTTAAAACTTTGTTGAAAGATATTACTGTCGCGAACAGTACAGCAAACAGCTATGAAATTATCAAACCTCATTTTTATAAGATTACCGCAAAATTCGAAATCCTTGTGCTTTGCTGAACTTCCTGTCTTTCAGTTTACTTCTAAATTTTAAATTTTTAAAAAATAAAAAAAAAAAAAAAAAAAAAAAAATTCTTGACAGTTGCTTAAAATTGTTCATTACCAATTTGAATGGAATGTAGTTTGAGAACAATTTCATTTAATTACATCCAAATTACATCCAAAATAATGACTTCTGAATTCTCCTTCCAATTCGTAATCGTTGTGATCATTTATTGTAACTTCGATGGCAATTAAGATCTCTGTCATTTCATATCAAAAAGCATTGGCTACCATTACTAGCTTACTCATCATTTGTCATCCAACATACGACATCGATTTCATATTATCATTACGCTGCTACAAATTACTGCACTGAATGAATTGGTCGTGGAATCGTAGAAGTAATCGCTGGCATAAAATTCTTCTAGGAAGCAAAAAAAAAAGTTCCCATTTACTCTATAATGATTTAGGTTTTGCTGTAATAAATTTTAATTCGTTATATTCAAACAAAAGGATTTATTGTATTGGATTATGTAGGTTTGATGGGATACATGCACTTCCGGTGTAAGCATACAAAGTTGACTCCGGAAGACGTACAATTTTGATAAAGAGTAGCTATCTTTTGACGAAATACATCGTTTAGTAAATAATTTTACTTTTGTAAAGGATAATAAGTAAATTATTAAATTAATGAAAATTTACAAATTAAGCTGAAATCGCAGGAAGAACACGATACTTCCCGACTCGAAATTGGCAGTTGAAATGTAAAATAGAAAATTGGGCATCTAACCATGGGCGGATTTACGGGGGTGCGCCGCACCCCCAGATTTTTGGGATGATAATTTTTTTTTACAGATAAATAAAAATGTTTTCTATTATAATAATGTTATTAATTATTAATTTAGGGCCTAAAAACAGAACAATTAAATTGGGTTTTGGTGTTTGAATTTGGTATACAAATACCTCTTACTTTCCGGTGAGCTCGCACCCCTAGATATCAGGACCTAAATCCGCCCATGCATCTAACCCTCGTAACTCCTTACTTGATTTGCGTAAAACATTGAAGAATTGTCTTCCGTTGACTTTCCTAAATTATGATTTGTTTCTCTTAGGAGCTGTGATGATATAAACCTAATTAAAGAGATGAGAACGGAATAGGGGGATGAAATGAAGAATACTTGAAAATAGAGATAGTGAATACAATGTAAGCTAAAAATGTACGTTTACTGTTTTTACTTAATGCGGTAGAATACAGATGTTAAGTTACGTTGATGTTATGCCGAAAAAGGAGAGAAGTGGTAAAAGCAGGTGGATGGAAAATACAGTAAAACCTCTCAAACCCGGCCCCACGGTAATCTGGCCTGGTCCTGAGTAAATTTTTCTTTTTTTAATAACTAAATTCGTTTCCCTATTTTATTTCCCTATCCTTGCGTATTGATTATGAGTGAAAAAAGAAAGAAAAACTTTGTCACTATGGAACAGAAGCTTAATGCATTAAGGAGATTGGATGCAGGGGAATCTGCAAAACAAATACCACTAGAGCTTGATGTCGGAAAAAGCACATTTGTATTGTTTTTAATAAATATTTGATTGCAAAATTATGAAAATGGGGTTAAACCTGGCATTATGTCTTCACAAAAATTGAGATATTGAGTTATTTTAAGAACACTCTCGGTAGTCCGGCTTTTCTGTAATCCGGCCTACTGGGCGCGACATTAGGCCAGATTTGAGAGGTTTTACTGAATGTAATTTACCGTTGATTTAGTCATAATTTACGCGCTTATTGTTAGAAAGAAGGTGGCAATGACGTAATGGTGAAGAAAATTAGTTGGTATGAAGGATGGTTTACAGAGGTGACGGGTTCGATTCCCAGCCCTCTATAGAATGGGTACCGGGTTTCTTTCCCGGGAGTTAAAGGCGGGCGAGCGACGGGCCGACCCCCCGTTCTCAACTTTGTCCCGTAGGTTCTGAACACTGGAGCCTACCCTCCAGCTGCATTGCGCGGTCCTCTGGGCCTGATCGCAACTTTAACTTAATATTAACTGCTACTTGTTTTGTGGTGGTGCTGATTTGGGAAATTCCGAATCCTGTCACAGCTCGCAAGAGAAAATACAGTGCTAAAGATCTTAAACCATCAGGAGGAGTAAAACCTAAATCACAGTTCAGCAGAAGATAGTGACGTTGATTGGAAAATAGCTTTAATTGCTCCTTGACTGAAGAGTGAGTATCCCGGTCAAGCATTATGGAATGCTGTCATCCCCGATTGGGTGAAATACAGAGGATGAAAATCCTTCCTATCTTGTGAGTTAGTAGAAGCAAATGGTAAGGAATAAATGGCATCTTCGACGATGTCCCAATAAAGAAGGAAATCGTGTAGCATTACTGTTTATCGCACGAAGCGATAATTGGATGGTGTTATGCGTCATTTGACCAAGCGCCAAAATAGATTTTTTTTCGATTATTGCTCCATCTACATAAGACTGATAAGAAAAGACAAGGAGATCGTCTTTGTCTCATGGTCATTTGATTCGAAATTCATACCTCATCAATGTGTGGTGTATTTCATCTTGATATGTAACACTCTTGATTGCATAAAAAAAAATGTGAATTAATACATCAGCTTTTGTGTTTCCGCGAATATCGAATTTTACCGCTTGGTAAAATGATTCATAACACCATTCAATTTTGTGAATTACATCATCCATTTAGAGATCACTCAGAGATCTCTATGGACTCATAGATATACTGTGGTCACTGATCGCGAATTCGAAATGCCTTTGGCTTATGTAACGAATCTGCGCATTACTGAGATCCCAGTTTTAATATGTGAATGTTGATTTTGTAGATATCATTGTTGACTTTATGTAGCATCTTCCTTACTTAGTAAAACATTTATTCTTTTTGTGCGTTTTCCTCTAGGCAATACGATTATGTTCATCTATGCTTAATGGAAAGTCTCGCTTTGATTTGAACTCCTTGTTTCTGGATAACGCTCAGAATTTAAGGTCCTCGCGGATATTTACACAACATTGTTGTTATTTCACTATTTTTCTTGAGAAATATATTTCTTTACATTGCAGAATACTAATTCAAAATATTTTCATTCTAGAATTTAAATACTAAATAATGACATTGACATAAGCATAATGTTGTTTTCTTTTTATTCACTTATTCTTCTTTTCATGTCCTAAAATACACTTAGCGCGCGCAATATATTACACAATATCTTTTTCGTCTCTTTCATTTAGAACTTTCTGTTTATGATGATAATATGAGGGCAGCCATATTGTATTTGATCTTCCATTGCGGCTTTCTCTTTTTCATGATCATTTTAAATTACAGGGCAAGTTTTTAATAGTTTTAAAGTTTAAATGCATTTCGGGAAGATGTACTTTTAAAATATACCGAAGGCATTTTTCTCTACATAACGGATATAATTTTTGATGTTTTTAATGAGGAAAGAATATTAAAGAAGTCTAAACGGGAAATGGTTCCATTCTTTTCAAACACACCTTTCGCTATAAACTTTAATTTCGAAGTTTACTGTCTAATATGTTAAGAATTCGCAACGTAAAGAAAAAAAAAATTACAACTGCAGAACTGTGTTCTCCTTTATGAAGGAAGTTGCTGGAATTTCAACTAAAATGAAGTAATGGTCGATACTAACAATATTCTGCAGTTCGCTTAGAATAAAAGAAATGTATTTTCGCTCGTAAATTAAGAAATGATCCAATATTGGAACAGACTATTATAATGCCAATGGCTTCAGTTTCATTTGTTAACTACGTTGGGGTGGGTGGGGGCGGAGAACACACTAATGCTCATACTCATGCAGTTTTGAAATATTTTAATGTTAAGAGATCCTATCTCTTCTAAATATTAAAAAAAAAAAGAATATTCTTCTGTGCTAGTCCTTTGTTTAAACAATAAACTTTCTTTTTAGCGGTCCCATGTTACAGTTAACATAGGGAACCGCTCTTGCTTTTGTGTTGTCTGTCTGTCACACTCTGTAGCGGCCAAACGGTTAGAGATATTAGAATGAAACCTTCACCATTGTGTTCAGCATCAAAAAGTAGTTAACAGCTTAAAAAAAAATCAGACCTCCCTCCCTGACCCCCAAAATTAACGTTTTCCATAGCAGTGTTAGTAATAATGATAACAATTAACACAGTAATAATACTGATGCTTCATACATAATAATACTAATAATTGCCAACAGGACGGCATTATTAATACAGTATTTACAAACGTATTGTTTCATAAATTCTTTAACATATCCAAATGATGCACTAAGCATTGTATTAGCGGCCCCTAGGTTACAGCTTGCCTGTAAAACATAAAGGAACGGTCTTGCATTTTTATGCTCTTACTTTTAATTATTTTGTTTTTTACAATTGTGCATATTATGGGGCCGCTTTGCTTTTGACACTGTCTAAAAGCATTAATTACCATGTTTTGTTTGTTTTTGTAATGTGAAGAAACTACATACAATATTCCTTGTAAGAGGGAAAAAATACACAGAATTCCCGAATTAAAAACTGTTTTCGGGGGAAAAACAAAAATAAACGCAGTTAATTCTATCTGATCTGATGAGTTTATATTGGCTTGAAACACTTCCTGAAACTCAGATAAGAAATTCATGTGTTATAAATATTTTTGTCATCATACTAAACTTCTTTGGTTGAAATCGTCTTCTTTGTTAAGGAATTGTGTTTTGTTTAACATATTTATTTGTTTTTTTTTTTGTTTCAGTTGTTAAAGACAAATTAATTACTGATCGTTTTTGTTTACGAGAACTTTTGCGCATGCGTCAGGTCTCCTTCGATTTCATCAAAATAGGGGTGAGGAGAAATAAAGAGGGGATGTTTACTTTTTATCAGTATTAGTTTACTAATAGCTGCGTTCTGTTTGAGCTTTTTGGGAAAGAATTATAGAAAATTATTGTTGTTTGTTTGTTTTTTTTTTTGGGGGGGGGGGGGGGGG
>JAFIDM010003189.1:27191232-27206132 GCA_023159025.1 Thereuonema tuberculata | reverse complement strand
CTGAAAGTTTCAGATCCAGTCAACATGTCTTAAGTGCCCATCTCAGCGTATCACCCCTCTGCGGAGTAGAATCGTCCGCGAGTCGCGAAACAGAGACAATAATGCACCTTTTACACATAAAAATTAAAACAATGCGACGTTTCGAAGTTCCAGTAATCGAACTTTTTCGTCAGGCAAAGAAAACAAAATTGAATTTAAAAAACATTAATTCAATAAATTTAATAATCTATTGAATTAAGGAAAAAAAAAGCTGTTGTGTTTTTGGAGTGCAGCTGATTAACCAAATTTAAAATCATTAAGACATTTTGCTGTTTGACAACCTAAAGAAACTTTTTAGTTTAAGTTCTTAGGATTAAATTTTTAAGTTCCTTGAGCACTGACAGAAATGTCGTACTTATTTCGACTTAAAATTACATTGTGAACCTTATGTTGTTTGTTCTAACACACTTTCTCTCCAGTGATATTGAGATTTACAAATACAGTATCTTTCAGCTCGAATAGAATATTATTTTAAAGTTGCTAAATGATTAAAAATGATAATGATTTTTTAAAAATTTAATTAATTTTGCTTTATTAATTATGAATATCTAGTCGTACTCAAATACAAAGGCATTAATCAACAAATGAAAAAAATTACAAAAGCTTAGGTTGAGGAAACAAAAAAAAATAAACATAAATACATACTAATTTGTATGATCTAAAATGAAACGAGAAGTGTTGGGTATTTGTTCTGTAAGGGCGCCTTGAACCGAAAAAGTTTGGGGATTTACTTTATCTCTAGCTAGGAGAATTATGTTGGAAAAGTAAAGAACTAGAAAATTTATATTTTAATGCTTTTTACTATTCCTAATGATAAAAAAAGAATTGAGTCGCATGACATTGGTTAATTGTCACTTTTGAGAATAACTTCATTATCTTTCTTTTTTAAGCAATCAAAAACATTTTGATGTGAAATGTATGATTGTAACAGGATATTCACTACTTTTCGGTGCTCTGGGTTCGATTAGCAGGAGTGATAATGTCATCTTTTTTGTTGTTACAGTTAAATTTCATATTAATTATACATAAGAGTCCCATTTATATTTTAAAATTTTAAGATAATCATCGAAAAATAAAGTCATAATTTTTTTTTTTTTTGCTAGGTTTTAAAAAAACGAAAAACATTCAATGATTTTTGTTTTGTGGCATCACAAGGCTATTCAAAACCTCTCAAAACATTTGAATCTTGCACATTAACACAGCGCAACATGATATTTGGTAAATACTTGTTAGGAGATCCTTCATTACACCTTAATATGAACCCTCTGAGATATTCAGCTGCCGGATACACCTTGAAAGTTTATCATACTTCTGTAAATAGAATCGTACTGTTCTGAAGCGAAAGGCAGGTTTCAGCTAATTAGATCTAGACAGTGCACTTAAAATAAGATTTTAATCCTGGTTTGCCTGTTTCTGTAACACCTATTTTTCATTCCTTTATTGAACTTACAAAATTTACGTTATCTAAAAACATAATGTTACAAATCTCACATACGTAATTTTCCGAATTTTTAATTTTCAGAGAAATGACCACTATCTTAACACACTTATTTTTTAATAACTAGGTCAGAAAATTCCGCTCTTTAACTTACTAGCAACCTTCTTAGTTGCTACATTAACAGGAAGTTAATCTTGAGAAAATTGAAGGTTTTGGGAGGGGTCTTCTCTTGAATGAATCCATATATCCTCTGCATTGATGAAATAATTCAGCTGCTTGTTCATTTACATGAATTTTTGACAGAGGATTCTCAAAACGAATTATCTTATATATCGTAGAATTGCTTATGTACCAATTGATGACTACTGTTTTCCTAAGGTCTTTTTTTTTTCAAAATTGCGGGCAATTGTATTATTTCTACTAGACGAATGTGATTGAAAATCACAGGAACCCCTAAGTCTGAAAATGTTGTTAGAAAAATGTAGTTCTACGGCTCAGTTCATGAAAGAAGAGCTTTTGATGACGTAATTTCCTTATAGATTGATGTTTCCAGGACGTAACAGCGCCATCTATTGCTAAAAATCCGTAACTGAATCTTATAAACATTACGAAAACATTCTGGGTTTTTATTTTATACAGTTACGAATACATACTAATAATTAAAATTGAAATAATTAAAAACGTTCCATTCTATTCCCTTTGCTTGGCTATGCAAAGTTTGTCCTTTATTGGTCACGCTTATGCGATCACAAAACGACGCCATCTTGGACTGACTGCTCGGAGGTCAAGTGGATGACGTCATGACTGGTGACGTTTTTCCCGACAAAATCGATCGATATGTAATGACCATATATGGCAAACCCTCCTTTTTTGAAAACTACTATAGTTGATATCAAATGAAATGGCTCTTACAAGACATTTATACGTAGTGAGGTACTCGAAATAGAGTTATAGGAAATATACCTTTTTCATTTTTCAAGATGACACTTAATTTTACTACATTCTATTTTGATTTCCCGATAAACAGAGCTCCAATCTACTTCCTTTCATTGAGAAACACAGTATAACGAACAATTATCCTTTCCCCACACTTTTCTTTTGTTCGTTGCTCATTATTTTTTTAATTGCAATAAGTGTAAGTAATAACTTCCTTACGAATGAAAGAAAATGAAATCATTCACAAACCGTCTTCTTAACAGTTGATTGAGTTTAAATAATTAATCAAACGGAATTCGCTGTTTCCGTTCATAGTTTATCTGATAGCGGTTTCTGATAATTAATATTCATTAAAATTGCAAGTTTTAAAACAGAACATTCCTTTTGAGTTTTTCAACAATAAAATTAAAATTCAATGAGTGTTTCTATTTTATTCAATTACTTTTATTAAAGCATTGAATCAATAGTTCCTTTGATTGTGAATTATGAACACACACTATATTAACAGCACAAAAAAATGACTGCAAGATCATTTCGTTAAAATAACAAAATGGTCACATGACACATAATGTACATAAACAATGATGAAACTAATGTTGATTAAAATAAAAAAAACAAAAGTCTAACACTTTTATGACTAGGCAAAGCAATTCATCATTATTATCAGTACGGCCAAAGATGAACCTCCCAGAATGCAACGCAGATGATAGATTTTCCTTTCCTGGCCTGTCGGTCACCTTCAAATGTAAGAGAAAATGGCGGTCAATGATTCACATTCAACATTTTCGACGAGGAAAAGGTCTCAAAAATCAAGTAGGGAAAATATTTTAAACTATGCTCGTCGATTTCAAGAAGATGTATGTGAGATTTTTGATATTTCCTATTTTTGATAATTGAGATTGATATTTTCAGCGGAGCTTACGGCATTGATACTGGAGAAATTAGTCAATGATAATGTGTTTGCGGGTCCAACTCTCACCGCGACGATAATAAGCTGTTCTTGCAATAGAATAAATCTCATTAATGTATATATATATATATATATATAAATATTCACATAAACAATAGTCCAGTGGTTCCCAACTTTTTATTGAATAGCGAACGCTTCAACGATCCAACCAAACAAAAAAATTGAAGAAGCCAAACTCCCTAATCAAAAACAAAAAAAGCCAGCAACGCTATTTAGCATTCTTCCTGCGGAACTCTCTGGAAGTCTTCGCTGACCACCAAATGGAAAGCTCTTTTAATACCATATTTAAGTTTTTTGAATTTCAATTTCAGTTTCATTGTTTGTTTGTTTTTCTTGAGCGAATCTTTTTGTAACTTTCTTTTACTTTTCTTACCGTCGAACCGAAGTATTTCTATTTCCCGAGGAATTTAATTTACTCAAAACTATCTTCATTTCATCAAAAAGTCAGCATAAAGAACTGGGTCTAAGTTTACATGAGATTGTACGTTTGACATTTAGTTGGAAATGATAAGTTGTTATTGTTGTGGTTTTTTTATAGTTTTGGATTGGAGGTTACACAATGAGCATTATTAACTCAACTCTGTCATTCAATTGATAGATCTATTCCTGATAAGCTTAAATAGACTTTAAGTAGGTTTTGTGTTTGAAATTTAGACTTCATTTCTTGAAAAGCGGATCATTGACTGTAACCTTTCTATATCTTTGTCTATTTGTCGTTCCATCGTGCAGTGTCTTCCAGTCATCTGTTGAACGGTGTCAGGACTAAACCAGTGATTCGCAGAGTTTGCCTCCCAATCCCTCCATTTGTCGCAATAAGAAATAAAAAAAAAATACTCTCCTAATACACATACATACACTTTTATATTTTATAATTATCATAAAAAGACAGACTGTGTTGGACGTTTATTCCTATTTATTTTGCACATTGCAATATAAATTCTGTAAATCATTAATTTTTACGTAAATCTCTTACATGTAATGTGATAGATATTCTACGTGTGTCAATAATATTGAATAAAATTCAAGAAACACATATTTTTGGTTTGAAAAATGTATTAAAGAAATTTTAAGTACTTAACATTACAGGAACCGGTTTTCAAGCCCTTAACAGGGCTTTACATCAACTTGAATTGCAAACCGGGTCCCGTGATGTTAAGTATTTACAATTTCTTTAATATATTTTTTTAAAAACCAAAAATGTGTTTTTCTTGAATTTTATTTCAACTTAAATTTTATTAACTCTCTTACACAAAAGTCTCTTGGATAATTACTAGCCTATTTTCCGAAGGAATACGTAAGCCTAAAAGATCTGTGCAGGTGTTTATAATACTTCTTGAAATTGTCTTGAAATTTCAGTTGATCTTACAGACAAGAAAGATCTTTCTTTTACATTAAATTTTACCTTAAAAAAAAAACAAAAAAACCAATATAGCGGCGAGAGAAAATCGTGATTCTGTTGTATTTACAAATGGAGAGTAAATCGCAAACCGGACAATAAATATGCCTTCGCACACTGAGACAACATCAACGGGAATTCTGTACAATTGTTTCATCCTTATTATGGAATCATCAGCAGAATATATCCTTGATGTTTGGCTCGAAAGCTTTTGCGCGAAAGCTTTACCCAAACATCAAGGGTATATTCTGCTGATGATTCCATAATAAGGATGAAACAGCTGTTCAGAATTCCCGTTGATGTTGGCTCAATGGGCGAAGGCATATTCATTGTCCGGTTGGCGATTTACTCTCCATTTATGAATAATTACGGACGTTAAACTTGCTTTCAATTGAACTTTCTGTTGTATTTATATGTTATGAATATTCCAAGAAACAACTATTCTGATTGGAGTATTAAGAAAACAGTTGATTGGATTTCATAAAAACTTCTGAGAATCCATTTTGTGACTTGAAGCGAAGAAGGCTCTTCGTTTTCATTTGGTAAAACTTACTAGAAAGTTAATGGTAGACAAATCGATTTATAGGCTCCAGTATCTTTCTAGAACAGCTTTTCTAGAAACGTTTTTTAATGTATGAACACTTTTCAACATTACATTTTTTTCGGTAACTGTAATCCAACCAAAAAAAAAATTTTTACCGACAATCCGTATATTTAGATTTAATTGAAGGAGATGCTGCTACAGAATGTTCATTTTGAACCCCAGGCAGTTTTCGTGAGGAACTTTTTTTTTCCCTATTAAAATGGACTGCACGACATATTTTAAATATTCGTTTTGCCGAATCCTAAACTATAATTGTTTTTGACTACAAAAATTGCATCAAGTTTGGACTAATACTGGTACTTCTTAATTATCACATATGTCTGATTTTTTTTTTATTAATTAAAAAGAGAGAACTTATTTATTTTTATTATAATTAGACGCGCGAAGCGAGTCTCCATTCCCAACTAGATCACATTTTGTGAACCGTTTTATTAAAAATCTACAGTAGCTACAAAGATGAAACTTTGCATGCTCACAGAGAAATACATATAGAAGTGCACAATCCTATTTTTAACGCTTAAAACTGTACATTTTATAAGAATGATTTGTTTTTAAAAACTTGGAAAAAGCCGTAAGAAAAGCGCCATTAATTCTGAAACCGAAACAAAACTTTACACTTTCATAATCCTACAGCTTCGTAGCATTAATCACTTTTAAATACTACAATCTTAACTTTTATTTATTTATAATGTAAATTTTCAGAAGTACTTTAACAGTGTGGGAGTCTACTGAAAGTCCAACTTTTTGCTAGTATAAAATACATATCTTATATTACACATATTCCTATAAATATATTTTTAACATATCTGAGACAGATTTACATCATTTAAAAGATAATTTATTTATTCAACATTGAAAAAGGAGGACCCAGTCAAGTTTTATTCTAAAATCGTTAAGTATTTGTGCCGTGCATATAGTCAATAAAATAAACTTCTAGGCTTGTTTTTTTCTTCTCTTTATGCCAGTATGTCAAAGAAATATCCCCATTATATAACAGTGGAAAAAAGAGAAAATGACTAAATATATTAAATCCATGAATCACATTCATAAATTGTCATTTAAGAAGTTTAATTTAAAAAAATAATAAAAAAAAAATGGCCATTTTCTTTCTCTCCGTGTTACAGCTGGTAATGTCTCCAACGCACGCACTTCATCCATTATAATATTCATTGGTTGGATACAGTGTCTTATTACAAAGAGGCCGAGTTCTAATAAGCCCCCTTTATGTGTAGCTCGATCTCCGTAATTTCTTTTTGCAAATTTTATGAGGTGGGCGCGATTTGCTGCTGCATTTTTCATACGATTGTTAAGACTGTGTTTCTGCAAGTCCAGAGTTAAAGGTTATCGCACAGGAATCCTCGCGTTCGCGTTTCATTTTGCCTCCGCGCGAATATCACTTCATTTTATTTGCAATTTCGAGCAACGCGGTGCTTTTGCTTGCTCATTTTCGTTTTTATTTTCGCGCTCTACATAGGGCCGTTTTACGTGAAGGGCGTAGCAGTAGGTGTAGACTCATTATTCCTGAAATTTCTTTACTTCAAACCAACCTTTAATATCTTTTTATGACGTAAATTTTGGCCATTCTTATCGCCATCGACAAAGTCGTATTAATAATTAAAAGACTAATTACGTTTAGTTGTCAGCATTGTTTGGAACTGATTACGACGTGAGATCTTAAAAGATTAAGACAAACAACTTGAAGATTATCTCAGAATTTATGCTTTCGTTCTCTTTCGATGAATACATACCAGCAGGAAAATCTGATAACTAGTTCGTCTTCCTTGTTAATTGAGCTAATTAGTGAAAATATTATTTAACCTATATAAGCTGTGGAGCTTCGAGATAATGATATGTTATTCATATTAACGCTTTGAAATTCTGTAAAACGCTGCATAATTTGCAGTATTAATAATAATATTTCAGCTCTGTAGTGTTCATTATATTCTAGTAATGTCTTTTTAATAACTTTTCTTGATATAATTTTAATTTAAAAGGTAATGCTTTCATTGATGTTGAAGCATTATCTTTGATTTTATTTTTTAGTTGTTCAAGTACTGCTTTTTTTTTTTCACAAAAAAAAAAAAAAAAAAAATTATTGTAGATGTGTAAAAATAAATTAATATCTCAATAGAAATACTAAGAAACACACCAATACGGGTTCATATTAAAAAATTGTATTTTAAAACGTTAAAAAAATATGCATTACGGATACATGTATCACATACATCCTGTAATGTATCTTTGTTAATGTTTTCAAAAAAATACGACTTTTTAATATGAACCAATATTGGTGTTTTTTTTATCATTTTAGAAGTTCAAATGTTTTAATTACAGCATACGTTAAACAAATTTTTAAATAGTAATGCTAATAACAATTCTTCTATTCAATATTGCCGATGTTTGTTTCTTTGGGATTCTTGAAATATTGTGGCATTAATCAACAGTCCATCTCGAATTTCCATAAACCAAAGGTAGATGGCTAAGATTAGAAAAAGTACTTTTTGAACACACCTCAGGACGGCTGTTTCGAGCTCAATAGTCTTTATTGTAATAAAAAGGAATGATTTATCTTTGTCCTTTCTTCATTAATATTTTAATTCTCACGTACCAATTATAGTAAGTGTTCAGTTAGTGCCATCTGTATAGCTCAGTTGTTTTATCTAGAAAGTTCCTCATTCCTCTGTTAACTTCAACAGATTATGTTTTTAGTTTGCTTCCGCGTTCGAAAGATTTTGAGGAAGGAATTTATTTTAAGAAGAGGTAGCAAACTGTTATTGCAGTTTTAATAAAGTCCCAAAAAGTGTTTTCAATCAATAATTGATTAATATTAAACTAGTTACGATTTTCTGTAGGTATTACGATAGAAGATAAAATTCAACTTTGTCACAAAAAATAAAATAAAATGAAATGTTTTTACGATAAATATAACATTCAAAACCTCTTAAAAACATCTTCTTTACTAATAATAATATTTCGTTCACCTACGCGGTGAACTTCTTCAGGTTACGGAACTGAGTAAAAGAAATGTAACTTCTTCCTTTAGTAAAGGGAGTTCTGTAACCTGAATCAGTTCACCGCATAGGGGAACGAAATATTGTTGTTAGTTTAAGAGGTTATCAGTGTTAAATTTATCGTAAATAGAAGAGAGAAAAAGTTATTTATAAAATGTTGTGTTAGTTATTGAACAGTAAATAACAGATTTCATGATCTACAGCCTTAGTACGCTTATTTTCTACCACTGTCTTATCACAGAACTTCATGAACCCATTCAGTCATGATTTGATCAACTCTAAGACATAAAACGAGGAAACCGGATTTTTGTTTTTGTTTTTGTTACTATCGTTTAAATAAAAAATATTTTGAAATTACTTTTATTTACAGACAATACCTGTTGCATTATATTTAAGATTCTTTGTTTTTGCCTTTTTGACTTGTGCCTCTTTAAACCTTCAAACGATGTAAGAAGCTAAGATATTTTAAATATCTTTTGTGTCTAACAAAGCTATTAATGAAACGCATTGTTGTAAATACAACACCTAAAAATTGCATAAGTATATCGACATATTTTGTTTTCCAGGCATCGTTTGAAATGCCTGTCTTTAATAAGATACAGTATTAAGTAAAAAAAAATCTGAAACTTTTTCTAAATACAGTAAACTCCAATTATCCGCGGAATTGGGTGGCGCGACAATCGCGGATAAGCCCGAAATAGGATGAAAATCAACACAAAAATGTTTTTAACATGTTTTAATTACATTAAAATGACAATACATACAGTTACAGTACGTACATTATAAACAATTATTTTATTTTAAATTATTTATTTATTTTTAAATTTTATTATTATGGGAAGGCTCTCCCGTAATTTAGTGTAACCTGGCGGCCTAAGCTCCGCCCACAAGGTCGTTCTTTAAATTGTTTGTCTATAATTGTCTTCACTTACTTTGTTAGCCTCTTTTATCGTTTACCTGATTCTAGATTTAAAAAAAAAATGGAAAAGTTGAGGTCCGCGGATAATCGGGAGTTTACTGTATATAATAATTTTGAGAGGTAAGAATACACAAAATTGCTTGTGTTATTTCTTTTATTTCCTAGCATTTTATTTATTGATAAACTTACAATCCAACCATAAAATCACTATTTTTGAGGATTATTGTACTGAATCTTTTAAGTATTTAACGTTTTTTTTTTGTTTTTTTTTTTATCAAATGCGTAACATATCAGTGTTAAGAAAAATAACCAATTTAGTTTTGTTTTCCTTTTAATTAAGTTATTTTTACTAGTGAATTAATGGGTATTCAGAAAAATTTCTTTACAATGCAGTATTAACTTTAGTTACAACTTACTTTGGAAATTTGTTTATTGCAACAAAATTTTCATCAATTTGATGAACCAGTTACATGAAACATATTCGTGTGGTATTCTGTGGAAATATTTAGTGAAAGATAACTTACACCAAAGAGCAATTTCCCCTTCAAATAAATTAGTGAATTATTTTTATTTTTATTAAAGTGTCGCTTGTAAGTAAATAAAATATATATATTATCTGTATATCCATACATATTCGGTTTGTTTCTTTTTTTATTTTTCATGCGAATTCCATTCAGAATTCTTCAACAGAAGACTGATTTTTATGTTTGTTTAGACAATCACTTTTAAATAACTTATAAAAATATGTTCTTGACAATGAAAAAGATTATCGTTAGAAGTATTGTTTTAGATTAAAGATGTTTAAATTTGTTATTTTATTCTTAAATTTCTTTAAAACAGGGCAATAATAATTTATGCTATTAAAAATGTTTTTTTATTATTATTATTATTATTATTATCAGTTTTTACATAAAAATTCTATTCCCAAGCATTTTTCCACAGAGGAAGCCCTAAAATAACTTCATATCCTTGCTTACTTATTAAAGATCATAGAAATGTTATTACTGCTATTAACTTTTCTTTTTAGATAATTTACTAGCGGCTGATCTTTTTCGATATTTTTTATAATTTGTATTATCAGATATAAATCACTGTTGTCGAAGTACTAGAAGTAGAAGCAGTTCTTAGTTTGAACTTTTTTAAAAAAATTATTTTTTTATTATTATTATAATTCATTTCTTGATAATGATTTTTAATCCTTTTGATATCTTGAAGACTGGGAATTTTCTATTCAGTTTCTTGAAGGCTGCATTTGGATTCCCTTGAGGAGTTTTTCGTTGTCTTAACGTTTCGTTTTAATTTCCATAATATTTTGTCGACTCGTTTCATTTGGTGGATTTTTACTTTTTATAGTTGCCTTATTTACGCAACTACAACTCTCATAATCTTTTTTTAGGTGTTCAACTGAAAGCGGTAGACCTTCTACATTCTAGGTGTAGCTCCTGCCTATATCCCATTTTCTTGTATTATCTTGCTTATTTTCTTGAACACCGCTTTACATATCCGCACAATGGATTCGAAGGCTCTTACAAGTCATAGAATTTTTCCTATAAGTCTTTCTTTTTATAAGTTTTCTTTCTTTCTTTTTTGTATTTTTTTGCAATGTAAATGTAACTCAGTTATCCAGGAATTCAGGATATCTACGTATTACGATACTCTTTCTATGTAAAAACTGCATAGCAAGGTAATAATAATAATAATAATAAAAATCATTTTTAACGGCGTAAATTATTACCGCCCTGTCTTAAAGAAATTTAAGAATAAAATAATAAATTTAAACATCTTTAATAAACAATAAAGATAAAAACACACAACAATTAAAAGATCCACTGAGCTGTTTTTGGCGTTTTTGTATCGGGAATCAAATACAAAACTGTTTCGACCTTCCCAGGTCTCATCAGTTTGATTTGCCCAGTACTCATAACTCAGTGGGATCCAAAGAAACATACACACAGGACAAGCATGAACAAAATAATGGCCCTTCAATTAAAAAAAAACATCAAAATATAAATTAAGAATAAAAGTAAAATGTATTCTAGTAGTGAGTTGTTTTGTTTTTTTTCCTCCCTGCAGCTCTTGTCAAATCCGGTGGCGTTTTCCATTTCGGATCTTACCTCACAAGCTAAATGTTCAATTAATTTACCATATCTAAAAATATTCGTGTTGTTAGTATTTTAATTACATATCCTGTGTCTTCGGTTAACAAATAAAAATAGTTTATCATAAGTGAATTACGTTGTTTTTTTTTCAGCGATTCTAACCATACATATTTTTGCCGTTTATTTTCATGACTAGAATATTATAATAATGCCTTTATTATAAATAGAAGTTGAATAGTTTTGCTTATCTTTTGAACGTCTGCCTTATCACCTCCACTACTTTGACGTAATGCGAAAACCTAAATTTAAGCTCCACAACAACAAAAACTTCCATTATTTCAACTGACAAGAACAGACGGCGATATCTTAGGTATTGTGGCGAAGTTTCTCCACTTATTCCCTAGAGAAAACCTCCTTTTATTGTTTCTGTCTCCGATAAACAACCTGGATGTCTCGAATCTCTCCCCGTATCTCTTGGAAGTTGCATTTTTTGACATCCCTTGAGATTTATTGATTTTTCTATAGTTTTCTGTTGGTTATGCATAAAAGAAGTCTGTGGTCTTCTTGCATTTTTGGTTTTCAAGAGCTAACAGAATGAAATTGCCTTCCTCTTGCTGCAGTTTCGATTGTCAACATCACAAAAAGAAAAATCGAAAACGAACATTGTAAACAGATAATAGTAATGTAAACAGAGTCGTAACCAAAAGACTTATTATGTATTAATGAAGTTACTGTCGATAATGGCCTGGTTAAGAAAAAGTAGACTTGTCATGCCTACTTACAAAAGAGATTCAGACACTTTGACTGCAAAATTGCTTATCAGAAGATTAAAACGTTGTTTTCACTTAAAAGTACTTATTGTTACTCAGAAGCACAAAATACAAATTTCGTTTGTAATTTTTAGTTACAAGAAAAATAAATAGTGTTACTTTTATTTTAGCAATCATTAAAATTACTGTAAGTAAATCGATATACCTTACATTTTTTTCAAAAAAAAATAGTGGTTGTCTTCGTAATTTGGTAAAGTGTTAGATACCGTCGGCCATTTATACAAGGCTTACTACTGTCTTTTATTTTGTTTATTTCTTATTATATGTTAAAAGCTTTTCAGTTTAGATGAAAATAAAGTATCGTATATGCTCCTATAGATACCCCCTGCGTTTATTTGCAAAACTAGCCTCGGCTCCCGGCGCTTATTAGAGGCCGGCCATTATTGACAAAAACCTTCAGAACGCAATATTTTTACACATAAATTCCGGCTAATATTACAAACAGCTACTTTATTTGAATTTCACATGCTACGTAAAACTGTTAAAGATAAATGGCAACGTCTTTCTGTACCTTTCGCTGCTATTCGTCGTCCGAATCCGCAATGACGGGCAGCCGCCTCACCGGAAGTTTCTTTCGCGTATTCCACCGCGCAAATCTTAAAGGCAATATCAAATAACTTTCGGCGGCATTTTGTAAGGCAATGTACCGTAAGGTTTTAGGCACGACTATAAAGATACGGACGGCTTACACTAGTACCGGTAGGCAAATATCAAATACCCGGCTACTGCTAGAGACCGGCCACTAATTGGCCTGTCCCCTCTGCAGCCCGGCGCTTATTAGAGACCGGCGACAATAAGAGCCTCGGCGTTTATTGGAGCATATACGGTAATATTTATTTATGAACTTTTACAAAAATTGCAGGATTTCTGAATCATGTCAACAGAAACTAGACGGCTGCCGGTTGCTTCTCTCCGTAAGCGTTGTATAAGTAACGTGATTACATTAATGAACGGGAAACAACATTTTATTTATTCAAAAAACCAAATTATCTGAAGTAAGCTAAAAATTAAAACTTACAATTTCAACGAAAAATACATTAAAGTTTAACTTCTAATAAATACATGCAATACCAGTATAATACTAGTAACACTTTTTCTCTATACAGTATTTTAGTTTTTATATTCTGAAATATTTTGTCTTATCTAATGAATTGATAATGCAACAATGCTCCTGTTGCCTGGCAACGCTTCAATTGTTGCTGAGCACACACACACACACACACACACACACACACACACATATATATATATTTGATATAAATGTAGCGAACCTATTTCATTGTAGATATTGGCTTTGTTTCCTTTTTAGCATGTTTCTTGTTTTATATATTAATTTAATCCATTTGTTTTACATTAAATACGATTTTTTTTTTAATTGTTGTTGTTTTTTTTCAACATATAAACACCATTAAATTCTTTGACTAATTCAGCGTAATCAGAATGTCTGAAATGTACCGTATTTTAGTAGAGCGTTCGGTTCCATATAATGGGTTGGTTAGAGAAGTTTCTGTAAATATACATATGATGAATGAAGTTGTCGCTGTCAAGTAGAAATTAGGTTTTTGATGTTTATTAAAACGTTTCAGAGATTATGTAGATAATGTCCGCAAGATAGTAACGAAAATGAAAGGATCGGAAGTTGTGTGATCTTATTCCATTAGTTTTCATTCCAAAAGTTTTGTAATTAAACTTTACTAGTAATTTTTAATTAAATGTTGACGTTAATTTTTGTCCTTGTAAAATAAATTTTAATAATCTCAAATATAAGAATTTGAGCTTCCCTAATAAGAATAGAACCAATTAAAACAGTCTCACGCTATCCCAAACCCCCTCTAACCACAGAGACGCAGAAATGATCCAAGTTGGAATTGCAGCAACGGAGTAATTATCTTTATTATTAATCTTTCTTTAACGTGCGGAATGAACTATCTAAGAACACAATTGACACGCACAATTTACGCAAAGGATTCGCACCCCGAGCTGTCATCGTGAAGAGACTGGGACGGACCGTTTCGCACTTGTTATGTGCTCATCAGCCAGCCAAACTCCACCGATAACATGCTCAGGAGGTGCGATACTTTAGCTATCCCGGCTCTTGCTCCCAAGAGCGGGACCTACAGCGTATTTCTTATTTAATGCTGCCATTAAATTCCTTTTGTGCTTTGCGAGTTGCAGGCCAAGGAAGTATTGTATTTTCTCGTTTTATTAATTTTTATTTTGTATTTCTTTGGGGAGTGGTCCCGCTCTTGGGAGCAAGAGCCGGGATATCTAAAGTATCGCACCTCCTGAGCATGTTATCGGTGGAGTTTGGCTGGCTGATGAGCACATAACAAGTGCGAAACGGTCCGTCCCAGTCTCTTCACGATGACATCCTTTGCGTAAATTGTGCGTGTCAATTGTGTTCTTAGATAGGAGTAATTATCTATTTTTTCCCATTGCCTTACTTCTATAAGATTCCATAACAGACTGTTGCGCAGTTCAGAACGGATTACATATCTCCTATTTATGAAATCTTCTCACCTGCACAGCTAGTAACTTAGCTAAAATCTGTTTCAATCATTTTTTATTCTGGATTTCTAATTTCTTAGTATTTATTTCTTTCATTTTTTTAAACCTATCGTAAATTTTAATGAAGGCCAAGTTTTATATATTGATTTT
>JAFIDM010003189.1:27162133-27190913 GCA_023159025.1 Thereuonema tuberculata | reverse complement strand
CATTCGGGCACTTGGAATCAAACAACACAACATACCTCCCACTGCACGGACACAAGAATACATCCCCCCTTGGAGACGTCGCCTTGAGGGCCGCATCAGCGACCTTAGAGGAGACATAGCCAGGCTCACACAATACTGTGCAGGAAACAAAACAAAGAAACTTATATCCCAGGTTAGAAAGATATTCAAGCACATAAATACTCGCCCTTCACATTCAAATCATCATAACCAGATTCAGGAACATCTCGACACACTAAAACAAAAACTCAGTGCACTTGCAAAAAGATTACAAAGATACAAACAGTGCACTCTGCGCAAACAACAGAACAACACTTTCCAATACAATGAGAAAAAATTCTACAGATCCCTTACATCTTCCTCTACTGCAACTAACACAAACACTCCCAACAGCGAGGCTTTACATGAATACTGGTCGTCTCTGTGGTCAAACCCTATCCCCCATAATGATAAAGCACCATGGATAACAGAGGAACAGCAACTCAATGAACACTTACCCTGCATGTCCTTCCATGAGATTACTCTCGCAGACATACAGACAGCACTAAAACATGCACACAACTGGAAGGCTCCTGGTGAAGACGGAGTCCAGAACTTCTGGATCAAGAGGTTCACGTCCCTGCATGGAAAGCTAGCTGTTGCCCTCACTGACGTAATCCAACACCCAGAACATATGCCTCGTTTCCTCACACAGGGTGTCACATACCTACAGAGCAAGAACACTGAAACAGCGCAACCTGCAAACTACCGCCCAATCACTTGCCTCCCCACACTTTACAAACTCCTCACCTCCTGCCTCGCAGACAAGATCTACACACACATCGAGACATATAACATTCTTTCCGAACAGCAGAAGGGCTGTCGCAGGAATTCCCAGGGTTGTAAGGAGCAACTCCTTATTGACTCTGTAATCCTGCGCCAGGCACGCGCGAAGAATAGGAGCTTACATATCGCAAACATCGATTACAAGAAGGCATTTGATTCTGTCCCTCATTCCTGGCTCCTACACACTCTTCATATCTACAAAATACACTCCAAGATCACGGCATTCTTAGCTGCCACGATGAAGAGTTGGAGCACAACATTACACCTACGCACCTCTAACACCTCCATCACTACAGATCCCATTCCCATAAGGAGAGGTATTTTCCAGGGAGACTCCTTGAGTCCTCTTTGGTTCTGCCTCGCCTTGAATCCACTGAGCCATATACTAGATAACACAAAACACGGTTATAGGCTTACCACAGGCACTGTGACACCATATAAAATCACACACTTACTCTACATGGATGACATTAAACTCTATGCCACAAACAATGCACAACTTACTAATTTACTACAAGCCACCACACAGTTCACCAAAGACATTGGGATGGAATTTGGAATTGACAAATGTCGCAAGTTACACATAATACGTGGGAAGACTTCGAATTTGGAGGGTTTTGAACTGGACCATGGTTTGGCCATCCAATCCATGGAAGAGGGAGAGACCTACAAGTACCTGGGCTTCCAGCAAGCGCGCGTCATTGACAACGCAAACATCAAAATTGCACTGAAGAACACATACCTTGCTCGAGTTCACAAAATCCTCAAAACACAACTCAACGCCAGAAATAAAATTAAAGCTATCAACACTTTTGCCGTTCCCACGCTAACATATTCGTTCGGCATAATTCCATGGACAAACACCGAACTCGAAGCACTACAACGCGCAACACGCACTACATTCACGAAACACAACATGCACCACCCCAAGTCCGCTACGGAAAGGATGACTCTTCCCCGCAAGGAGGGAGGCCGAGGACTCATCAACCTCATCACCCTACACGAAAAACAAGTACATACACTTAGGGAACATTTCCACCAAAGAGCAGAAGACTCCTCACTTCACTCAGCCATTGTCAAGGCTGACACACACCTCACACCCCTTAACCTCGAAAACTCTTCTCCAACACTCACCACCCCTGACACCCAAACTCAGCAGCTGCGTGAATCATGGGCTCGTAAGGAACTCCATGGCAGACATCATCACGAACTCAGCCAGCCTCATGTCGACATGGAAGCGTCGAACAGATGGCTGACGAGTGGTGAGCTGTTTGGGGAGACCGAAGGGTTCATGATCGCAATACAGGACCAAGTCATCTCCACACGCAACTACAAGAAACACATTCTACACGATGCAAACACACATGACGACAAATGCAGGAAATGCCACACTACGCATGAGACGATCGACCACGTAATATCAGGCTGTCCCCTTCTCTCTCAAACAGACTACCTCCACCGACACAATCAGGTAGCATCGATCGTTCATCAACAACTAGCACACAAACATTCACTTATTAAGAGCACGGTCCCGTACTACAAGTACATACCACAAAGCGTATTAGAATCACCCTCATATAAACTATACTGGGACCGCCCCATTCACACAGACAAAACCATACATCACAACAGACCAGACATCACACTTGTTGATAAGGTCAACAAACAGACCTATCTAATTGATATTGCAGTGCCTATCAGCAAGAACATGCAGAAAACTCACGCAGACAAGATCAGTAAATACACTGATCTAGCACACGAGCTCCAGAAGCAGTGGAGGCAGGATCGAGTACGTGTTGTACCCATCGTTCTGTCTGCCACTGGTCTGGTGCCTCACACATTGCACCACAGTCTCAGCACACTAGGACTTCACAAAAACACTTATGCACAACTGCAGAAGGCTGTGGTACTCAACACTACACGCATAGTTAGGAAATTTATGGACACCACCACACATCCCTAATCATTCTTGCACACATCTTTACACTTGGCAGTATGTGCTTTGGTCCTTGACCCGCCATATTGTTTTTGCTGGGGAAACCCAAGGTTTGAAACATACAATCATAATAATAATAATAACACTTGGCAATATGTGCTTTGGTCCTTGACCCGCCATATTGTTTTTGCTGGGGAAACCCAAGGTTTGAAACATACAAACATAATAATAATAATATTTTATAAGATTTACATACATAAGGGTTGTTGTTTTGTTTTTGTTTTTTCTTGTTGAAGTTGCTACAACAATGTTGATTAGATTTTCAAAAAATTAGAATATACTGTAACTTATTTAATTTTTCTATTAAAAAACAGAACTAATTTATTGCCTTCCTTCTAAAGATGCGGAGAAGTACAGTTAAAAGTGGGCAATTTCAATTTAACCAAGGTCGATAATTTAATTCTCTTTATGAAGAAAATTTTGAAATCTTAAAATAACCGTTACACTTTCGTTTCTTTTTTAGCCAATAATTCGGGAATTTGGTTAATCAAAGACATGTAATGATCGATAACATTAGATCAAGATTTGGAATAAAAACTTGAAAGTTTACTTAAGTTATTTTTTTTTTTTATCATTATTACACCAATACGACTTTCAAGGATAAGATTATGGAAAATGTTTCGTATTTAGATTTTAACATATAAAATTAACATATGTTCTCTAATTTTACTAATTACGTTTAATTATTTTATTGGTCCTGTTCCTTTTTATTGACTTTAAGTAACAGTCCCAACTCGCTTAATCAATTGAAAATTGACGCAAAAAAAAAGAGCAAAATAATATCCTTTATAAACTTTATTTGTTCGTTCTTTAAAACATTTCAAGATCATGAAGGAATGTTTCAATTGGTTGTTTACAAAGAACCTGATTCATCTAATACTGGAAGGTTGCTATGACAACTATGTTTATTCGGCAGCAGACGGAAAAGAAAAAGAGGGAAATAAATACATATGGAATATAAATTATTCAAATACACTTCAAACGCATCTGTCAAAATATGTATCTTATACAACAGACAATGCCAACTACCATGATTTCGATGCAATGCCTCTGGATCAATAGCAGACAAAGTAACCATTTTTATTGCTCAAAGTCACGGAATGGTTAATAATAGGCTTAATCAATGGTTGTTTTATAATCAAACAACATCAAATTGAAATTTAATAATTATTTAGATAAAAAAAAATTAAAAAATGTATATAAATTTAAATGAATTAAATCAAGTTAAAAAAATTAATTTGAGAGATTTCTTTTGCTTGGAAGGAAAATTGAAATCTTACAGAATTTAATAAACGTTCAAAGATGACAACAAATCAAAATTAACCATTATTTCAAAGAAATCAAAAAATATTATTTTTTTCATTTTTAGTTTTGAAAGATTTGAAACAAATAAAACTAATTAGTACCACTACTATTACTGCAACTGCTACTAATAAAAAAAACTACTAAAAATATTTGTATTCAAAATTAATTACATATTATAGTAATCCTACATTCAGAACTTGTTGTTAGGAATTTGTCATTCCTAATGGGACTGTAACTTTTGCATTTGGAAATAAATAAAAACAATAATAAATAATATATTAAATTCACAGCAGTAGTAGTACCGTTAGGATTGTGGTTTAGAAATCTTCTATTCTCGTAATAATCGCCTCTCGTAATTATTTTATTTCTTTAATAGTTATTCTAAATAATTCTCTGAATTCGCTTAAGCTTAAATACAAAATGAATATTTGAAAATATAAATGTATTTATTTAAAAATAAGTTTAAATTGAGAAATTGGTACATTACCATCTTAATTTCATTGTGTATGTAAGTGATTCAACTTATACTGATATTATATCTAATAAATTATTACTTTCTTTTACATACGTATATAAATATATTTTAGAAAAAATTTATTTTTTTTAATTGCCCTAAAAACTTAAAAAAATATAATGTTCTTAGGAAAAAAAAAAAGAAGATATTTTAATACTGCTATAATCTTATATTATTTTTTAAATTCTCATTATAAATTATTGTAGAAAATGTTATTGTGATCGAGAGTTCAATGCAATGAATTTAGAAAAACGTAATCCTGTATTTGACCAAAAAAAAGTAAGGACCGGAATGAAATTTCATTGTGAATGTGTTGAACTGAGAAAGTTACTCAAAGAACTTGGAACCTATTTTAATGGAGTAACAGAAACTGCTTTAAAGCGCTAATTATTCTAGTCAATAAATAAAATGAAAATGAAAAGTGTCTTTCTTAGAACATCGCAGTTGCAGAACTTCACTTTTAGGACATTCAGTCCATATCAGATTTTGTTAAATGACAGAGATTAAGTTGGTTTAGCAGAAAGCCTGTAAACTTCTGTAAACTTACAAAACAGAACTGGTGAAATATAATGTACAATGTTCTTGCTCAATCTACACGAAACAGAAGTAGCTAAGACATAGTCTTTCTGCTATTAATTCAGTAACTTGTCAAATTCCAGTAGGATTCTGTTTCAAAGTAATCAGAATTATCAAATTAGCAATTAAAAAATTAAATACTATTAATAGTTATTAATGTTTTAGGAAGGTATAGTACACAAATTAAAGCTACAAGACAAAAACTGCTAAAAAAAAATTCTACGTTAATTTGCAATAATAAAAATTTTTTATTTTTTAGGTAATCGATTTAATGTCAAAATAATTCCTCAAGTGTCTGAAACCCAGTCACAAGTTTAATATATTTCTTTTTAAATTATTATCCTTGTTTAAATTTATGAAATTTACTTTAATATCTTTTTTATCACTGGTTAAACTTCAGTTGTCTATTTTTCTTTTTATGTATGTTTCTGTCTTATCACAATTTCTTTAAAAGAAAATTAAAATTCATATATTCGAAAAGCAGTTCAACTATTGAAAAGTACGTCAAATATTCTAATATTGTCAATTCACAAAGCGTTAAGAATGAAAGCAAACGCTACAATGCAATTTACGTCACCAGTGCATAAAGCAATATACTGGTTAACGCACTGGTTAACTGACAAGCAATATCTTACAAATTAATTTCATTTCCACCACTGGAAGAAATCACTGAAATGTTTCATGTTAACGTCTAATTTTTAGGTACGAATATTGCCGCATTTTTGCCGACATCGAGGATGAGTTATTTCGGTGCTGTTATTACTGCATCTGAATTGATCATTTAATTCAACAGTCATTCGTAAACGAACGATAATAACTGGAGCGGAAGAGATTAAACCTGTTCTAAGTTGAGACTCCATTATCGGTGTCCATCGAAGGCGACCGCTCTGTGGAAGAGAATCAGATTACGGGCGGAGGAAATTGCTCTTGCCGGTGTCATATACACTGCCGCTGAAGGAAAGTGACAGTATCGCGATGGCTCTGGCCCTCCTACAATTCGGTCTGGCTGCCAGCCAAAATCCACAGAGGCGCGCGCTCGCCAGATCATAACCTTTTCTACAATTGAGAAAGCGAAGGGAAAAGAAAAAAAAGAGCAACAACGTAACAATGTGCGCAATATTCATAAAATATGGAATACGTTCGAGGCAATAAAGATAACTGTTAATAACAAAAAGTTTGCTTAAAAAAGTTTAGGATGAAATGAAAATCTTTCGAGCGATCCTTGCAGAACGGATATTGTGTTGTCGATTTTCTTCGTTCCAATAATTTATTAAAGAGAAATGACTTTATTATGCTCAAAAGTGTATTTTATTTTCGGCTTCGGGCTGATCATTTTAAATTGCTTAAATAGTTTATTAAACCCTATTTTTTTATGCAATTAATGCTACTTAATTACATCGTATTTTTATATGTTTAGGCTGTAAATGTTAAAATTTTCACATTTTGTTTTTTCACTTTTTTTATTTTGTTAATTTGATAATCGTAGACGTTTAATGATCAGGAAAAAAAAAATCTTTTTAATTAATTTTTCAATGGAAGGGCGTTCCTGGATTTTGAATTTCAATTAGTTAAAATAAAATATTACGTTAATATGTTTACTATTGAACTAGCATTAACTAAAGGAAGTTTAACACCATCAGCTACAGAACTTCTGGTATAAGATGTTTTACAGAATGGCCAGAGTTACAATGCAGATTTATTTTAAGAAAAACAGAGGTTATCAAAAACTATTATCTTATAGTTGTTAAACTACGAAACTATGCCATACTATAATGTTACTGGTCAAAGTGTTACTGGTTAAAAAAAAAAAAAGTATCCCACAATAGGCCCACGTGACCCTTGAGATCGAGGGAGGTAAGGCTTCCGGGCGCTTCTTCACAAAACGGACTACGATGCCCATTCTACAGAGGGATGAGTAAACCCTAGGGCCCTTCTGGAGAAGAAATACCTAAGGGGAAAAAAATCCTTGACGGCCGCCATGGGAAATTGAACCCCGGGTCCTCCCGCAGGCCACTGTGTTATCACTGGCAAAAATATAGAAAAATAAAAAAACTGCAAAAAAGCAAAGACAAAAAACAAACAGAAACTGTAGTTCCCAGTATAAAAGATTACCTGGGGCAAAGCAATTACTGTCAGGCATGATAAAGAGTTATGACCATTATATCGAACACTTTCTTCAGTGGCGGCAACTGTTATCAGCTTACCACCGCATTTTTCTATAAATTCCACTGTGGTCTTGTATGAAATTATTATAAAATATTAAATTTTATAATAACTAAGTTTTTTTTAAGCCAACAGATTTTAAAGTTTGGAATTACGAGAAAAGTTAGATACAAAACACTTCCAAAACTCTACCTGTAATATAGATTTTTATCTTTGAAGTCTTTCAAGGTGAATTTATTTATTTATTTATTTATTTATTTATTTATTTTACCTTTTCTTAAATTCTGCTATTCATTTTCAGTATGTGAGTTTAGCTAAAAGAAACTCAAAATTACTTTTTGTAACAAAAAGTTAAGACAAAGTAGCACATTTTCTATTTCTTCAAAATTTACAAAAGTAATTAAATATATTAGGGTAACAGGTAACTCTGGCTGAAGCGTTAATTAAGTTTCGTTCAAAATTTAAGAAAAAAAACTTCTGAATACAGAAGCTGATTTTTTAGCGAGCCATTCGGAAGCTACTGCATTTGTCCTGTCCATCCGTGTCTATCCATCCCTAACAACTACCGAACGGAAGGTCGAATCGACAAAGGGATTTCACCATCGTGTCCAAAAAACCGTAGGAATGGGAAAAAACTGTAGGAGATGTTCGAGATATTTGTCATTGTTATCATCGTACTCCCCCCCCCCCCACCTAAAAACTCCTGAATGAAAGGTCGGATCGACAAACGGACTTCACCATCGTGCTCAGACGCCCAAACAACATAGGAAAAGGGTATTCACAAGGGCCAATGCCCCCCCATGTTCGAGATGTTTGGCATTGTTTTCATTGGATTCCCGCTATTAGATTAAACATTATAAATGCAGCCATCTCATTTCAGTTGTACGTTATAGCTTGATGGTTAAGGTTTCAGACTCATATAATGAAGGTTGTCGGTTCAAATCCGTATATCTAATGTTTTTGTTTTTTTTTGTTTTCTTATTTTCCTAACCTTTTTTTTATTTTTCCTTTCTTTATTGTATTTTCTTTTTTTTATTATTATTCGTAAATGTTTTTATTATTATGTGTCGCCCTTAAGTTTATGCTTTAGCACAAAATTACATTCACTTGGTTTCTTGTTTTTTTTTTTCCTTTTACATTCTAAAACCTCAAATGTTATGTTTTGAAAGTATGTTTTTACTAGTATTCTTGCTTTTTTACTGTCAACATTACAGTATTCCAAACAGACGAACCTAATATATTAACCGCGAAAGCACCTTAATAAAAGACATTTCTAAATGTCTACTAGGATTTTTTTTTTTTATATCCTAACTGCCTTAAGGGTAATGAACCTTTTAAGCTAAGTGTCCCGGAATTAGAAATTAGTTTTTCCCACCTAGGTTTAATGGATTTTCGGAGCCCACAGAAATCACTCCACACTCAATAATTCTCTCTGAAAAGAGTCGGATCTTGCAATTCGGGCAAATGAAGAACTCCCAAAGGCAAATATATTATGCAAGGAAACGATTGGTGCACCACATCACTAGGCCGTAATCGGGTACTCTGCTTGCAAGTGATATCGTTAGAGGAGAGAGAAGGAAAAAAAAAAACAAAATAGCATCTTCCGGTCTGGTTTAAAGCTGAGCTGGTTAATCCTGCTTATTTTTGTTTCAGACGCAGCGAAAACATACAGAGCACCTTCTAAAAGCGCTATCTAAATTATGAACGACATCTTCTGTCGACGGAACTGATGTTTTTATTAAGACTGAGTTCAACAAAAAAATAATAATAATGTTTATACAGCCGCAAGATTTTTTTTTTTTTTTCGTCTTCACCAGTCCTGAACTTCCTGATTCGTTTTAAACAACCGGAAGTAGAACCAAGGACAGAATGAGGAAGCTGATGCCTTATCTAATTACAAGGAATCTCTTTCTTTTACATAAACACACTGAACATAAATCATCCATCACTTAGTGCAAGATATACGTCAGATTATCACTTAATAAACAAATGCCATAATAATAAAAAGACTAAACAGAAAACTGTTCGTTTTGAACTGTGTTCGTATTTTTTCTGTGTATTTTTCTGTACCTACATTGTTTTTTTTCTTAAATGATCTTTGAAACTTAAACAAATAATTTTCTTGCTTAAAGTGATTAAATAGAAAGAATGGTATTACAGTAAAGCCCCGATTAATTTTTTTTTTAATTACGAACCTCAAAAAAAACAATTTTAATCCAAGCCAACAACAGGGAAATTACAATAGGCCCCACAGTGCGAAGGTCGAAAATTACTGACAGGTTTATTGTGCATCGAAATCCTGTAGGCCTTCTCGGAATTTGTGGATGAATGGCAGGCTCTTGCTAGAACAAAGGTTTCTGCTGTACTGTACATATTTTAAAAGTTTTACATATTATGTTTTTTATACAATAAAATAAATAAAATAATTAAAAAATAGTTTAAAGATGAAATACTTTTTTTTCGTGTTTACACCTCATTTTAGTCTTTTTTCGGGTGATCCGCGGTTTTCGCTATCCGCGGTGCCCTTGCCACCCAATTCCCCGGATATTCAGGGCTTTACTGTAGATCCTTGGTCACTTCAATGTAGTACAATAGGATTTTTGTTTCTTTTTGGTACTTCAATATATACAGTATATTCGTATGTATGTACTAACAGTTTTCCCCCGTTCTTTTACTCATTTAAGCAAAAGATGGTAAAGGGTAAAAAAAAAACTTACTATTTTAAGTTGAATTATTGCTAAAGTGTTTATTTTATTTTTTTTATTATAATTTTTTTCCCATTATTATAATCTTTACTTTATTTTAAGATTTTCTGTGCTTCCAAAACAGTATTCGTTATATCGAATGAAATTGGCTGCTTTGTAAATCTTTGTGAGTAGAATATCAAGTGTTGGATAAAAAATAAAGGAGGCACGCTAATAAATTAAAAATGTCGATAAGAAAACAACAAAAATTTAGAGATTTAACAAATACGAAAATTGCTAACCAATCATTGATTAAATTTGGAAATCTCGAACAAATCTAGAATTTTGTGAAAATTATGCAGAGGGCGAGAAGGCATCTGCAGTACATACGAAAGTTGTAGTATTTTTTTTTTTCAGAGTGTCTGCCTCGTCGTCAATTGAAGCGTAATACCTTGGAGAAATAGAATGAAGTTAATTTCGGAGAAAAATGAGATTATAATAGATGGGTTTCTGAAATTACTTTTTTTTTAATCTTGCTTTGTTGCGAATGATTAATGATTGCTTATGTTCTCAAATTTCTTAGTGCACATGTTTCATTACCTTCTTTTAATTGGAAAACGGCAAAAAAAAAAAAAAAAATAGTAAATATAAATTGAATAAAAATTAAAAGAATACAGACTCAATAGACAGAAGTTTTTAATCCATAAACTGTTTTTGATTCACAGTCTTTCAATCAAAAAAATATTTTGATTGAATTTTAAAAGATTAATCCTACAAAGAATTCACTACAAAGAGTTCAATGAATTCTGTCTTTCCCGAATGCCAACATAATCGAAGATTGAAGGTTAATAATTCGGCCACCTGGATCGTAAAAGCTGTCTTCCGCAATGTCAATATAAAATTACAGGATATCCGGTTTTTATGCTTCATAAACTCTTATGTATTTATTTCAAGGAAATCCATTGTTATTGGGAAAACTACAGCGATGACACTCGATTCCTGTGCAATTATTTCGATACCATTGTTTCTAATTCAAATACAGCTGTTGTGTTGATTTTTCATGAGCTCAGGCATAAATCATGTGTTGTTTTTATCCAGGTCTGCTTCTTATAAATCACACACACAAGTTGGCCAAGTATCAATCAAAGTCAATTTCGTATACTGTATAATTTATTTGACTAATTTATTTACTAATTAACTACAATTTACTTCTAAATTATTACACGTTTTTATTTTTATTTACTGGTTGGTTATCCGTATTAATAATTTGTTAGATTTTATTAAAACAATTACAAAAAGTAAACTATTATAAATTAACATTTAAATTATACATTCCTACTTTTTAGTCTTCTGATAAGGATCAGAAGACTAAAATTCCCATTTTGTCTGTGGACAAGTATCATTAAAATATCATTAGCAACAATCACAACAATCGCAACAATTGGGTCTTTTGCATGCGCAACAATCAGATTTAAAATACAGCTCTACAACAATTACAACAATCGCAGCAATTGCGCCTCTTGCATTCGCAACAATTTTCTGATTTATAATAATAAGGAAATTAAATTATATTTATAATTATATTTTCTTATACATATCAGAAGATATTTGCGAAGCATTGTGATTGGTTTACTAATCGCTATCTCTATCTTGTTTAAGTTTATAAAATTTTTATAACATTATTATAATGAAATCATGAATTACTATATTCTTTTCAATATTCTTTAAAATGGCAATTAAAATTTCAAAAAAATAATAATATAAAAAAGGGGCTTTATTTTATAATTAAATTTTCTTTTTTTTTTAGCTAAAATGCAGATTGCAGAATGCTAAAATTGCTGTTAAAAAATTACCTATATATTATATAGATGAATACTGAATTTCTCTACAAAGTTTATTCAATTAAATGTCACTGTGATTAAATTTTTAAAAAATGATGGATTTTTGTAAAATATAAGACAAAGATCTTTTGATGTAATGAATTTCGAATAAAGATAAAAAAAAAGACTGTTCTGGGATTAAAGCATTAAAGTGGAGAAGTTCGGTAGTACTAACCTCTTCGATTAAAAAAAGAAAAATAATAATGAAAAAGGGGGGGGGGCTCACATTATAAAGAAAGTAAGTTCTTTCAGTAATTTATTATTATTCTAAATTATTTTCAATGATAAGGAGTTCAAGAGCATTGTACGTAATTACCTAATGCAAGCTGAAAATTTAAAATAGCGATTCACAAGACAATTAATTAAAAATAATAATAATATCAATAAATAATATTGATATTTAACTTTTATGATCTATTTAATGTTACTGTTAATGGCGCAGTTTATGTCCTACAAATGTCATTTGTAGTCGCCTGAAAGGAACCTGCATTGAATTTTATTATTAATAGAGATGATTTATAGATCGAGTGACGTCAGAAGTCTTCAGAAATGATACTAATCTATTTCATATCGCTGACGGCAATATTCTTATATTCGTCTGATTGATGGAATTCATTTTCTTTTTCCTTACCTCAAATTAAAATGAAAGGGAGAAGAAATATTTCATTGTAAGATATTGCTTCATTCTTAACATACTGATGTATCTGTTGTCAAGTGAAAAACTGTTCAAGAAAGAATAATAATAATAAAAGAGTTTGATTGCAATTTATTCAGTATCAGAAAATGAAATACGTAAGAAATTTCTAAAAATAAATAAAAATGCTAATATTAACTTAGACAATGAAACAAAGTAAAAATACATTTTGAACAAGAAAAACGTATTCAAGTCTGATTACTTATAAACGACAGCAAAATTGATTACTTCAATCAAATGTCAATTTGCAGAATATTTGCAAATGAACCAGAACTATATACAGTACATATCCTAATCTATATGAGCAAGTTCCTTCCCAAATAATTTCACAGTAACTGCGAATTAACGGAATTCGTAAATTCACAATAGAAATGTCATTTCATTTGTCAAAACTAGGAGACATTTCCAAAAATCAAGCATTTCGAACAGCAATGTTTAAAATTCGAACTTGGAAATATGAAAACATACACAAACACATCATAAAATAAAAAAAAATATAAAATTGTAAATTTCAAGAATCATTATGACAATTACGGTTCAGTACAGGCTGATGCTGAATTGGTTGGCCAAACCTGAAGAGGCCTATGCAACAATGCAAAACAATGAAAAATATCTACGAACGTGAATGAGAAAATGCTTTATTCAGATGTTAAAGAATGAATAAAAACTACATA
This sequence comes from Thereuonema tuberculata, assembly GCA_023159025.1. Classification (NCBI taxonomy): domain Eukaryota; kingdom Metazoa; phylum Arthropoda; class Chilopoda; order Scutigeromorpha; family Scutigeridae; genus Thereuonema; species Thereuonema tuberculata. The sequence goes on along the minus strand of JAFIDM010003189.1, from coordinate 27,177,584 downwards.
AGCTAAGGTGCTGTCCAAATAGATGCGATGTTCGAAGTAGCCTCCACGAGCAGCAACACATGCCTCACATTGTCGTCGTGAGAATTGCCGGACATGCTCAAACATGCCAGAGGTACCCTGATTAGTTCTGCACTCATCCACAATGCGTTTTATTTGTACATTGGGAATCAGAGTAGCGTACATTAGCGTTTTCCGAGAGCCCCAGAGAAAAAAGTCCAGAGGATTTAGGTCGGGGGAGCTTAGAAGCCAAGCTTTTGGTCCTTCTTTGCCAACCGATTAGGGTAGATGCGTTTAGCCACAATAGCCTATGTACGTGTTAATCATTCTGTAACATCTGAATAAAGCATTTTCGCACTCACGTTCAACCATTTCAGAACCACCCTGTACTTTAAATATACATATACAAAAAATTGAGGCACTCTTTTTCTATAAGTTATTTTTTTTCTTAATAATTTAAAGATCGTAATTAAATCCAAACATTCAATCGGAAAAAGCTACCTTAAGTAGAAATGCTTTAAAATTAAGTTATATAATTAATTTGATTTCTTTCTGCATTCTATTTGCTTGGAAATTTCAAGGAACGATTAGAGCACTGTAATTTTAGAAGCCACAATCGAAATAAATTCAGTATTTCTAAATTGCAGTAAAACTTAAGTTTACGTTTCAGTTTCCACATTTTTTTTTTTTTTTTATATAGTAAATAAATAAATAAATAAATAAATAAATAAATAAATAAATAAATAAATATCTTGGCAGGCTTTTTGGAAGGCTTAACGTATGAATACAAACTTAAAATTCCTTTCTGAACTTTCCTGAAATGAGTTATACAGAAGACAAACTACAGAAGATTTATGACGTTTAACAGAGATAAAGGATCCGTCAAGAAGGTCGAAAGGCCAATTCGACGCTCTTCCGTTGAAACCTAAAGCCCGTCTGGAGGGGAAGGAAGCCTGGACAATCTCCGACTCTCGCCAGGAATTGAACCAGAAAATATGAATAAAGGGCCTCTGTATTTGAGCCACCTTATTTCTTTCCAAAATCATTTGGAAAATATATTCGTAATCAAACTCAAATTTCCATACTTAGTTTTCAAATAAAACATTCCTGAAGTGGTTATATTCTTGTTGTTTTGTATTTTATGTTTTTAATTCTAACATTTTGATAGCGTATGGATTTTTCATTTTAATCTAGTTCTTAGAAAGAAAAAAAAGCCAATGGAATATTCGAGGCGACAGGCTGAATGGATTTCAATGTTAATGAAGGCAGGGAATGACAGGCAGGGAATCGTAGGAGGGAAGAAATCAATGAAGAACCGACCCTTTCTTTAATAGACACGAATGGAGACGAAAATACGAACCAGAGGAAATAAATTACAGAGTTTTTCTTTCATTCGAGAATGAACAAAAACTAAAGATATTCTCCAAAGAGAAGAGCAACGGAAGGAGAGACGGAACAGTAGCCGAGAATAGTACGTTGCAAAACAACCGATAAGGGAAGGGAAAAAAAAACAGCAAAAAGACTATTTATATGCTAAACATTAAGTTCAAATATAGATTCCTCAGTTATTAATTGCATTCTAATTATATCTCCTTCATTTACTATTTTTAATTCAGTTTATTTCAATAAGAAATTACTAAATTCCCAATATAGAGATCGAACACAACATAATGCCCAACAAAATGTAACCTTTTAATTGCGGTCTTCTCTTTACCGTATATCCATTGTCTATCCACTTGAAGAGCAAAATCAAAGGGGAATTACAAGCGATTTTTTTTGTTGCTATATTTCGTTTCACGAAATTCTTCCGAGAGTTTACTATTTGTGTAATGCTGCAAACGAAATAGTCCCGATTCAAGCTTGTTCTTAGAACTGTAATTCGTAGATTTACAAAGTCCTGAATGCATTTTTAACAAATAGTGAATGCGTATCACATGAATTCTCTTTTTCTTTATTTTTAATGTGTTTTTATGTTTTTACTTTATATTCAAGGAAGTTCCATTTCTTTCCCCACTCAACCTCAAATACACCTCCGTTGTGAGACCTGCTTTGTTCATTCTGACTACTCTCAACTGATGATCGCCTAATAAGCGTGAAACAGGCTTGCCTTGAGATGTCAGTTTGAACATTGGTCTCAAATTTTAAAATAAATATTTACTATAATCAAACAAAAAAAAAAAGAATAACTATCATTTTATTTTACCTTAAAGATACAGTATACTTGAAGTTGGCTTTGACTATACAGTAGACACTCGCTAATCCGGCACGTTCGGGACTTTGGCAGTGCCGGATTACTGAGCGCCGTCTAAAAACAGCCGTTATTGCGAAGATAGCGGAAATACCGCTAAAACAGAGAGTCAAAAGGGCTATTAATAGGTATCAGGCCATTTTCCCTGTGATTTCTCTGATTTCGGTAGTGATGGAAAATGTCAAAAACAAAACAACAAAATATATTTTTATGTAGTATTATATTTTAATACAGTACATTAAAACCCTTACACCGATGCCGGATTATTGAATGTGCCGGATTATCAGATGCCGGATTAGCGGAGTTTTACTGTACTTAAAAAAACAAAAAGCACACACATTTCTAAAAATAGGAGAACCATCAGTAAAAAAACCACAATCAATCAATGAATAACTGAAACACAAATTCACAGAGATAAAATTAATAGAATATTTATTAACATTAAAAAAAAAAATTCTAATTTATGATTTAAAAATTGTATCAAATTTTATCATAAAAATTTCAGATCTTCCTATAACTTTTATTTTTAGATTTTCCATTGTGACGAATAAACATTCTTTCCGTATACAGGATATTTCGGAAATGATAGACAAAGCGAAGAGATACGGGTTCCAAAGGTCATTTTGAGTCGAATAGGTTCTTTGACATTTTGTTGTAAGGACCGTAGTTTTAGAGTTAGGAAATGAATGCTTTGAGAATGGCCCCTAATGCCCAGATCACACCAGCCTATTTTTTTTCAACATTGTTTTGCTACACTGAAATGAACATTATTTTCAGTGAAGGGTTTCCCCATCCTTGATTTCCACCTTTATCGACGAAATATGGTGAAACAGTGCATATGATTGGCAGAGCGCTAGCCAATCTGAGTTGAGCTGAAAGAGTTGGCGGTAACTCCAAAGCTTTTCCCAGTTACGAAAAGACGGCGTTTAATTTTTTTTTTAGAGGTTAAAATCGTGTTTCGGCAACGCAATTTAGGTAGAATTTGAAATGACTTTTAGCAAGCTGTCAATCTATTCGAAACTAATTGTACATTGTATTCAAGCATCTCTACTATTTAAGCGAATGCGAACTTAATTTCGATTGATAACAGCGGGTATCCCACAAGCCATTGCGACCTTACCGCAGCTCAAGAAGAAATGAAATCTCTCTTTAAAAAGTTGACATCTGCACATTCTGATGCATAGAATTAATTTATTTCAGTAAAAATATTGTTTATTTTCGAAAAATAATCTCCTCACTGTGATATTTAATTCCTAATAGCCTTCGGATTCAATCGAAACAGTGGCCAAAATGGCTCCGATCGGCTTGTTCGTTCTCGAAGGTGGTCGGTTCTGATTGGAGCTCACTAACGATCAGCACTGAAAACAACGTTGCGAATAGAGCAGTTTCTAAATTTTTCCAATGATGGAATCAGTGATGAAAGGTAATAATTAAAGAAAATGTTTTAGTTACTAAATTAAATTATGAATTTATTTTTTTACTTCTTATAAAATTACCTTCTTGCAACCCTCTTTAATTGCTAATAATAATAATAGTTCCCTGGATAATTTAAAAATTCAAGGAAATCTTATTTTTGAATTTAATCATAACTAAAACACGATACACATCGAACAATAAAACGAAATTACCATTCAGTGAAAATTCACAATGAGATAACAAGAGATATGCTTTCAGAAGCTGCTGCCAAGTTACAAATTGCAAGATTTGATTAGTAATTTCAAAGTACAGTGGAACCCCGCTATTCGTACACAATCCGTTCCAGGAGGCAGTTCGAATGGCGATTTGTACGAATGGCGAATCATTTTTTCACATAAGATATAATGTAAATTGGATTAATCCGTCCCAGACCCACAGATGATTGCTTATATAAACCTTAGTAATAATATTTTAAGCCTACAATACATAAAAACTATGAAAACAATAAATATATAGGCCTCTATTATTATTTCTTTCTTTTTCAGTGTAGACGATATGGTTGATTTCGCCATGCCATACTGAGTTGCCAGGTCCGAGACACGAGTTCCACTTTCAAACTTCGCAACGATTTCTTTTTTTCAATTCAATTGTCATTCTCACTGCTTTCCTTTTAGGCATAGTTGAATCAGTAATCTTTTTTAGACTCATGGCTGCATTATTTTTAATAAAAGTAACAAAAAATAACAATAAAATATCACAAAGTTTCACGAAGCTTGCGTGGATGATGCGTAGCGTACGGAAGCTAGCACGAGACTGAACTGAAGCGCGGCCAGTACCGAGGTCACGCTGTCCGAATCGCGAGCAAGCGTACGAATGGCGAGTTCAATTTTACTTGAAAAAGTTGGACGAATAACGAGTTGTATGAATAGCGAAGCGGACGAATGGCGGGGTTCCACTGTAGTATCAAATTTAAAAAAAGCTTTTAACTTATTTTGCCAAATGAGTTTTTTCAAAATGTCACAATCTGTATGCCAATAAAAAAATCTGTTAATGAAGAGCCATCTTTATTTACAATTTTATATTGAATTTTTTTTTTTTACCAAACGTTCAAGCAAATTAATCAAATCCGATAATCGATATATATAATAAGAAATGATTATTATTATTAGAATATAATAATATAAATATTAATTAATGTATGATTGAGACACTTGGTCAGCACTATACGGTTACTTAAAATGGCGACTGATGATTCAACACAAGGTTGAAAGCTACACAGTTCTGGACTGAAATATAAAATATTTAGAATTCAAAACTGCAATTATTTATTTACAATCATTTCATTATTCACTTGACTACTTTATTATCTATCAACTTTAAATTTTCTTTTTCTTTTTCACAGAAAACGAGAAAAAAAAAAGAAGAACTTAATACATTTTTATTTTCGACTGAATACAGCTTTTATTTATTTTAAAAGTTTCTTTATATCTTTAGGGGATTTTAATCTCTAATTAATTAAAATATCGTTTAGCTGTGTGAGTGTGTGTGTGTGTACTTTTTTTTTTTTTTTTTGAGTAATATTTATGCATCATTAAATCGAATTAATTTTTTGCCGCGTCTTTCCCTGGTGGCGGTTTTTTTTCTATTTGAAATGGAAATCAAGGAATTCTTATGGGAAAAACGCAAAGAAACGAGGATTTAAAGCACAACCAATGAAGACGAATTTAAGACGAAGAAAACAACAATGCCTAAGACCAGAAGAAAAAAAGACATTATTTTATACATAATTTTTATAATCTAGATATATTTAAAAAAAAGTCTATTTAACGACAATAAAGGATATATACATAACTATTTTCGTATTATTAAAATGCAATACAGAGATAAAATATACGTTTATGCATCCGAGTTAGTTAAAAAAAAAAAAAAAACCTCATGTAGTTGTTAAATTTTACTTAAATATATTACATAGTTATGAAGATTAAAAAAAAAGTATTCAATATATTTAAATAAACTTAATTATGAGTATGTCTAAAAAAAAGAAAAAGGGAAAAAAAAAAACATTCCGTTTATATTTCGTTTCACAAAGGATTTTAAGCAGTTTACTATTTATGCTCAAACACAATAGTCGCAATTCAAAGCTTTTAACCGAATGGTTATCCATGGATTCTTAGCTTCTTAATGTTGGTTTACATTTTATATCAATCAGTGAATCTATTTTGAGTTATTCGTAATTGTATAATAGAATTTTGAATTATGGGGCAGGAAATTTTAAAACAGTTAAAAGTTAGGAAGCGGAAGAATATGTTACATCATTAAATTCGTCTGTAGAAAGAAAGTGACGTAACATATAGTTACTTACGCATTAATATCTATAGCCATCTAATAAAATTAGATATAAAATTTAAAAAAAAAATGAATTAAATTTCAAATACACTAAAAAACTTTAGAAAAAAGCTTTTGTATTGTGTAAGGCGTTTATTTACTGATAAAATTTGTATCAATAATATCTCCTTAGTGTAACACCAGGCTTGCTTCAAAGAAACAAGGTAGTGATAGCGATTAGTAAACCAATCACAATGCTTCGGGACGTCTTCTGATACGTATAAGAAAACGTATAAGGAAATATAATTGATATTGCTTTAATTCCCTTATTTTTATAAATGTGATTGTTGCGAATGCAAAAAACGCAATTGGTGCGATTATTGTGATTGTTATGATTAAAGATAATTTAATATTTTAATGATATTCTTCTGATTACTAATCAGAAGACTAAAACCTATAAATTATAACCATTTCTGCCTATACAAAACAGTTCGCTTTTAAAAGGAGATATTTTATGTAGTCAAATTATTAGGAAATGTTCAAAAAAAAAAAAAGTTTCATGTCTGGAATAAAAAAAAAAAAAAACTACTACAAACTTTCTGGTGTATTTATAGATTTCATCAATGTATTCATAAATTACTGCATTATCTCAAACGGTGGGGGAAAAACACAAACAAACTCCAAGTGATGTTTTGAGTGCCAGAGTTTATACATGATTCTGGTGCATTCCAGTAGCAAAACTCAATTATGTAAAGTGGAAACATTTTGAGTTTCACATTCAATACAAGAATATAAATCACATCCTACCAGTGGAATAGTATTACTAGTGCTGCTAACTAGTGACTAGTTTTAAACAAGTAGTTATCCAGATTAAAGAAAATGTAAATTCCATGTAGATTATAACAATTAAGGCGCGTTCGAAACATCACATCTGCACTTAAAAGTAAGCTGAAATCGTTTTGAGATACTAAGGGGAATCTACAAGCAAAAATAAAAAGAAATGCTGCTGGTAATAAAAGCTGAAGATGTTTTGATGCTCTATCGTCATATGAAGTATCATTAAAACTTTAATTATATAAAATATCTTAATAGAAGTACTTGAGATAATTGGTCGAATGTAACCAAGTTTGCTATCTATCTATTTTGAATGAAAATACAGAAAAATAAAGAATGCACATTATACTGTACTTCATCCAGATCTTTCATGAAATCGCTGCTTTGCCGTCTGTTGCAAAAAACGTAGATCTAACTTTAAGGTTAACATTGAAATGACTTATTTTCGTTTTGGAAAGAAAATCAACAACTTCTATTCTTCATTCAATATTGGGGAAAAACGTTCTATCGTAGTATATTTGAAACTTTGTAGTATATGTTAAACTCTGAGAATAAAGGAAAAAGCAACGATTTTTAATACTTATTATAATTCCACAAAGAAATTGATTAGGGTCTAATCCTAGTTTAAAACAGCGATATCAGAACGTACGGAAAATTTTTGAAGTATTCACGGTCGCCATTTTGAATCTCAATAGTTTCGCGGAGGAGTGACAGAACATTAAAGAACCACTGCCATTGGGTGATTGAAAAGATGATGCGAAAAATAAACAAAAATCTTTGCAAATTACTAAAAAACGTGATTCCATAAATTGAATAATCATAATAATTAAAAAAAAAAAATCAATCAAGTAGAATGCTAACCGCCACACCTCACAGTTAAAATTAAATTTATATACAAATAAAAATTACACTAGTACTTTCGGAGCCATCTACACTCTGTTGTCACGTGACAACAGAGTGTAGATCACTCGGAAAGTACTAGTGTAATTTTAATTTTGTTTATAAATTTAATTTTAACTGATATATGGTGGCCTTACTTTATCTATTAATATTAATAATGTACACAAGTTAAATATCTACGTAGAATTGAAGCAAATCACTGAACAACTCCTTTAAAGAAAATTTTTAAATTATCTTGTGGATCAAGAGCCTTGCATTCTTCTCATGCTAGACAACAACTTTCCGAATTCAGCAGACGTCTCAAGCAAAAGGAGGAAAAAGAAAAAAACCTACTAACTCGGAATTCAATTTTCAAGTCTTTGTGAATAGAAACAACAGAATTACTGCGGAATTCGGAAAATTTAATTTTGTTCTGCATAACAAGTTTTATCGGATTCAGAAAAGTTATTCAAAGTAAACACAAACCAGAAAGAAAGGAAAAAAACATCAAATACACGGCAATCTTATTTGTTCCTAAGTGAAATTATTAAAAGAAAAAAGTAAAGAAGAAACCTAATCATAAGACAGAACAATAATTTATCAGGAAAAGGTTGAAAATAGTCGCAGATAAGCGAAAGCCCGGTCTTTATGCATCAAAAATTCAAGTTCTCGGAGTAATCTGATCCCGAGAACTGCATTTTTTTATCTTTTTCGTTAAACATAAAATAGTAATACAGAAGCTTACAATTGCCTTTGTGTTTATCAGTTTTGAGCCAGAACTTCTCAAGGGTCCCTGCGTGGCGTTACGGGTTTCAGGAAGAAAAACAACTGGGAAACGTCGATGTGGTGATGAGTCTGCAGATTTTCCTTTAATCAAAAATAATGAAGCCAGCTTCAAATTACTTCATTTGCGCTAATTAACTTGTCTTCGAGCACAAGATTTGCAGGTTTTTAGAATTAATTTCAATCTCGTCGCCTTTTAGAGAATCCTTTTGCACATTATCGAGAAGATGAACTTTTAATTGGCTGGTTTTTTTTAAGAACCTCTGGTTTCAAGATTCCGTACCGAACAATTAGTTCAACATTAACTTTTTTTCAATTGAAAAACGACGAAACATTCTTTACGAAGAAATCAATATTTAATTGCTTGAAGATCCGCCAACTTGTGACAAATATAGCAATCAAATGGATCGATTGTGAATTCCTTAACTAGGATGTCCAGTTTCAGGTTTTCAATAGAATAGCGTAAGTTATAGCTAATTTCAATTCGATCGTTTCAAATTTAATAGAATATCAACCTGAAACAGAGCTGTTTACCAATGCCAATTTTGTATAATTGATATGTTACAAAGAAGAACGTTTATATCGATGAAGAGCTTAGATGTCCGCCATATTTGTTCCTTTAGTCTTAGAGGAGAATGTTAGGTGGCTAACAAGAAACTCGATGCACAATTTCTTTATATTACTTCTTATAATGAATTTTACAAAAAAAATATTGTTTTTATTTTACTTGTCTAATAATTCAAGAAAATAATAACTACGGAAAACACAAAGGAACCAAAAAGAATTCGCATCTCGAGTCACCGGGGAGAGTCTGTGACGGCCGTTTCGTCCTCCTTTGGACTCATCAGCCAGACAAACTCCACCGATGACATGCTCCGAATCTCACTCTCGCTCGCGGAAGCGCGACCCCACAAAAGCAAAACACAATCTAAAATACAGAATAATAGAAATATTGTTTATTACTCCAGTGGTCAATATAATGATGATAATAAGAAACTTAAAATGGATTTTGTAAATTCCTACTAAAGAAATGTCTGCCAAATTTTCATTCACTACGTTTTGGAGTAACTCGCTTGACTGAAATAACAGATAGTTCGCGAAAAAATTTCATCTCCCAGGGGACCAAGGGCTATAACTTTATCAAATAAATCACAATACGATCTAAATACAAAATAAACTGTATCTAATGTCAATATAATGAAGAAAGCGGGTACCCATTGTTCTCAAATTCACTAAATAGCTCACTCAGTTCTTAAGAAAGAGGGTTAATGCTTCCACTTTGTTCTTTTTGTCTTTTTTAACAATGTTCTGACAAGAAATAGAGCCTCGAGTGCCGTAACTGAATGCATCTAATCGAGTGGTGCCGTTGTTAACGTTTGCTCGATAGATTTCGTCCAAGATAAGATAAAATGCTCCGCCATTTAATGCATTTTTCGTCTGCTCTGCCACTGACACCCTTTCCTTTCCAAAGCTTCAATTTCCCGTTGGCGGATCGATGCGAACCGACTGCGAATGGATGATTCACACGTCAATCAGGATAAGTCAACTTCTATCCTCGACTGAATTCCTAAGTTCTCTTTGCTCTGAACTTAAGACGGATCGCTTTCTTTTTTTTTGTCGGCATTTAAAAAAAAAAAAGCAAAAAGCTCCACAAAGTCTTTTAATTGTTTTTTTTTTTTTAATACTTTAAATCTGAAAGGCATTCTACATATTATTTTACGAAACAAATTCCCAGAACTCCCAGAATTAAATCGAAATGAATTGCCTTTCTTCATAAAGTTCACAAAGAATTCTCATAAATTTGCATTATGTGGTGATTCCGAATTTTTATAATGTAAAATGTGTGTGTGTATATGTAATACACCCACTTGTACTTATAACGTAGAAAAATCCAAAATAAACTTAAATATAACCTTAAAAGTGCTACAGACTGGCTCACACATCCTACCAAACAAAAAAAAGTTTAAAAATAACGCCAAGTTGTACACTGTACTGTTTGGCAAATAGTGCTATATACAGATTTCTCGAATACTTCCTAACAAAAATATCTCTAAATATAAAGAAAACATGCCTAAATTATTTGGCTAAAATATTTCCTAAAATTCTTTCAATACACAATAAAACTATTATTTTTAACATGTAGAAAAACATGTCAACTTAAAAATAGAAAATAAATATAAAGAAAATTTGACAGTACTAACATTATTATCGAAGAAAACAAAATTCATTAACTAATTTCAATTGGGTGGGCGAATTTATTGTATGTAAATAATTCATCTAAACCTTAGTCAGCATCTAATTCTACATTTAGAAGTGTCTTACAACTTCAGATGCCATTCAGCAGATAAGTCACAAACAAGTGGGAAGATAACTATAAATATATAAGATTGAACCAACACTGTAATGAATCATAGACATATTTTTTTTCTGATCGGATGTTAATTATTATAAAATAACAATGATTGGGAAAACCTTCTTCTGCAAAAGATAGGTTGTGTGTAAAGAATGTAATGTCCAACAGATGGATGTTGACGATCACGTTTGCGCAAGAATTACGAAAAGCACGAGATCTCGCCACTAGCCTCTTCAGCAGGTCTCAAGGAATTTAGTATTTTTAGTGTCTGTCGCTAGGAAAATGCTACATAATGAATTTATTATTTGTTTATTGACTGTTTTCAATTTATTAAAACTATATTAAAACGTAGTAAAAGTCTCATGCATTTCCCCATATTATAATTCATTTAAATATTTCAATATTTTGTGAAAAGACATGGATAGAGACTATTCTCGCGTAAAGTACGTGAAATCACGAAAATACGGGATCGTCAACATCCATTGTTAGACATTATGAATCAAATTCAGATGATATAGAAAGATGTTATTGTTACCCCGGATCAGTAATTTAGCAACTTTCAGAAGTTTTAACCTTTAAAAAAAGTTATTCATTTTGTTGACAGATGCATTATTAGACTAATTTGTTATTTATGAAGGATGACGATTCTGTTCAGAAAAGGTAGACCTGATGTTACAGATGTTCTTTCTATGAACATTTCTTTTTTATACTTCAATTAGTAAACGGTAATATTCTTTCTTTTTGCTGTTGGTAGAGATTTACTCCTTGGACCTACTCCATCTATTCTACAACGCACTGATTACCGACGGGCAGACAATTTTCTGCATATAATCTATACAACAACATTGCGAATCAACTGGCGTACCAATCAATTTTTCATACGTGTACTATCAAGCAGAGATTTGTTTTTGTTTGTTTTCTTTCTAATGATAAATGTTTACAAAATACCAGTTGCTCAACTAATGGGATCAGTACAAAGTTCTCTTAAGTATTTTTCAGAATCAATATGAACATGACCTATGAAAACTAAGTTTGTAATCTTTATATCAATATTGACAGTTATCAATATTTACTTTTGACAAAACTGCCGTAGATCTTCTTTCTAGAAACGCAATGACGTCGTCGATTTCTTCAAAGAGACTCGAATGAAGGCTTTGAATCTCAATGTAATCACTGAATAACAAATAAAATGAGCAAATAACATTTTTGTAAATACTCTTTCTTATATTAATGTTTATTTTCTGTTGCTAAGCCAACATTATCTATTAACGTGAATACACATATATGAATAATAAACGCTGTAAATTTGTAATGTTTTAAAATTTATATTATATTACAAGCATTTTATATCTTTTTTATTTTTAGAATTTTTTTTTATTTTTAGAAGATATGGTTGTTATTTTAAAATGCAGAAGAACAGTTTAATGTAAACTGATCTATAAATTTAAGATTTAAATTTCATAATTTCCAAGGAATTTCTTGAATACGCGCTGTAAAAAATTACCGTTTTTATAACAGACAATCACTGCTTTTTTAACATTCTCATACTGTAAAATGCAAATAACAGGATTACACCGTTACTTGAAAGTCTCGCCGTAGTCTCGCTGTTAAAACGTGAAAGTTTTAGAATCACGCATGTGCAGTGTGATTTTCTTTGCGCGGAAAATTGAAGTTATGGCGACCCAGCGTTTTCATTGTATTTGAATTCTAAATCCATTCAAATCCATGGTATGTAGTCTTGCTTGTAAATCTCGGTGACATTATCAGACTATCCTAATAATCATGAATAGAATATGTACTTAAAGAGTATAAACTAAATATAAATTTCATAAGATTTTCCAACTTACATATCTTCTTTAACTCAGTTATCTTACACTCATTTCATGGGCAACAATGAGATATTTTAGTCTTAGCAGTATGGTGTGGAAAACTTTTCGTTAATAGAGAAAGAAAATTAGCGAACCACTTAACAGATGAAATTACAGAATATTAATTCTGTAATTAAAGCAATTACTGTTCAGTTCAAATTTTTTTTTCTTCGTTCCCCAGCTGCATTTTTATTAAGTTTTGTACCATTTTCTGGTTTGATAATAAAACAGAACGAATGATATGCCTGCAAAATAGTAATTACAAATTTTGAGACTGGCCAAACAAAACTTTCACACAAAGAGAACAGTCAGTTTAAGATTACACAAATAAAAACAGATATTCTAACAGCCGATTGAATCTTTTAACGATATCAGTTAAATCTTTGCAAACATTAACACAATTACAGTACATAACATATTGTAATCTTTTTAAATCAGTTTGTAATAAATAATTAGCAGTGTTAATGAAGTCGTAATATTTTAATTGTAGTAATAATAATACTTATGCACGGGGATATAAATATCAGAACAAAACAAATATACGTTGAAAAATTTGACGATAAAACGATGAATAAATAAAAGAAGTTTGAACTTAAAACCTACTTTCCTTGAAATATTATTTCGTAAAATTTGTTATTTTATTAAGTTGTGGAAGCGAAAAAAAAAAAACAAGCGGAAGCTTACATTCATATTCTTATTATAATAATAATATTATTGTATGCTATTATAATAAAGAAAAATAAGAATAAAACGCACAAGACTTTCTTATTTTTCTTTCTTATGTTGTTGTACGCACGTTAATTTTATGCATTATATCCTATTGTAATATTATAATATCCTATTATACAAACCGCACAAATTTTCAACCGCACAGAAAAATAAAATCCGCATTATTTACTTACATTATTTAGATCAAATTAACTTAAATTGTATGAAAACGCGCGCAATGGATCAAGGATTTAATGTTCAATGTCTAAGACAATGAGATATAACGGAAATAAGTTCCATTGCTTAGATTGCACTGTCACTTTTTCGCGCTGACAAGGAGCTATTTCAAAAGGATTTCAAATGTAGAAGTAAGATTGACTCTAGTCCTTGAATATGCACATTAAGTTTAAAGAAGATTCATGAACATGTTCAATAGTTATTAGAGATGCACACCACGCACTGACTGATTTGATGAGTGTCACTATTCTATTGAAAATTACCTTAAACTAAAAAATCCAATAAAATCAATAAACAACTTAATCTAATCTTGCACAGAAATAAAGTATCTTTGTATTTCTCTGTAGTACTTTAATTTCCTTCTTGTTTTCAGCAGCTCTTATTCCTGTTGAAGCCTTTTTTCTTTTCTTTTTCTGCCTGAAAAAGAATGCGAAGCAGCAGCTGTGCAAAGAAACTGTTATAAAAAGGAAATGAAGTTTTCGTGATTTATTCTCAACTAAAGGGAAAGATTTATGAATTGTTGAAGCACTGAACCGAAAGAAGGAGAAGAAAAAAACATATCGACAATGAACCGGTTTTGATAATCATTAGTGTGTGTATCAGGGCACATCAAATACACCCGGTGATCATTTGTAATTTATATAAAAATCAAGACACAAACCACTCGTCAATCAATTCTAAAACCGTACAGAAGCTCATCGTTCAAGTAGGATTAAAACCAGAAAGATAAGCATTTGAAAAATTTCTGATCTTGACTAAAGACGGTTTTTATAAATTAAGAATAACTTTAATATTAGAAACAACATAAAGCCTATTCCTTCAGTGTTTTTATTTTTATTTCTTTACTTTTATTCTTTTTTGTAAAGTTCTGAAAACAATGGGAAAGTCTTCGTGTCTTTTGTAAATTACTGCTGACTGTCAAATGTCGGCAGAATTTTGAATTTTCCCGTTTTCCAAAAATTAATAAATCAGCAGATACGAATTTAATTTACCTAATTCCAATTAATTGTAATCCAAGCAAGCGTAAAGACAGTGGGTTATTAAGCAGATTACTATAAGTTATAATACATCAATGTCCACCTCCAACACCTTTATCACGATAACTGCCGGTCATCATGATAACCTTAGGCTAACATTACACGGGTGAAAATTAGGTGGCTCTGTGCAGGATATTGGCTAAGAATTTGCTGGTCTTCCCGTGTTTAACCGATTTCCCATCAATGTATTATGAGTGTGTTACACGACCCAGCAAGAATACATCCACCATCTGAAAATCACGTGAAGGTCTTGTTCTTGACGAGATCCCAACATCGACGAAATCTATAGAAGCTTGGTCTCTTGATAATTACAGTCCTACCACGTTTTATTTACAAAAATAGACAATGATATATATAAACATTTATTCAATGCATCGAATGCGAGAGAATGTTTTTAATTAATACTTACAATACTTAACAATTTAATTAATACCGCCTTACTTGAACGATACTAATGCGTCTTAGCAATGGACTCGTAGAACCAGTAGAAATTCTATGGTTTGAAATACAGTTCTCCTAATCATGATTACAGTTCGTCTAACCTAGGAAGGCAGTCCCCTCAGGCGTTGGGACTGAGAACTTGAAAAAATAGGGGAGAACGAGTATAAGGTAAGTAGGGGTGGGGAGGAAAGATTACAAGTGTTTGCAGAGCTTGACCTCGTAATTATCGGCTTTAAGTAACTATATTTCCGAACAGCTGAATTCTCAAAATACAGTGTTACCTCCGAATAACGGACAGTCACGGGACCGGAAGTTTTGTCCGTTA
>JAFIDM010003189.1:27092523-27147195 GCA_023159025.1 Thereuonema tuberculata | reverse complement strand
TTATTATTATTATTATTATTATTATTATTATTATTATTATTATTATTATTATTATCCACCAAATTTATTAAACCTTAATAAATTTAGGAGTATCAATTATGTTTCACCCGTTCCCGATTTAGTTTAAAACCACACATTTCAAACTAGAACTTAATATATTTTAAAGCAGTGGTCGGCAACCTTTTGTTGTAAAAGGGCCAAATATGTTATGTGGGGATTACTGCGGGCCGCACATGGGCCAAAACGAAAAATCTTAATTTAACAACCTAAAAAAAAAAAACAAAAAAAAAACGGAAAATCCTAATTTAACAACCAAAAAAAAAAAACGGAAAATCTTAATTTAACAACCCCCAAAAAAAAACTTCCAACGCCTCGCGGGCCGCACCAAAACGCTTCATGGGCCGCGGGTTGCCGACCGCTGTTTTAAAGGAACTAAAGGATTCATTTCGGTGTTCTTATGTTTGTATTTTTTTTTTGTATTTGTTGTAAGTTGTTTCGGAAATCATTTTATCTGATGAATTAGTGCGTGTGGTTTCCTTCGCATCAATTTGATACTTCAGCAAATTATTTATCAATAATTCAGAAATAAAAAAAACAAAATAACTTATGCTGTAGGGCAAGAAAAAAAAAATAATCTTTATTTCCTCTACCGGAACACGACTTCATTCTCCTTAATGAAAGTACAAGATCTTTTGGGCGATAACTGAAGCTAAGCGGCCACACTTAATAACAAGCGAGGTTTTGTCAATAAACGTTACAAGTTATATATATCTTGTAACATAAAACTACAATGGTATTTATTATAAATGCCCATTAAAAAGAAATGAAATTTGCAATTGAAAAAAAGTTACTGCTAACCCAATTAAATCTCCCCCCCCCCTTTTATTTTCTTATTATTTAGAAAAAAAAGTTGCTCATGATTTTTGAAATTTTCAACTAGTAAGAAAATTTAAGTGTTTTTAATTGATAGAAGAAGAATTTTTATAATAGATCAATATTTGAATAAAAAAAAAAAAATGTGTTAGGCTCATTTTCAATAACATTTATTCTTGTAATAAAAAAGAATATTTTTAATTTGTAAATTCTGACATCGCTTTCTACTCGAAACATTAAAAAAAAAAAATAGTTTACCCTAGATATTACGAAGAAATGGCGGGAAAGGCAAGTAGAAAACCGCTAAACGATGGAGAATTTTTTTTCTCTCTCATTTAGTTGTTAATATTTATTAGTTACTGAAGATCATAACCATAAAAATTATTTTCTAATGGATCCCATACTAAGTCGGAGAGTCTACCAACAATGTGCTTGTTCTATTAATCTGGACAAAATTGGAGAATTAATTAGAACTAAAGTAATAAACAATTTTATATTTAGTTTTATTTTTGCTGTACGACTAACATAAACATTTTAAATAAAAAGTATTTAAATTGCTCAAATTAACTTTTCTTCTCATACTTATACTCTTTAATAAACATTAATTGCGAAATTGTAAATTTTTAAAGTACAGTTGAATGAAACTAATTTTTTGGTTTTCGTTACGTTTTTTGTTACTGGGTGAATCTACGGAAAACCTGTAATTCGTGTCACAGAGCAATAAATTGAAAATGATTGAAAATATTTGTCATTTTTCAAAATCACACATTGAAGTACCAAATATACTATAGTTTAATATAATTTTTTTTTTTTAATTTTATTGAATTTCCAAAAAAAAAGTTGTCCACAGAAGGTGATTCGTCACTTGCGGGGACTGTCACAAGCTACAGTTGGATAGCTTCTAAAGATCCAAACTGCTTTATTTTTTAATATTTTTCAAATAATATATATATTGTGAAATCAGAAAATGCATAAATTTAACATAATATTGAGTGAAATTTTTTTTCGAATTATCAGTAAAAAATTTTTGCAACCTCAAGTCTTGTCACAAGGTTTAGCCATCGCTTTTGTGGACATTCCTAAACTTTCTAAAAAATCCACCCGATGCGCTAGTTATCTTCCATTTCACTTGAAAACAAAAGTTTACACGGCGATTTTGGATTGGGAAGTGATTTTATTCGTCTGAGTCGCACATTTGTCAGGAAAATATTACCTTTTTATTCATTTTTCGTAATTTGCACAGCTCAACCCATCACTTCTGTGGTCTTGTTTAGAACCTAATTTTTCTATGGAAAAATTATTATTTCTAGGCATGATAATTGAAATATGGTAAACTTAATTTTCTGAATGACACGCGTTCCTAACCTGAAAATGAGGAGCACATGGGTCAAGAAACATAAGTATTCGTCACTTGCGAGGACATTTAGGGTCCATGGAAGTGATGATCATCAACAATAGCGGCTACTATGTCTTTCACTTCCAGTCTTTGTTAAATGCCAATAAGGATATTTATAATTATATAAATATATGTAATGTAATATATGATATACGTAATTATATATTTACATTTTTATAGACGTTTAAGATTGACAGTCTGGTTCATTTTTATTGTACATCATTCCCTCTTTTGATAAAAAGTTCTTTTAATTCATAAATTATAGTCTTCTATTTATTTATTTCATAGTTTTTCCCATGTAAATTCAATATTTCGAATATAATTTATATTAAAATTCGACATCGTTATTAACACAAGTCACTTCTGTGAACATCATTTTTTTTTGTTTTTTTTTTTAAAAAATAACCAAAATGCGTTGACCTGAACCACGTATATCATGGATGTAAGAACGTCAAAAGCAATCATCTCAATTTTTTTGAAAAGGAAATCTTGTAATTTAAAATCTCAAAAATTTTTGACTCAAATTGCAGGTTTTCTGTAGATTCACCCTACTACTATTTGAAAAATTTCGTTAACTTTAATCCAAAATCATTCCGTTATTCGTTACGTTACACGTAACGTTTTCCAGCATTGATTGTATTGTCCTCAAAATGAAATTAAAACTTCTCTCGACTATTTACCGTTATTTCAATACCAGTTGCTAACAATAAGTATTTATATAAATAAATAAATATATATTATTTATAAATACAATGCTCTTTTGCAAAGTAACAAGCCTTTACCGTAATGGCGACGTCCTGTGATAAACTCATACGGAAGTGCCTGACCAGAGTAATCGATGATACATGCGCAGATCTCACAAAAACAGGGCGGTCATCATTCATTGGGAGGACAATAACTATATTTATGTAAGCCTAAAAATAATCTCACATTGGTACGTATACATTAACATTTGTTGTATTTGTAACAATAAGGAAATTAGATATTCAACAAGAAACATTAGCGAGGAAAAGCCAGAAACGGGACACTGAAGACGTAGGGGGATGCAACTGGGAAACTTGTTCTGCCTCCGGTTTCTCTCGCCCACATCTAACGTTTGTCGAAATTTAATACGTCTCGTCATGTTTAATTGAAGAGTATTGGTTGCAAGAATCACAACCGCCCTCTTCTATCCTCCCCCACTTCATTAAGGCCTTCGCTCAAAGATTTTCATTAACACTTCGAAGTCTCTTCGATTATCCCCTACCCCTCTCCCCCTTCTTCAAAATAACATTTGGATTTTGGTTTACAGTTTCCTCAGAGAACTTAGATTTAATTCCGTCTCATTGTCTTTCTTATCAGATGGTTTATTGTTCTTTTTTGAAATCTTTCATCGTTATCTAGAATTTTCCTCAGCGGAGTTTTTTAATAATGCTGCTGTCGAACTCTGTGGTTTCTGCAGAAGGCTTGAACGTTTGCAAAAGCTTTTTTCAAAATTGCTGTAATTTTGAAGTTTTCAATGAAAGAAGCTCCTCGCGCTTCCAAAATTTAAATACGTTTCTGAAATAACGTGGCTTCTATTTCCCTACAACACGCTTCGTTTGTCACATTCAAAGCAAATCATTTTACTGTCATCTACCTTAAGGAGAAATCCTGATTTTCTTTAACTTTAGTTTTTGACAAACAATGTTTTAGATAAAATTTCTAAGGTTATTTTTTTTTTAGAAGGATCTACGAAAGCTCATTTAATTTCTTAATGCAGTTTGGAGATTAGGATCTTCAAGATCTCACGTTTTCAACTCGGAGCCATATTGAATTTATTGAAACTATTTTTTTTCAATTTGAAGATATTGGGAGAAGAGCTTCTCAATTGGTATACCGCTAGAAAATTCTGTGAGTGCATCTGCAATGAGCGTTTAGCTTTATACTAGTCAAATGTTCCTATCTATAGGAGACACAAAAAAAGAAGAAAATCGTGGGCTATGGATTATTAATTCCATGTACCCTCAGCGACCTCTATTGTAAAGCATCGGAACTATTTTCTACATTTCTGCAAAGCAAAGTAGAAGAGACCCAAGATTTTCGATATTTATTTTAATTCTTTGCATCTTTAACGTACCTATGTACTGTTATTATTATTTTTATATTATTCAGTTTTTTTTATAAATAAGATCCATATCCAAAAGTAGCTTCGGACAAGGAAAAGAAAATGCCCGGGCGAGAAAAATGAACTACGATCGCATCGTTTTACGCTCGTTTTTATCTTCCCCGTCAAATGCAAATTGGGACAAATTTGTAGCTGTAGCCGATCTTCCTAATAATTCAGAAATACATCACTCTGATTCTTATTAGTGGAAAACTTCCCAAATAATATCTTTAGCTTGGCTGTGAAGGCCTTACAGTAACCTGTTCTTATGACGCCGCCATATTGTTTTCTGTTCCAGGATCAACTAAGTGATCCGTTTTTCGCCATTTACCGTATGGTGATTCTTCTTTCTCGGTCCGTACTTTAGAATAAAATCTTTACGTCAAATAATCTTGAGTAAACAGAAATATGAACTGCCTTCTGATCCGTTCCAACGATTAATATTAATAAAATATTAAATCATATTCCAACCGGCTTAAAAATCATATTTCAGAATATCTTTAAATGCTTAAAATAGACTGTTTTTTCAAAGGATTCTAGCAATAAAAGGAATGAAAGTTTGGGAGTGCCGCGGGATTTTCACGAATATAATAGGTGTGCTGTGAAACAAAAAATATTGAGAAGGTAAGGTATTGCAAAACATTTCAGGATATGTTACCGCTGTGCTGCAAGAAAATTCTGAGAATTCGTCTGTAATGTTAACACTTAGCCAAATGCTCTAATTTCAATTAATTCGGACAATTACGTTAAAACATTAATTCACTTTTCAAATCATCTTAAAAAAAATACTAGGCCATCCCCTTGTCTCCTCCTGGTAACTACGAGATAATCCAAGAAGAATCGATTCCACGTGGTTATGGCAAAAAGTGATTGGAAATTGGGGGATCAGTAGTAGTCCAATGGTTAGCGTTCCTGACTGCGAGGAAGAAGGTCCTCGGTTCGAATCCCATGCAAGGCGGAAAAAAATTATAATCTGACTTTCTCAGCAAGGGAAACTAATAATTAACAATTGCGCCGGACAGACAGAGAAATAAAAGATTTTAATAATGTAGATTCAGGGTGTTTTTAAATGTTTAAAGTAGAATGTTTGAATTCCTATGTAAAACACATGTCAAAGGATTATGTTATATCTATCAAATCAATGAAAAGTTTCGTGTGCCACGGGTTTTCTGCAAATTAAAAGTGCGCCGTGAAGCAAGAAAGGTTGAAAATATACTAGGTATATTAGGTGAATAAATATATATGTAAAAATTCATTGAGAATGCTTTGTACAATAATATCTACAACTTATGCTAAAATGTATCAAAGTCTATGTATATATATATTTTTTTTTTCCTTTCAGACAATCTTGAAGGGATTTCCCATTTCGAAACCTTCAACAATGAGTCATTCGTTCAAAACGTTTCCTTGGCCTAATTTTTCATTTTCTGCCTCTTTTTTCTTAGTAATTTTTTTTCTTTCATAAACTGTTGTTTCTTTTTTCCCTCATTGACTTTGCTCTGATTTATTGTAGCTACCTTGTTATTGTTGAGAAATGAACGGTCTTTTGTGGCAAATACATTTGATAAAAAAAAAGAAAAAATTGATCAGAACATTTCCGGAGAAGAAAAAACGCCATTGTAAAATAATGCTGGAACGAATCTGTCGTATTTTTTTTTGTTTTTCATTGTTCTATTGAACGGTGAAATTCTGTTTCAAAGCCAAACTTCATTGTTTCTATTGTCTTAATTGTACAGTAATACTCCTCTTGTTTTCAGTAAAATGGACACCTTTTGTTTGTTATTACGTCATTGTAAAACGCTTCAGGTATTTTTTTTTTCCTTAAGACTTAGCTTGAAAAATTGTAAATAACTTAAATAACACTAAAGAAACAAATCACGGCTTTTGAAGAATTGGTTGTCTATCCATGAACACACAGTTCATAACTTATTTGTCTTAGTAAGCTGAAACTTTAATGATAGAGATGACGTAATTATGGATTGGCATCAGTTGGAAACAGCTTGAAATGAAGCATTAGATCTTCAGTCTTTAGTTATCTGTCAAATAAAACAAGATAGGAGTAGCAATCCCAGTAGCGATCGCATAATGCCCCTCGGCTTCTACAGAGAGCAAATGTTAAAATCTCGGAAACTTTACAACTTCAAAACTAACAGAAAAAAAAAATAGAAGCTCTACATAGGTTTGGGAGATCCCATTATAATTAAAACAGACCAATCACTGTAAGATTTATTTCAGGAAGAGAAAAGGGAAAATCGGCTTCATATAACTAACTCATATAACAATTCGAGTTGAAGTCAATATAAAAAATGAAGAAATAAATTTTTGTAATGTACCAGATTTTAATAAAACTTGTAAATTAAGATCAAATTCTAGGGGAGAACTATAACTTGAGAATCACACAAGATAGAAACGAGTTCTCAACGGCTTGAGCTAGCCTTGGCAAGACCTTTTTAACGAGATATAGATCATGTCTCTAGCATATGGCGTTCCTGAGATATGAAATTCTCGCAACGGACGCACGGGGATATAAGGCTTCTCCTGCTGTAGGCTACTCTCTATATAGAAGCCTAAAACGATCTCCTACACTGCTGACTTTTTTATTTTATTTTTTTGTTTACGATTAGTTAAAAATCTTATTTCAAAATTATTTCCATTGCGTTTTATTTAGGGAAAAAAAAAATTACTTTTATCATTAAAAATAAGTGTATTTCAAGCGCTGGTCAAAAGAATGTAGTAAAATCTTGTAACAACAATATTTCCTGATATTTAAATCGATTCAGATACATTATTAATTCAACTGATAAAAAAAATAATGAAAAAAAAAATCCAATAATGACATCGTTATTTTAAAAACCAAAAAAAAAAAAAAAAACAAACAAAAAAATCATTTGGAATAGTTTATAAAGACATAAACCTGTCAAACGGATGTTATAAATTATTTTCAAGGAATAAGAATATTACGTAATGTTTATCGGTAAAGAGTTCTATCTTTAAATTGGATTTTACTCCTTGCATTTCTTTTAAAATATTGCCTTTTGAAATGCGCCATCGTTGTTTCCGCTTTTGTATTTAATGAAGAGCTTTTGTATAATACATTACAATTTATTTTCCAATTTGTAGGAAGCATTTCGGATAGGACATGTGTTTGTTTCCGGGTCTTGACATGCGTTGTACAGTTGAATTGTTTGTCACGCAGCTTTGACCAGGTCGGTTGCCTCAGTCAACCACTGGGCCACTGCTGGCTGCAGATTCACTCTCTGAGTCACGTCCTCCTTGAGAGTTATCCACTGTGAAAGCCTCGACCCTCATCCGCGCATAGTATTGTTTGTTTTTGTTTTTCCCTGCTGTACACGTTGTATTGAACTTCACTTCTTTCAAATGTTGGTGTGAATATTTTGTTAACCAATGTTTTGAATAAAAAAAAAAACAAAAGAAAAGGAATCCCGTATAGTTAATGTGCTGTCTCTCTCTGAAAAAACTTTCGTGGAACTCGAAGAATACTTCATTTTTCTTCTTGGCCAAATGGGTAATCTTAAAATAAACATAAGCTCATTAGATCAAAAGTACTCGTGTAAATAATTACAATGTCTGACATAGGTAATCGATTTAGCATGTCTGCTACTAAGCAGATGTTTGAGTGGTACACCAGCGAATAATTCGTTGCGTCTATGAAGTTGTCAATTACTTGACTGCTTGACCTAAATCTCTCAAAATGACCTTATGTAGAGAGTTATCCATGCTAAAATAAAACAGCTGTTTCTAATTAACGCAGAATACGCGTAAAAATTAGTTGATATCCTTTAATTATATCTACATCAACAACTATAATATTGTTAATTCGTATCATCTGATAAAATATCTTCCCCCCCCCCCCCCCCCCACCCTTTAGCTTTTTAAAAAATATAAAAAATATAAAAATATATTCATTGATGTTTAAAATAAAAAAAAAAAAAAAAAAATCGAATTTCTAGTAAGAATTATGACGTTCTGCTCGTGAAATCAGTCTGTAACTATAATACGATAGTTGTAATATTTAGTTTCTTATCCGTAATTAGTAAACTTAAACTGTTACCATCCCATTTATTTATTTCCTTTTTAAATTTATTTTCCTGAAGAAAGAAATGCTCATAAAATTACTGCATTTGTTTCTCTAACAACTTTTGAAACGGTGAAAAGGTCTTGTTGAAAATTGGCTTGCACATTTATGGACAAGATTCGATCTCACTTTTGTATTGAGAATTTTTCCGTGTAAGCCCCTAAAAAAAATTTTCACAGGAAAGTGATAAAAATTTCCAATTAATAAAGGATCCTGTTTATTTAATATTAAAATTTACAAATGTAAGCTTCTTTTCTTTTTAGTTGTTTTTCTAAGCCTACACAAAAATTATAAAACTTTTATTTAATTTACCACGAAGTAATTTATCTGCAACATAATCGGAGCAAGTTCTGTTGATGTTCAGCTTGGACTGACGTCATAGCATAACCTCGACCCCAATTGAAATCATTATTCGGTTTCTTGAGCAAAGCTTTTAATTAACAGGAGAATTCGATTAATTTACTTGATGTAATTCGTTGCCAACTTAGAATCCAGAATCGAATTGTTTCCACGCAATTTCAGCTCTCACTCCCCTGTTTTCCACGGCATTCGGTAAGTCCGTGTTGCTCAGAAACATGACCCGGTGCCGTCACCTGAAACAGGCTTTTGTTTCTCAGTCACTGAGCTAGGAATCTTCGTTCCACCGACTATTTGGAACAGCAAGTGACTCAGTACTGTACCACCGATACATCATCTTTTTTGTTGTTGTTTTCACGATTCAAATCGATAATCGCAGATTCGATATGTTGCATGACGAATTATTAGCCTAGATAAAAAGAAAAAGTAATCAATTACGAATAGAATCAAATTAAATTCAGAATTAATTTAAATATCGCACAATGCTGCTCAAAATAATTTTACCAAAATTGAAAAAAAAAAGACTCAGTATAAATCATAATTTTCCCCATAGGTTTAATTTCATTTGTAAGCGTATAAAAATAATTATCAGGCTACTCTGTTTCAAATACAATTGTTTTTATTTTGCATATATTGTAAATGCATATTTTGATTTTTGAGATTTTTACCATATTCTAACAATGTTTTCACTTTTAGGACAATCTTACAAAGGGGATATTTATTATTTTTTTTTCTTATTTCTTTTTGGTTGGATAAGCCAGTTTTTACTTCATATTTAATTTTTTTCTTTAAAGTCGTAAATGCATGCATATATAGATCATAAAAAATCCGGACCTTTTAATGATAAGATTGTCATTTACTACAATTTAATGGAAACCTTTTGTGGAAAAAAGACTAGAATGTTTATTATTTTTATTTAAGAAAGTCGTTAAGCATGTTTATAAACGGTAAAAATAGTAAAGTTTTTATTTTTTAATTTTTTTTTTATTTCGACATTTATATTAATTGAACGAATTAATTTTATGTATAAAGGAGGCAATAAAGGTTACTAAGAAATCGATTTCCCTTACAATTTTAAGAGACTTTTCACTGTTCTGCAAAATTTAATCTTTACAATGAAGTCAAGTTTATGGAAGTTAGATATGCATGACAGGAAATGAGAGAGAACAACTAAGAAAATTAGGAAAAATAGTTATACGGTGTATAAGAGTTCTTTTTCTTTATAAGATATCTCAGTTTATATATAGAGTTATTTTGAGTGAAATGTATTTTTAAATACTTCAATGATATTTTTCCTTCAATTTTTTTTTTTTTTTTTTAAAGCTTGAACTTCCAAAATTGTATGTAGTCACAAGAACACGATGTTTTCTCATGTCCGAACTTTCCCCTTTCGTGTCTCTGGGGAGTGAAGGTCGCGAGGAAAGTTGGCCAGTCTTTTCTCCTCCCATCGAGTTTTTGTAGTTTGAATATTTTCTTTATGACTGACGGACCATGAACCAGTGAGTCAGCGCCTCACTCGTGAACATAGACTACACTAACGACGCTTCAACAGTAATTGGATTTAACGTTCATTCTAAACACACACCAAGGAAAAATGCTTGGTATTAAAATCCCTTGAGCTTTTAATAGCATCAAAGCAGTTGAGATGGAGGGCGAGGAGGATATGTTAATATTTTTTAATATTAAAGGCATTATTTTTGTATTCAGGGTATCATTTGTTTTGAATTTGAAAAAAGAAAATATCTTTTGTTTCCCTCATCAACTTCAACTATTGAGTCCAGTAGTATAATTTTAGAAGTATTACGTTATTGTATATTTTCGACCTTGGTCCCACACTGGGAAAAAAAGAGGGTCTACATTTGAATGAACTCAAAATCACTTGTACTGTGCGTTTATGAAAGGCAGACCTACAACTGCCGGACGATTTTACTCCGCAGAGGGGTGATACGCTGAGATGGGCATTTTCCTAAGAAATTCTTTCGGACATTTTCGCTTTTAAGAAAAAATACGCATTTTTGCGTAAAAACGCCGAGGAGCATTTTTGCAATAGTATTTATTCTTTCCATAATTCTTTCCCGAAAAGTGTAAATAGAATGCAGCTACTAGTAAACTAATACTATAAAAAGAAAACATCCCGTCTTTGTTTCTCCTCGCCCCTATTTTGAAGAAATCGAAGGAGACCTGACGCATGCGCAAAAGCGTTGAAGGCTCTCGTAAACAAAACCGAACAGTATGAATCGGAGTGAGCAAGAGTTAGTTCTTAGTATTATTATTAGTTCTTAAATAATAGTATATTTGTTATTTACTTGATGAGGAAAAGGAAACATTTCTGCCAGATTTTATTTTATTTTTTATTTTCGTAAATCTATGTTATTTACTTTTCACAACTATCGATAATTGTTTAGTTAGGCTTTAAAAAAAAACAAAAAAAAAAAAACAAACAAACACTAAACGTCTTTGGAATGACGAAGCTTCAATTAATAGACGCTGTAAGTAAATTCACCCTGGCCTTAAAAAGTGATCTTTCGGCCTTAAGAACCTACCCTTCTCTCAGTGGTTTGAAATATGTCACTTGGAAAAAAAAAAAGGAGGAGAAAGTTAATTCAGAGTTACTGGAGAATGGTATCCAAGTCCCAGGAAAGGCGCCAAATTTTGTCGTAAGGGGGATTACCGAATAGGAAAACATGGAAAAATATCCGGATGAATCATCATTTTTTTTTTTCTTTCTTTCCTTTGAGTGAAACAGATTAAAAGTTCAGTTTTAGTTCGCTTACGTCTTGTAATTGCACTACGAAAACTTAAGATGTTTTGTCCAATCTTTATTATATTTTTTTTTATAACAGAATATTATTAGAAGGTAAATTTAGCCATTGTTATTTAATGATTAATTAAGGAACACAAAAGGGATTTAAAGATTATTGATACGTTTTAGACAAAATAAAGAGAAATTACATTAAACGTTCAATTTTTACCCCTAACATTGTTAAAAGTTGGACTTGTCATTGCACCGCTATAGTAACATATGCTTTTCAAAAGAAACAGCATTGATTACAGTTCAGTTTAGCGATTACAGGTAACCCCCTGAACAACACGGTACTTGAAGAACACGAGTTTCGAAGAACACGGATACCTTCCCCCGAATTACACGGTTTCAAACTAAACGATTTTCGAGTAATTCTTTTGAAAAAGAATAAAATACATATATTATTTGATATAAAATTACAGTAGTTAAAAATTTAGAGTAATATTCTCATCAAATACGTCAGCGATTAATGAAGTTTTAACATTTTTAATACTTTTTAGTGTTTTAGAATTATATTTTTCCCAATTAATTTGACTGAATAGTTTATATTTTATATAGTTTTCCAATCTTAAACCAAAATTATTCTTCAATTTATTGATTTTTAACCAATTGTATCGAGTTATTTTTTCATATATTTTGATTATTTTTTTCCCTATTGACATTATAAATGTTATTCATAATTATTTTATAAATAATTTTATCTTTAATAGTAAGTATTTTAAATTTTTTAAGCATAAAGATTTTTAGTTAAAAAATTAAAACGTAACTTTTTTTTTATTTTCACACTTGAAACGGAATCCCGTTTTTTTGTAGTCTCGAACAATACGGTTTCAAAGAACACGAAATCAATTAATCGTGTTCTTCGGGGGTTACGTGTATAAGATTTTTATTTTAGCTTCTATTAAGTTATTGTAATTTACTACATTCAAATATTAATTCAAAATTAAAATTCAAGTAATAGCCTTAAATTTTTTTCCCCCTTATTCTCCAGTTTCCTTAGATTCCCGTTCCTAATACCGTCGAACGGAATTGCGGTTGAATATTCATTCGTTCATTTTCATTGGTTTCACAACCCTGTTGTTCGGAATGTCTTCAATACGTAGGAGACGTTCGGGTTAAAGAACCCATGAAGCCAAAGGAAAGCTCTCTTTTTATTAATGTAACCATAAGAGGGAACTGAACGACCTTAATTAAACTACTCAATGAATTGTAAGAAAAGAAGAAGAGGGGTTCTTGAGAAGCAATTTAATTCTAAGAACACCAGGCTTACATCTAGGAATTCATTGAAATGGAAAAAGAGAAAAAGGAAGATAAAATGCTTATAGAGGAGAGTTGGTTTTCATTGTTGAAAAAAAGAAATTCTTTTGAAATTAAAAAACTTATAGTCTAACACATTTATTTTGACGATCACGTTTGCGCGGGAATCACGGAAATTACGAGATTTGGCCATTAGCCTCTTCAGCAGGTCTCAAGAAATGTAGTATTTTTAATGTCCTGTCACTAGGAAAATGCTAATAATGAATTTATTGTTTGTTTATTGACTGATTTCAAGTTATTAATACTATATTAAAATGTAGTAAAAGTCTCATGCATTTCCCCGTATTATAATTCATTTAAATGTTTCAATATTTTATGAGAAGACATGGATAGAGACTATTCTCGCGTAAATTACGTGAAATCACGAAAATACGGGATCGTCAACTTCCATGAGTTTGACTGTTTAACGTCCGGCTTAAAAAGAATTTATAGTACAGTTTTTAATTGGAAACTTGAAACCAATATTTTAAAAGAAAGATCAACCCACGTCCTTTTTATTAATTATGAGAAAATATGTTATTAATATCTACAAACTTTTATCTGTTTTTCCAACCAGTTGACAAGATAGAATTGATTAGCCAAGAGGTTCATTTCTTAATAAAACAAAAAAAAAAAAAACCGAAGATTGTTGAAGTGTAGATCATTAATTCAAATGAAAATAAACAACAATTTTTAATCTTTGAGTATGCAAATATTAAACAAAATTTGATAGTTTTTTTTTTTTTTTTAATTAAGGTTTTGGCTAAAGCAACTGCAGGCGACTGCAAACCTTTTATTTCTTTTATATAATACCTTTTCCAATGCACCTAAAATTCTGAAAAAAACTTGTGAAGCAACTGGGATTTCTTTTTTATTGTTTTTAATTTTCAAAATATTCTGCAATCAAGTAAAACTCAAAAACATTTTTTGGGTGTTTTGAGGTCTTACTCGGTATTTTTAACTGAAAATAAAATTTGACGATCACCTGAAATGATAAAAATTTGTAAAATAATGTTTTGTATTTAAAATATTTATTATTAGTGCAATAGTTAATTTTTAAAAAAGTAATTTAATCTCACAATTTTAAAAAAAACACAATTTTTATTTTTTTTAAAAATTAGCTGTTGCACTAATAATAAATATTTTAAACACAAAACATTATTTTACAAATTTTTCATCATTTCAGGTTTTCGTCAAAGTTTTTGGAGTTGAAAATACCGAGTAATACCTCGTAAACACCCAAAAAATTGACTGTTTTTGAGTTTTAATTTAATTAATTATTGAATATTTGGGTTTTAACGTATTTTCATTAAAATTTAAAGTTAGTAAAATATTACATACGCAATTGCTCAACTTATGTGTAATATTTTACTAACTTTAATTTAAATTTACTCATTTAATGATTTCTTCGGTAAATAGCACCTGATTTATCTAACTACAATATTGAAAAAATAAAATAATCTTTATAACAACTCACAAAGAAAACGAAGTCTCTAATTACAAATAAGGTATTACATCCACAGAAGTCGTGTTACGTCATATTTCCCATAAATCAAGTTTAGAGGCGATCGTCTGCATAATTTATTAGTTTTCGTTATTCTGGGCTTTCCAATGGTTTCTTCGTCTGTAAATAAATATTCCCTGTTTGGCGAACCCTGAATCATAATTAGCATTTATATATTAAGGCTATAAGTTGTGTCTCAATTCGCTGTAAAGCTTTTCCCCAGGTCGAGTTCAATGAGAACCAATTCAATGTAGTTATTGATTTTTCGTTGAAGACAGTCCTTTTTATTACCTTAAAACGTCCCTGCTGTTTTAATTGAGACGTAAAACTGTGCCTTGAGCTCGAATAAGGAATGCTCGTTATTCATAGGAAGTTCATGTCTCCTCCAGTGTCGTGTACTTAGCGGTAAAGTTCATTCTCTGATTTTGGTTTTTTTTTTTTTTCTGGGATATCAGTCCGAAAATAAATCACGTTAATAAATTCATCGTTAACATTGTAAGTTTAATTTTACGTGAATTACATATATCTAGAATATTCCGAATATTAACTAAATTTGACTGATGTTTGTTTTTATTACTATTATTTCTTGCTGATCATATTCCCACTTACCCTGTCAATCCCGTAATTCCTATTGCAGCCATTTTAAAACTTGTATTTAATAGATCAATCTGACAAATTAGCCCCAGATTATTTTGTTTATTTATTTACTTTTTCAATTCAGTTCATGACATACAACGAAAATTCTCTACTAGATTCCATATTTATTCACGATATTTCGTTTATAATAACGGTGTAATAACGAATTTTAGAGGAAAAAGAAAAGAAATTTTCTTGTCCTCAATTAACCCGAAGAAGTTTCTTGCTGAAAGAAACGAAATATCGTGAATAAATAGAAGATTTAGTAGAAGATTTTCGTTATATGTCATGAAGTGAATTGAATAGATTGTCGATTTTTTTGGAAACAATATATTATTTATTTTTATTTATGATTTTTAATTTTACTTTTAAGTGAATTTAACATTTTTCAGAGTCTTATTCAATATTACGGTCTTTGTTATATAGTTCTGAGATTTCGAAAATCAAAGTTGTCGTCATATTTAGAATATTTATAAGATCAGGAAACGCTACTTGGTCTTGTTTTTATTTTCATTTTTTTTTTTTGAGTTGGATAGTGTGATTTTAGTTCATATTTTTTTGAATTTAAGATACAAATGCATCCACATTTCTTAAGATTTTTAGGGCATAAAAATCGGGCCTTACATACGAAATATAGCTCTCGCTTATATATTTTAATAATAACTATGCTCCTTGTTTTTAGTGATGTTTGGTATTGTAACGCAGAACATTAAAATTGAGACGTGTTGTCATTAGGACCGCAGATATTCTATCGAACCTTCCAAATATTTTTCGCGTTGTTTTGAATATATCTGAAGTCCTCGTATTTTTAGACTATATCTATCGATGGCTCAGTTATCCATCGCATACCGGGTATTGAGCAGTGGGAGAGGGGGGGGGGGGCCAATTTTAAGATTGGAGTGAGGGTGAAGATCGAAATAATCGTGGTCATGTTTAAGTTAAATAAATAACGAACGAAATATTAAGGAAATTCGTCTAGCCATTTTAGCATGATGCACGTAGAGGCAGACCGAAAAGAGAAAAATTAGTTCAAGTAGTGTAGTAAGAAAACCTCCGTGTGCTCACAATAAAAAAAATAAATAAATAAAATATATAATAAAATAAATGTATATAAATATATTGCATCTTCAATAAAAAAAATATAAGATGCATTAATAATAAGTAGGTAAACGTTCAACTATCCTATCAGCTACGATAAACATAAATTATTTAAAAAAGAATATTTTTAAACTAATATTCGTAAAAATAAACTTAATCATTAAGTCATTAATGACTATGGATAATTTTTTTTTAAAGAATTTTGAGAATAGAAATCAAAATACTGTTCGTCTTTTGCATATTTAATGCGATTTTGTCCATGAGAGCTATGGAAAGAGAAAAGTAATTATTCACAATAACAAAGGACCTTGGCCTTCAGTTTCCACTTTCACTGTTGCCCTAAGGGCTTTCCAGTGGCCTGACTGAAATGTCATTGCTTTCAAGGAAGACCTTTCGCATTATTTAAGATGTGTGTTTTCAAGATGTGTAAAACTCCCTTCTTGGTTATTTGTTTTTGTTTCTTTCTTTTTTTTTTTCCGAAAGAAAAAATTTAATTTCTGAAAAAAAAAAAAAAAAAAAACCCAACCAGCAAAAAAATTTGTTGTTGTTGTTGTTTTTTTTAAGTGGGTCTACTTAATCCCCTTCGAGAAATATTAAATTATTATTTAAAAGCTCCAAACATAAAATTTAAGTTTTTTCAATTATTTTGAGCTAAATTTAAAAAAAAGTTATTTTAAAAGTTGTTCATAATTTCAACATATTTTCTATGACATTTTGCGGGTTATCTATTGGAGTTTGTTCTTTCATCAGAAAAACTTTAAAACCTCATCAGCTAAAAATGACAATTACATTTTGCATTATTTCAATGATTTGTTACAATTGATAAAAAGTCTATATAGATTCGAGAATGTACTACAAAGCACTCAACTTCCAGATCAATTACAGAGATAAAGTGGAGTGCTTTGACAATAACTTGTTAACGTTGTTTGACGCTATCTGACCTAAATCACTTTATATATATATATACACGGTATATATAATATTTATCTCACCTTGCTAGAAATTGACGTTCCAATATTGACAGCGAAGATTTAAATGAATTTTGTGATTTATAAAAAATATTTTATATTTATTGTTATTATCATAAAAAATATGATAATTTGATGTTAGCTTTTGCTCATATTTCTGAAGATATCTGGGATTTTTTTTTGGATTTAAAAACTAACTACTAAAAGCTTTTTAATGTTTTAAAATGGGATTTGTTTTTCTTTCCTGCAAGATTATTTATTTATTTTTTGTAATTATCTTTTGAGTTAAATCTTTATCAGCATCTGAGAAATAATAAATAGTCTTTAAATGCCAGAGATCATTCAGAAAACTCAAAATTCAAAGACTTATGGCCGAGTGCACCAAACTTCAATTAACTTTGATGGCTGCATTGTGGACGTGGCTAAAATTAGTGGGGGGGGGGTGCTCCAGAAAAGTTTTAGCCTTTGTTTTAAAATTGTGTGAAAGGAAACAAACATGTATAAAAAGAAATTTATCAAGTTTCTGAATAAATTTCCTTTTTATACATGTTTGTTTCCTTTCACACAATTTTAAAACAAAGGTTAAAATTTTTCTGGAGTAGCATCCTCCACTAATTTTAGCTACGTCCACAATGCAGCCATCAAAGTTAATTGAGGTTTGGTGCACTCGGCCATTAGAATCTTAAATTTATGTGGAGAAAAAAAACAACCCAATCTCACTTGAGATCCAATGCGGTTCTCTCAGCCACAGATCATCGCTAAACTACTTGAGCTACCAGGCCCACTAACATTTTAGCATCTGAAAAAAAAAAATTAAGATTACGATAGAAAAGAAAATGATCGCTCTTATAGTAGTTTTTTTTCCCCCTCATTAAATTACTCTTTCTCTCGTGTCTTTTTTTTTTTTTTGAACACTGGTACTCCTATGTGATGAGTCTAACAAGCTTGAAACAAGCTGTTCAAGATACAAAGATATCCGCAGAGGAAAAAAAAAACAAAACAACTTAAAACCATGTTACATCGCACTCCGGAAAAAAAATTGATAACAAAAAAGCCTTAATTTTTTTCAATTTAAAAGACTTCCTAATTGAAAAAAACTCAAGATTTTTTTTGTTATCAGTTTGTCTTCCGGATTGAGATATATGGCATGTTTCAAGTTTTGTCTTCTCTCTGAATCAATAAGATGGAGAAAAAAAAGCATAAAATAGCCTCAGAAATTTTATGTAACTCATAAAACTTGTCTCATCGTTCACCGTAAATTTTATGTAGGATCAGGGGAAAAAAAAATCATTAAAAAAAAAGTTAATACTAAACGGAAAAGTTGCTTACATATAAAAGGTAAGGGGTGCCGTTAGACTCCCAGCGAATCTCGACCAACGGGACTAGCCGAGAGTCCCGTTCTTACTCGGTAAGAAACCAGGTACCCATTTGACAGAGGGCTGGATGAACCCTCGAGTCCGTCTGAAGGAGAAACAACTAAGGAAAAAAATCCTCGCTATGGGATCCACAAAAGAAAAGTGCTTGCAACATCTAAGTGTTCCCAGGCTGTTCACATATAATATCTATAATAAAGAAAAAGGTTTTTTATATATCAATATACAGTAATTAATAATGTGTGTTCTTCATCATTTTGGATTTTTTTTATTAATAATAGTACATAAAATTTTTGACCTTTTTAAATTACTAATTACGTGTAATTAATAATGAGTGTTCGTCATTTTGTACTTCATTAATGTATTATTTATATTTATGTATAATAAATAAGTCTTTTATACTCTAAAAAGTTCTGATGTTGTGGACGTTTCTGATGCGGGTATCAGATTATGCGGGTGTCGGATAATAGACTTGTTCATGAAGTCAAATCATAAATTGCGTACAACTTAAAATTGATCTTGAGTATTTGTTTTTAATGCAAGATCTGAAATACTATTTTGTGTAGTATTTAATAACTAAATAGCTAAATAGTACTTAACTGTTTGTTTGTTTTGTGTTGTTGTTTTTTTTTGTTAATTCAAAAAAAATATTGAAATAAAATATTAGATTGCAGCTTAATGCGTACACATCAGAGGCTTTTTCACGTTATTTTGAGCTGATCTTTCAAAATTAAACCTTTGATTTTTTTCCCCCCTCCCGTAATATAAATTGATGTTAGAATCACTAGAAGAGAATTAATCTTCTTGTGCAACGTCACTTTCTTTGTTCAGCTCAGTTGAAGTTCAGTTGAACTTTGTTCAGTTCAACTTAGTTCAGTTGAAAGTAACCTTCGAAAATGAGCGTTTTCGACATTCAAGTAAATGAAATGAAAACACGGAAAAAAGCAAGACGTTTTGATTCAAACCAATCAAATGAAAAGTAATCCAAAGCAATTGAAAAGAAATTAACTTTTATAAATTGAATAGCATTATTTTGATTAACATTCAGTAATTAATTTAAATAAGGGGTTCTTATTACGATTACAGCCCCCCAATGGATTGCCCAGTACGTCTCCATACCCCATAGGCGTACTTAGGATTTTGAAATGGAGGGTCACAGACATTCAACCAAAAAAAAAAAAGAGATTATTTTGAGGGTGGGGGATAGGGGTATATGAACTTTTTCACACACCAAAAAAAAAGCTCAAAATCCTAGGTTTTTTTTTGTTTTTGTTTTTTCCCCTGCCATTTTCAGATGCTTTGGGTGGAACGGATGTTATAATTAAATTATTCAGAGATTCCATTGGCCTATCATCGGGTTCTCCGGTTTAAGAATCCTTTCTCTAAAAGTCTAAATTATTAAACCTTGAATGCTTCTCGAATATATTTGCTATGAAATAATTAAGGCATTAATCTATGCATTAATTTGTCAGCATTGAAAATTTTAAGAAAATTTAAATATTCTGATGCTATTTTTTTTTGCTTTCCTGTAAATGATTGAATCTTCCTTATTTTATTTTTTTATTTTTTTCGTTTCTCGTCTTCCTTTCTTCGTAATATTCTTTCCTTCCTGTTTTGAAGCGAACTGACGTTTTCCTTTGTACATCTTTATTTTTGCTACGTTTCCTCTTTGATGATGAATCCCAGGCTTTGTGTTGTTGTGTCATTAAAAAAAAAGAAAAAAGCCCCGTCGTTCGATGAACCATCCATTACGTTTGACATTTGATAGATGCACCTTAGCCTCGGAAGAAAAGGCTGTGGGGCGGAACCTCGACGCAGAATCGACCATTTACTCGGCAACCTTGAAACTATCCGCCGTGAGACTCTCAGCATTATTAAATTAATTTCTAATTAAGTGGAACGTGTTTGCTTGCATCAGTGTGAGACCACTCTCACAAAGCAGCATTCCATTCATCATAACTGAAAGACAACAGAAGTAGGATGTTATAATATTTCCTTTGAAGCATTTCAAATTGACAATGAGCTATTTCTTCCAAAGATGTTCTTACATCCATTCACAGCTGACATTTATTTTCAGTTATCGACGATTCTCTCTTTGTTATATTCTGCTGACATAATACACGCATTACATCAGAAAGACAATTAGCCTATATCAGATTAATAATAATTATAGAAATGTTTATCATTAGAATTGAATGATTTTTTTTCTTAATATTAATATGTTACATATTTTTGCGTATTTCCAATCTCTCATTGCCTTAGTAGATACTCAGAACAAATATATCAATTACTTTAAATATATCAATTACGTGAAATATATCAATTACGTAAAATACGAATTACGTGAGCTTTTTGAAACTCAATTGAATTTTAATTAATACAATACTTATAATTAAATAAGTAAAATGTACTGTTATGAAATGGTGTTTGCATATTTTTAAAAGGCTACAGAGCCGTTTCAGATTTCTTTAAGACCATTGTTAGATGGCTAAGAATGACATTCATGAATCCTTTCTTACTGGAAGATCGCCATAAAAATGAATAGTTTTTCCATCAGCATTCATTGTTGCATTGATATAATAAACAAATAAATCTGTAATATAAAAGGGAAATTTGTGGGTCTGAGTGTGTGTCTGTTCAAAATGTTTAGCGTACTTTCTAACATGCCTCAAACTTGAAATTTCGCATGTGGGTAGGTTTCATACTGTAGATAATGTAAAAAGTGTAAAAATAACTTAGTTTTTTTTTTTTGAGGGTGTGGGGAAATGACCATGAAGTGTGTGGCGGTTTTTGAAAACGCAATTGGAACTAAAATAGCATTGTGCATAATAGCGCCACAGATTAACCTGGTGGCGACAATTGGAACTAAATGATTGTTGTGCATTGTACAGCCACATATTAGCCGGGAGGCAAAAACTAGAACTATTGGGGCATAAACGGGAGGGTGGTGAGGGGATGGGCAACTTTGTGGAAGGATACTTCTACGGGGTTTTCGGGATAGGTGTAGATTTGTAATGATCACGTTACGAACTCGGAAAGCTTGAAGTGATAGGGGTATAGAGAAGGGGAGAAAGGAGTGGGAAATTAGGGATCTCAAGTTACACAACATTACTTTGTACCTGTCGCAAGAGTTTTGTACCAACTGGGAAAGTTTCGAAATGATCTTACAATTTCAATTTCTTCCTCATCCACATCAGAAGAACTCTTTTATTGTAACCCGTACGTAGAACGGGTACTCAGCTAATAAATAAAAATCATTGTCTTCAATTGTGAACTTCTTTATTGAAGAAAATATTATATCGTAGTTCTTCAATTTATAAACAGATTGAATAAACTAGGTCTTTAAAAGGGAAAAAAAAAAAAAAAAATAGCCTTGTTTTTTCTTTTCAAGTTCTGTTTTGTTTTTGATCTTTCTATTGCCAGATGTTATTATCATATTTTAGAGTTTTACTGAAGATTAATTTTAATAAAGTATGATAATATTTTACAAGGAAAAAAAAGGTCAATATGAAAATTCTAAGAAACTTATAAAAAAAACTTAATTTTAACTTTTCTGAAATTATCTATTGTTGTAGTGCAAGGGTTTTATAAACTCAGAATTGTATCGTTGATCATCGAAAAGATATTCGATTATCCTATTTTCGTTGTGATCCAATCGGCATACGTGAATCATTAACAGGAGATCTGTTGGAGTGAATCTCGTCAGGTACATATTTTAAAAAGCTTTATTAATGTTAGATAGATTTGTTTTTTGTTAGTTATTCTGTTTCCCACATTAACATTCACTATTGTATCCGCAAAGAGACCGTTCCACCTCGTTTTATCCCCCGTCTGGTGGTATTTACTTCTTAGCGGAGAGAGAGAAATTGCTAATATCGTTTTAGCTCGAACCAGTCGATCGATCTACGCACTCGAATTTCAATGAGAAACATTCACTCGAAACCAAAAAGCCTTTCTGGAAACATGTCGGAATACAAATGTCCCCTCCCAGGGAATTGACGGAAGCCCAGAGCTCTTTTGCGTAATTAGAAGACAGTTTAGTGTAGTTGAAGGTCTGAGAGCCTCTCATTCTTTCTCTCTTTCTCTTTCCAACCAAAGTTTCGAATCCTCAGAAGCTTTTGGAGTGTGAGAGAGAGAGAGGAAAAAAAAAAATAAAACAAAAACAACTAAAAGTTTTTCAAAATATGTAATTTCTTCATGAAATGCTTTTCGAATAAAATGCACTTAATGCATTTGCGTCTGCAAGAAAAAAAAGAGCAACCTCTATAGCCCCCATGTCAATTATTGTTCAAGTTTTTAGATAAGTGACTTATATTTTTATACTTTTAAAAAACCGCCAGACATCTTTTTAAACAATACAGTAAAACCTCGTTAAGTCGTCACTCAAGGGATCGAACATTTTTGACGACTTAAGCGGAGTGACGACTTAAGCGGAGTGGGCATTTTTGAAAAAAAAACCAAAACACTGAAATACAATATTTTTATGAATTACTGTAGGATTCGGTGAGAAAAACAAGATTTTCAGAAATCAATACATGCAAATGAATGAGTGGAAAATAATAAAAAAAAACACATTTTACACTTACCACATTTTATTTTATTTTACTGGCATTAAAATAATCCAACAGTGTTGATTGATGAAGCGTGCTGATTACTGGTAACAATTCGAGACACTTTGTAATGAAATGGAACTCCAACTTTTGTGTACATAGTTAATCGTATCTAAAACCGAAACTTCTAGCTTTTCGTTCCTATCCAAGGCTTTTATCATGTCCTTTACAAGCATTTTTTTATACTGTCGTTTAAAGTCAAGAATTATCCCTTGATCTAAAGGCTGAAGAAGTGCAGTTACATTTGCAGTTACATTTCGATCGCTTTTAAATTTTCGGGGCTTACTCGCTATGAAATAAAATCCCACTCAGTAGCGGTCAAGAAAAACGTCTACTCTTGACAAGAGTCGCAGCGAGAAGTGTGTAATTTCCCAAGTGAATTTCCCACGTGGAAATTCCCCGTAAAGGCTAGGCTTTCTTAGAGTGAAGGGGCTGGGCTGAAAAGATAGCAGGCAAAATTGAGAATAAAGATGCTTTTCGCCATTTTTAGGGTAACGAGTTATCCGGAGCAGAATTAAATTTGGTGATGAGTAAAAGAGGGTTATTTTACATTATTGCCTATGAGACTTTGTCGGGACCAAAGGAAAAAGACGACTTAAACGGAGTGACGACTTATCCGGGTAACCACTTAACGAGGTTTTACTGTATTACCTAAAACTAAACAAATTACCTAAACTAGGCCATCCCCTCCCCCTGGTAACTATGAGATAATTCAAGAAGAATCGATTCCAAGCGGTTATAGCAAAAAGTGATATATTTTATTCCTTTTTGAATGAACTCATTATTTGATAGCGCGCGAACAAATAGAATAAAAGTAGGATTGGAAATTGGGGATCAGTAGTAGTCCGATGGTTAGCGTTCCTGACTACGAGGAAGAAGGTCCTCGGTTCGAATCCCACGCAAGGCAAAAAAAAAAAAAATCTGACTTTCTAAGCAAGAGACACTAATAATTACGGTAACAATTGCACCGGACAGACAGACAGAGAATAAAAGATTTTAGTAATACAGATTCAATTGTCTTAAATAATGTGTAGTAGTTTTTTGCACGAAAATCTAAAATAAAATTTAATATTATTTATCTAAAGATTGTCAGGTTAAAACATCACAACTTCCGAATGTAGAAAATCGCAGGAGGTAAGGTTCCTGAGATTGTTAGCCAACAGAGCTATAGTCCGACAGATGGTTCTTGATGATCGCGTTTGCGCGGAAATCACGAAAATCACGAGAATTGGCCATTAGCCTCTTCAGCAGGTCTCAAGGAATGTAGTATTGTGAATGTCTGTCACTAGGAAAATGCTAGAGAAAAAATGTTAAAGTTGGAATTTTACCTTCAGCGTGGAGGCGATGGATGCAGCGGCGAATAAGGCATCGGTCAAAATCGTCGACATCAATAATGGGGCTTGCTCGTGGCCGCTTCTTTCCCGGAGTCGATAAGCCTTCTTTCTCGCCATTTTGTGAGAAGACATAGATAGAGGCTATTCTCGCGTCAATCACGTGAAATCGCGAAAATTCGGATCATCAAGAACCATCTGTCGGACTTTAAATCTGAAGTCGGTCGACCGGACAGACACCCTTGCACTCCGTAATCCGTACAACAGAAACAGGATACTGCCGAGAATTGAATCCACCATCACCGGTGTAGATATTCCTGCCGTTAAATATTTCACGAAAATTGCTTGTGTTTCGATGCTTTGTTATTTAGTCCAAACTTCTACAAGAGGTATGAAAATAAAGGCACGTCCTCATTAGAACTAGTTGAAATAATCGATTTTAACCTGACCTGAATTTCGGCTGAATTTTAATCATAAAATTCATCTTGTAAAGGCCGAGGGATTGAAATTCACAAACAACGAAATTACAGATGCTTTTCGGCAAAAACAAAATGGGAATACTTTCGGGAAGATTTATGCGAAGTGAGATTCGAAAAATTGTTTAAATTCCTGCATCTTACATGATTGTTTTGTTTGATAACGTAAAGAATTGACTGTATAATAACTTAAAAACTTCATGTCTGTTTATTTCTTTTCATAATTTACTTTTATTGAAATTACTTAGACTACAGAAATTAATGACTCGAAAAATTGATTTCTCCATTCTTTGAGAATTCAAATTTTAAAAGGTACCTTGCCATCATAAAAGCAATGTATGTAATAATTTTGTAAAACACTTTTGGTATTGCATGATTGTATGTTCTAATCAGTTTAGCTATTAAAACTGATTTTTTTTTTTCCCCACACAAAAACATTAGTATTATCGTGAAATATTATTGTAGTTCTGTTTTTCTATTAATCAGACCCTCAATGCTATATTCACTTATTTTTTTTTTAACTCTTTTCCTATCTAAAATTAACCTCTCAAAATCCAGTTTGGTGTGTGTATATTCTCTAATCTATCTATATTATTAAAAAACGGCGTGTATGGGTATATCCTCAACAATTGAAGTTCGCATGAGCGTTGCCAGGCAACAGGAGTATTGTTGCATGGTCAACTCAACTTACTCAAATTTCCGACTGTTACAGATGAATTTCAATATTAATAAGAAAATAAGAATTTTTTTTTTGAAACGTTGTTTACTGGTGACTACTCTCAACTGATAATCGCTAATTACGCGCAAAACAGTTGTTTTAATTGATCTGGTCTCAAACTCCTGGTCTCAAACTTCAGTGTGTTTATAGATTTCAGTGTTGTGTGAATGTAGTTTTTAGAATTTAAACTTTAATTTATTTTTAGTTTTAGTTTTGAGTTTACTTGATGTAATTTGCATTTTTAAATAAATAAAATGCGGAGCGAAGTCCCGGGCAGTCGTCAAGTACCTTTTTAATATTTCTTGAAACTTGTCTTATAGTATAAAATAACTATGACCGTCTTTCATATTGCAGAATTTTTTCATATGAATTCTTGTGGAGAAATGGTGGGCGTAAAGCTGATAAGAATTCCCATAGACAAACTGCAGCGAATAGTTGGCTCTAACTAGATTTCTTTTTAATGCAAATTAATGGTGTTTAAGATTTGTGCACTTAACCTGTTTTGCTTTGTTTTAAGCAAATATAAAGTTTAATGATACGTGTATTCAGCCGATATGGTACAAAGAAATCTTTTTTCAAAGAAATGGTACATCTTTTTCCTTTGTGTTATTTTGAAACTTTAAAAAACAAAGGAAAGTAGAATTAAGCAAAATTTAAAGAAAATACATTTTAAATTTTTTGAGGACGTTCTTATTTTAAAATTGAAGTTAGCTCACGTTAGCAACATACAGTCTCTGGATTTTATTCTCTTGAATATTGCTCATAAAAATTATAAATGGCTTAACTATTAAAATTACAACAGGAATAACTCCCTTAGTTGTTGTTTTTTATACTTTTAAATTTCCTTATTTTCTTTTTCCTGTAATTGTAATATTTTTTATTTCCGCAATTTCTTTCAAAGAAGTCAAGGCCATTGTAGCATTTTACTGTAAATTGATGAGATTGAAATTGACTGCTTAGCTCCTTCGCTACCAAGGTTCTCCATGTACATTTTTTTTTTAATAGTTTGGTGTAAGAAAGAACCAGCTAATAAGCAAAGGACGAACCACGCCTGCTCATAATTTCTTCTTCCCTGCAACGACGCCCAAATGTCAAATGGTTGCTGTTATCGTTGGAAACTAATTCTCCAAATTGGGAAATGAGAGCTTCACATCTATAATAACTCTTTGCCAGTTTTTTTTTAATAAAAGAAATAATAATAAATGACCTTGCAATTGTGATTTAGATAACTCATATGTTACAGTGTTAATCTTAAGAGAACCGTGTTAATATGAAAAGCAAGTCTAGTTTAATATGAAAACGCGGGAAAAAAAAAAAAACTCGAGAATACACAAATTCGTTAAATTCGTTTTGCTTTCACGCATTGACAGCATCGTCGATAGCAATCTGGGACAGCTGTTTCGTCCTTATGAGGACTCATCAGCCAGATTTAGCTTCGATGATCAAGCTCGGAATGCGTGAGTACCTATGGTTTCTTCCCCCGCTCTCGGAAGTGGGACTTCGTAGAAAGCAAGCGACAAAAGAAAATTAGCTGTCACAAGTACAGAAAAATTACCTTGGCCCGCTGAGCGCTGGACACAAAAGGCATTTAATAAAAGGATAAGCCAAATGTAAAGACAAAAAAATTAATAATTAATGGGTTTAATAGTTTAATGTTTACAATACGTTCAGCTGACAGTGATGTAGAAAATGGTATATTTATCCAGAAATCTAAATTTAAAGGAACGTCAATTATTTGTGCTTCAAAAGAGATACTATAGCCTTCCATTATTCACTGAAGAACAACGTGGTTAAAAATGTACAGTATCTGTATTTAACACATTGCGATAATTTTGTAAGTTAATAATCGTAGTTGCAAATAACGAATATGTCTTTGTCAGGATCGGCTCTTCGTCCAGAATAGAAAAACTTTAATGGGACAGTAACAGAACGGTGTTTACAACTAAACAACAGTTTCAATCACTACGAAACCTGTTTTTCTTTCCACAATTGGTTTTCTCGATCGCTTCTGGATAGGATTTGTTTTAGGGAAGTGCGTTGGTGTTTAGGCGTTTTTTGTGTCAAGAAAGTCCGATTTCCTTTTGTTATTTTGTAGACAATAACCTTCTCTTGCTTTTTTACCTCATTCCTTTGAACTGTTAACTTCTCTCTGTCAATTTTATTCTTCGTTAGC
The DNA here is from genome assembly GCA_023159025.1 of Thereuonema tuberculata. Lineage (NCBI taxonomy): Eukaryota > Metazoa > Arthropoda > Chilopoda > Scutigeromorpha > Scutigeridae > Thereuonema > Thereuonema tuberculata. Next base: position 27,119,362 of record JAFIDM010003189.1, on the reverse strand, counting down.
AGCTGGAAAACTGGGCAGATCTTTTCGTCTTTGCATGGAGGTGAATGGGAGGGAGAACCATAAAACCATTTTTTTTTATTGTTAGGTTTTATTCTTGAATTTTGGTTAGTTCTCCATGTATTTGTCTGTTTAAGTGATTCAGAATTTTACTAACTTCCTAGCTGTTCTTTTGTCGGTGTTCGTAGTCATTTGGTATTTTTATGTAACTATTAAACAGCTTTAAAAAAGTCCATTTCGTGTCTGTTCTGTATGATGTATGTTAGGGTCTTAATTGTAAAAGCTTTGTGTGTTTATTGACGAGTTCATCTGAATACACGATGAAGCAAAATGGAACGTTCCCGCTTAACCTCTTAATTTTATTTTTTTCCTGTTATTCGCAGTATTGATTTGCTTGCTGTTAACTATGTGGGTAATTCTACAATATTTAATGGAGGAAATCGTGAGCTCTTCATCAGACGCTTGAGTTTTTTATTATTTATTGTTATTTTCTTTATATATTCGCAGAGATGGGTGTCGTAGCTTGATCCAACTGCAATCAACAGTTAAATCTTCTCCCTTTCTTGCTTTCTCTGATATTGTAAAAATATGATACAGTAAAACCCGCTAATCCGGCATCCGATAATCCGGCACATTCAATAATCCGGCATCGGTCTAAGGTTTTTTTTTTACACTGAATAAGCCTTTCGGGCGCGTTCGGCAGAGTTCGCGGGCAATCGGCTGAGGTCGGGCGTACTCGGCATTGATGACAAATCTTCGTAAAATACTTCGTACTACATAAAAATATTTTTTGTTGTTTTGTTTTTAACATTTTCCATCACTACCGAAATCAGAGAAATCACAATAGAACACGGAAAAATGGCCTGATACCTATTAATAGCCCTTTTGACTCTATATTTTAGCGGTATTTCCGCTATCCTCGCAATAACGGCTATTTTTAGACGGCGCTCAGTAATCCGGCATTTTCGTTAATTCGGCACTGCCGAAGTCCCGAACGTGCCGGATTAGCGAGTGTCTACTGTATGTTGTTGAATGATCTTTTTATTTCCTCCTGTTCTGCTTTGCACTAGTTTTCCCTGTTATGTTTTCTAAATATTTTGAAAACATAATTTCACCAGTCTTTTTTTTTTTTCTTTTTCTTGAGTCATATTTCCATCTGTTTAGTTTCCAATCTTTTTTGTAAACTCGTTTGTAATTAAATTCTCGCTGAAGATTTCTTTAGAAAAGTGTTATTTAATTGTTTTCCTCTGTAATAGTTATTTTGTTACGATTTTTCTACTTTTTTCAATAACTATTTTTTTCACATTTTAAATTCTTCTTTATTGTTTTCTACATTTAACTGATTTAACGTTAATAATCGGTACCACAGCTCAACCCGATTCCCCAAAAATTCAGTGCATTCCATACCGTTTTAAATATTTGAAATACGAATTTTAAATAAAGCCAAATACGCATTTAAGTAATTAAAGGGAAAAAAAGTCGCTTAACTGTTAATAATTCTAGTATTATTTTTTTCCTTCTTTATGATTTAACCATTTAGTTAACCTAAATTAAGAAATGATAGCAACGTAAGGCAGAAAGCTAGTATAGGATTTCCCATCCTGAGTTGTCACCGGAAAGAGACTGGGACGGCAGTTTCGTCCTCTTTAGGACTCATCAGCCTCCAACTCCACCGAAGATGTAACACTTGTAACAGTTATTTGAAGGCTTCCATTACATTGAGAATGATTTTCGTTGGTGTTAATGTTGAGATGATAGGTTTGGATATTGAGTTACATTAATGTAGACATATTCATCATTTTCAGTTTTCCAAATAGCTTATTTTGTAATTTCAGTTGCGCATTGAAATGTCCACTTTATGAAGCCGATTATTGTAAGTTTTGCATGGATTCCGTGTACTAAGTCTGATAAAATAGTTTTGTTTTTGGTTTGGCTTTCTTGTAAGTTTGACGTTAGTCAGCAATGCATTAAGTTTTACCAAGAATTCTAACAGCAAATATTTGTTACATAAAGGCAACTCAGTCGCAATCTGAGTCTTTCAAAACACTTATTCTTATTTGATCCTTGTATACATTTCTGACTGTTTCTTCTGAAAATTGTGCTTAGAATACAGATAAAACACACCCAAACACTGGAGAAATCTTGAATTCTAAAAACTTGCAGTAGATCTATAAAAAAAATTGCAGAGTCGTCGCAGTCAATCTTTCTTTTATCGTTCTTATCAGTTTATGCTTTCTTAGAATTGCTCCAACTTACAATCTGTTAAATTCAAAACTACATGTAATCATTTCTTTGCCGTTTAATCTTTTAATGCGTTTCATATCACAGTCCATCTGACCTTGTTTTAATTAGGATTTAGCCTTTGAGAGTAAATTGGGCGAATTAATTTAACTGCGTTTTCAATTAATTAACGAAATTAATCTCCAATCTAATTCGAAATCCTGGTCATTTAACTGAGTCTCTTTCCACCAACCCCCTAATCTCAGTTTGAAGGGAAACTGCCTCATTGTTGTTGGTACAATGGTTTTCCAACCTTGTCATTAAAGAATGGTCTAAAACATTGATTCCCAAACTGCAGGAGGAGGAAATTAAGACGTTGGGTTTTTTTTTAGCTGTTTTGAGCTAATTGCTATTTTGTGGCAGTAAAGGAGAATTAACAATTCAAAAGGGAGATTATATACATTCAAAAGGGCGGTCGCGAGATCAAACAGTTGATCTAAAGTAATTAAAGCAAATCTTATGATTTATTCATATTCAATTGAATTATTAATGTAATCCTAGATTATAATTGCTTTTATGAGTTACAATTGCTTTTCGTTCTTTCCAACGTATGGTAGAAGATGAGTCTTCAAAACAACTTTTCAGAATTTGAAGGTTTTATTTATTTATAAAATTCTTTCTCAAATATATCTCACTGGACATAATTTACGTTTTTATTTATTTAAACCGATTTTTATTTTCTTTGAGAACATGAACTACCTTTCCTTCCATATTTCTCCTTTTTTTTTTTTTGGTCAAGGGCTTCAACAGATTTAAGTTGTTTTAAAATTATTGCTGCAAAAAAGATACAAAGATATCATATATCTTCTTTATAAATATATATACACAATGTATATATAATTTATTTATTCGTGACAGAACACGTATTGTGTAAAAGCGTACCGTCACGAAATCGAGAAACTTCGCCAGTGTGTTTGGGTGGTTATTCTAATAAAAAAATATATAATATTCACCAGGGGTTGATTCGGCTTCGTTCCCGAGATATGCCATGGTTGTACGAAGCCATGCTAATCATAATTAAAACTATTTAATCACCACTTAATAATATGAAATACAGTTACATTGAAATCACTAGGGGAAGTGGTGGTATTATGGACCACTTTTTTATTTTTAACAAAATCTTGAATTTCAAGTGGCTCTAATGTATGAAAATCGTCAGTAGCATTAGTATACATATCGTGTGAGATAAATATCACACATTTTCAAATAATTATTTAAAACTCTTGAATAGGTACAATTATTTAGAACATTCTACAAAAAAATGAATTGTTGAACTGGGGTTGTAATATGAAAGAGATGTTAAAATGCAACAATACTTCTTTATAATTGCTATTATAGTAAAAATCATTTATTGTTGATACTTTAATGCATTGTTTTGCTTCACATCAATAGAAAATATAGAAACTACAGAGAAAAAGTAAAAATTAATGCTGAACACTTTATAATTGAAAGAAAACGCTCAATTAAAAATTGCAAGTCTTTCATGAGCAAAAATCTGCTGATTTGGTGTTTTCTTGCATTTACCATATCTTCTTGATGCCATTTCTGCCTTAGTCCCTTCTTTTCAGGTCCTAATTTGCTTCTTGGCATCGTGAGGTTATATTATGGAACACCTGTTTCATATTACCACCAGTCGCCATATGGAAATTGACTGATCCATTTTCAGTAATAAAATATTAATTCTTAAGTACTGAATACATCATTTTGTAGTTCAGTTAATTAATAATGATATACAATATAAGCAAAACCTCATTCGTATTAATAACAGTACCAGAAATTGTGTTGAATCTTACCCTGTAAAAACTTTCAGGCTTACGAAACACACTACTTCTTCTCATAACCATACACAACGAAATACTGAAGTTACCTACCTCTAGGTGGCTAAAAGGAACACCAGCGATAGAAATTAGAGCGGTTTCCGGATGATAGCAGCAGCTACTTGCACAAAAATTGCTGTTTCATATTACAACCCTGTTCCATATTACCACCTTCTCCCCTACAGGTATTGTTCAAACTGTCTATCTGGTGTTACAAACAGGCTGTGACGCGTGCATCCAATGCTTGCATCCATGGAAATCAGCAATGTCATGGCGGATACTAGCAAACGCATCATTTATTGCCTGCATAATAGTAACTGTTCCCGTGTTGTTGGCTTACCGTTCAGGTACACTTGTCCTTACAACCCCACATATAAAATCTAGCGGTGATAGGTCGGGTGACCGAAGAGGCCATGGGACTGGCCACTTCGTGCTATCCATCGAGTGGGAAAATTCTTAGTCATTCAACAAACACGACAATTGCTTATGTGGCTGCATGTGGTGGGGTTCCGTTGTGCTGCATCCACATGTGTTGCCGTATTATTAACTGCAACATATACAAGATTAGGTGATTGCGCAAAAAATCTGTATATGTCTCCTGTGAGATGCCCTTCGAAGAAATGTGGAAATCTTACAGGAAACTCTTATCAAATCAGATAATTAATACTAATCCATTCCATAGACAGAGAACTTGTGTTTTGGTAAGTATGGACTGCTATGGCTCAGCGATTGAAATAAGCCCAAATGTGGAAATTCCTTGTATTAATAATACCATTACGGGTGAATGTGGTTTCATCACATCACATCCCAAATTAGTTCGAGGTCATTCCCAAAGATTACACGAGATTCATTCTAATTTCTGCAGATGGTTCGGATAAAGATGATCAGAATATAGTGTTTCTTTTTATATCTACAAAATTGAACAAGTTTTTATAAGGATCAATTAGGAGAAAAAAATTTACAATATAATAAGGTTTAATTAAAAGTTATAATGAAGACTAATAGTTCTGATCGAGCTTTGTATTTTGACCATTAAATACCGAGAAATACTGTTTTTTCTTTCTTTTTATTAAAATCTCATTAAAGTGGAATTTTGGATATTTTTTTTAGCACTTTTTTACGTGTGTAGATATTGGTTTTTAAAATTGATTAAAAGGCCAACACACAAAATAATTTTTAAAAAGATATAATTAAAAATTAATTATATGTTGTATTTACACTTGTAAATGGCCCGCTGGTTCGGGCCAAAACGTAGTTAATTTAATTTTTAATTATATATTGATGTTTTAAAATTATTTTGTGTGTTGGCCTTTTAATGGAAGTTTGGATTTATTTTTGTTTTGTTTTTTTTGAAGAAAAACAAAAACATTGAACTGGAAAGAATTTACTTTTTTAAATGAAGAACTGATTCATTAGTTTTTCGGAAGTATCAGTGATGCACTGTAGAGGATTAAAATGGGATGACATTTTAATTAAATGGGATTCTGCATTCAAAGACTCCATCTCTTGGCAGTATTTTACTGAGGTTCTGTTTCATATTTTTAGTAACATTGAAATCGGTGACAACCAACAGTAATCCGTTATATAGTTTTAAGTGTTCCTTAAAGAATCCGGAAAAAAATAAGGAAAATTTAACGAGTTTTCATAAAAATAATTTTATTTTTGTCACGAATTAAATTAGTATTATAATTCAGTTTTTTTTTTTTTTGATCGCGAATCGGCCAACTACGGACCATGCGCTAGCCTGACCCGACAACGTCAGGAAGAGGCTAGAACAGTCAAGGGGGGACGAGATTCTCATCTCGACCAGAATAACCCTGAAATAGTAGGTTCCAGGGGAGAAACGGACGAAACACAGAAGAAGAAAGAAACAGCCATGCCCTCACCGGGATTCGAACCCAGGTGTCCGGCATGTAGGTCACACGGCAGACCTATATTATTTATATTTATTAAATTATCAGTTTATTTATATTAAAATTTGATAATCTATGTCGATCCTTTATTTTTTAATTCTTAGCATTCTTGAATTAATAAATAATTCTAAATCATCTTGTACATTCCATAAGTAATTGGGAGAAACATGAAATTTTGTGCTTATTTTTACACAAATTACTGTATCAAGATTTAAAGCTAATATTGACACGCTGTAAATCCCTACATGCAATAGCTCTATCGTAGGCATCGAATTTGGATTTTTTTTTTTCTGCATTCCTAAAGTGGCAGATTTTTCAGAATATTTAGGCACTTTATGATTGACATTTAAAAAAAAAAAAATCTTGTTTTTCGAGGATCTATATTAGACTTTTGACCCATTTTAGTGAATAGTTGAACCAGAGTTTATGAGAATCTCGTTAATTATTGATACGATCAATAAATGCTTTAAACTACATTGAGACTTGAGTTTAGTGAATCAAACATTTCATGTTATATTAAGTTGAGAATAGTCTTCCTTGTGGTTTCCTAGACACTTGAATGTCTTTATCTCTTTTGAATTCTCCTTAATTCCTTTAATCTTTTTTTAAGCTACGAGTATTGTTTTGATGTTTCTCTCTTATCAGCTAAGATAACATAAAAATTCCAAACCTTCTTAGGTGCCGTTAGTGACTAATGACAGTTAACAAAGGGTTTAAAGAATGATTGAATGATTCAATTAGGTAGAAACTTATCCTTTATTCATAAGGAAACTCTATGGGAGGCATCGTTTCCATTCGAAATATCTCTTAATGGTGTCTCCACCAAATTAAATAACGAAATTTGACCTGCAATTTTTTTTTTTTTTTTTTGAAATATAAATAACGATAGTAAAAAAATGTTGAAAGTTGTTAGAAACAACTCTTCAAGACAGTTAAAAACAAAAAGTGTAAAGAACTTAAGCCTAATTTCCTTAAAATGTAATTTTTTTTCTTAATTTCTTTTAAATTAAAAGAGTTTAACGTGCTGCAAAATAATTTAAATTAAATAAAGCAAGAAATGAATTCAGCACAAATCTAACCAAATTGCCTTTCTGGTTCGATTATCGGAAAGGAATCGGGAACGGCCGTTTCCTCCTACATGGGACTCATCAGCCCGATCTCCGCCTTCCCCCATAAAAGACCCAGCGAGGCCGTTCCCGATTCCTTCCCGATAATCGAACCCCAAAGGCAATTTGGTTAGATTTCTGCTAAATTCATTTCTTGTTTTATTTAATTGAAAGTTCTTTCTTTTCTGTTTTTTTTTTTAATTTTTGTGGTCTTCTCGCGCTTCTTTCTCGACAAGCTCCAATTCAGAAAAGATTTAAAGTATAAAAATTAGATCATCTTTAGTCCTTAAATTTGCATACTAAATTTCAAGAAGATCTACCCCGTGGGTCAACAGTTATTGGGGGACGAGGTGCGCACTCCTACAGATGAAATGCCTCATATTTCCTAGGAAGATAAACAAAAACAATTAATGATTATTAATTTGGATGTTTATTCCTTTGTAATGAAAATAAATAAATAATTAAAGAAGTAAATAAATAAACAATAAAAAAGCAGTTTTATCTTATGATGTCAAACTTTTTAAATCCTTTCGTTGAACAACTGTATATCTTTCATTAAGCTATATGTCGTAGAAACATCCAATTGTGCTTTTTTATAGCAAATTTCCTAGCCTTTAAATTTGTTCCTTATGGCGTTTGCTCTATTTTTTTTGGTTTCGGCGATATTCAACAGAAATTGCCCAAACAATCACAATTTTCATTTTGGAGAAAATCGTGATTTTTGGGAAGCCTGTGTCTCGGTCACTATTGCAGCTATAGAGCAGGTTTTGGGCTCAAACTGTGGCAAATTTACTGTACTCTACATTTGGAAAGGATATTATTTTCTGTACAGCAAACCGTTCAGGAGATATTGTGGAAAAGCATAGAGAAGGTCCAAAAATTTGTTGTTTTGTTGATACCACGCGGTGCGCGGAGGTCGAAAACGGATTTTAGGGTATAAGCCCAACACTAACAACATATCCAAAATTCAGAACTACCCGACCTTTTGCATACCAAAATGGTATGTTGTAAAATTGTTTAACATGCATTATATTTTAAAATTACGAGAGAATAGGAATGTGGTGGAAAGACGCTCTTAAATTGAGATTCATAGGTAAGTAAATTACTTTCATTCATTTCTTTTGATTAATACAACAGCCGCCACTAAAAGCTCTACATATTAATACATTCGGAGCTAAATAAACCTAGTAGACTTTATATTTGTCCCCCAATTTTAAATTATGCAGAAGAGACATCAGTGGTTAGATTTGCTCATTTACAATGACTCAAAAATAACTCTCAAATATTAATATTTAAATAGTCTACACAGCCCCTATAAAGTGCTTTTGTAGAAACATCTTTCATTCACATCAACAAATACTCAAATAGGAATGAAGTATGGAGGCGCGTGGTGCAGCTGTGCTTTTAATGGCGTCATTTGGTCTAGTAGACCATTTACTTAAGGATCTATATTACATTTACTTTGAAGGTCTTCCTACGTAATCTGTTAAGATCTATATTTATATGCAGATTTTGACGTTTCGTCAATTTTTTTTTTTCTGTTGAGCCGAAAGGGTCGCACCCCCAAAGAGCACTGAATATCTCTTCATTGAATATTAATTTGTTTACTCTTTATTTCTAGTTTTATCGTCAGTTAATGTATGCAAGTAGGGACAGTCAATGGATGCTCTTAACCAGATTAAGGTCATTTAGAGGCGTATTCGATGGATGGAATTTCAAATAAAAGCTCAACAAATAAATAAGATTTCCTGAATAGACAAATATCAATTATTACCAAGCACTTAAGGCGCATGCGCAATTGAGTTGCCGTAGTGAGTCAAAATCGGACATTAACTGAGAAACATGTTTCACAATGTTAAGACGCTTGTTTATTGAGATTTTAGAAGATATCTCTTTCTTTCGACTTTAATAGGCATCTAAAAGATGCTAAACATTCTTTTACTAAAGAACTTCGAGGATGTTTAAAGTGCATCTGCTTAATATTAATAAAAGAAATTTAAAGAGATATTTATTTTGTATATCATCCTCATAATCATTTCCACTCATTTGCAAGTCTAGAATAAACATCTCTAAGTTCGTGTTTTCTCTCTCTCCTCTTCAGTTAAAAACTTCCCGTGTCTGAAATGGAATCTAACCAAACTTTTAACTTCATCTTCCTTGTGAATGTTTGCTTGGTCTCCACCCATTTCTCGGAAGCCATTTTGGAAATTCTGTTCTCCATGCCAAATGGGGTAAAACAAGAGTTCTAAAATTAACTTCTTAGTCTTTCTTCTTCAAGATATGTTAAAGACATTAAGAGAGGAAAATAAGTAAATAAAATAAAGAAAAAATTATCATTCTCAATCTTCTTAATATATAAAAATGAATGTTTCTTTGTTTGTTTGTCCCGTATGCGTTCCAATACCATTCATCAGTATGCGATGAAACTTTGAGTTGTTGTGCGCACGTCTGTGAGGTTTCTGAATTAGTAGAACCAATTTTACAATATCTGGTGCGCGAGGCGTTTCAACAAATGAGTGTATTTCCGGTTTCAACGTTTACAGTTTCCTGTACGACTAGCATTTGCAATGACCATCAACAAAGCACAGGGACAATCGCTGCCTACAAGTGTGTGAACTAAATTTAAAAAATCCATGCTTCACACATGGTTCACGCGTCGGAAAACCTTCTGATTTACTCGTGTATGCACCAGACGGAAAAACAAAAAATATTGTGTATCCAAAAGCACTTCAATAAACAGAATTAAAACACAAACACTTCCTTTCTTTGAGTGGCATTGCAACGCATGCCGGGTACAGCTAGTATTTGATAAAAATCTTGGTTATTTTGATATCACGATGCTTTGGCTTTCTCTTTAATTTCTTATTTAGAAAAAATCGAAATGAAAACAAGAATTACTACAAATTATGCCATTGTATGAACTAATAATTGTTGTTGTTTATGACATTCTGATGAATCGAATGAGAGAAACTGTAATCATATGTTTTGGTGTAAACTGCTTAAACTGGAAGCAGTTAAACGATAAGTCTAATAAAAGTAAGTAAATGTTGACCTCCTATACGTCAATAATCTTTCTGCTAAATTGCATTGGCATATCTCTGTTTTTAACTGTAAATTGAACGAAATGGTAAGTTTCCTATTTCAAATTCCGTACGTAAAGCTACCCGCACACGAGGGAGCTTTTGCTGTGCAACTCGAGGAAATTGAGGTGCACAGAAAAAGCTGCATGCGACTGTCAGGGCGCAAACGATGCAACATTGTTAGCGCCGCCGTGCGGACAACAAACGAAGCACACTACGAATTTGAATGACATCACTGGACATGACGTCAAGGATACTGCTGTGATATCGTTCCAAAACTAAATATTTGTGATTTATTTTAAACATATGAGAAATATTTTTATAATATTATTAGCCGGTATGTAATCGCAGTTGATGGCAATAATGCGATTCACGAATAACAACGACCAACAGCCAATAATAATCCATTGCTCACTGAAACAATGACGTCACGTGGCAGTTTCCGGAAATGGTGAATGAGCGAAACTCCGCTTGCGATGTGAAATATTCAAAAAATCTAGGTTTTTCAAACGCTATGCTACATTCTACCGCATTAAATTACTGCATTTACATATAAACTGTATTTATGTGTGAAAGAAACTCGAAATAATCTGATATTTTTGCTGTATTCGCGATTCGCCCATCTGAAGCGAAGGAAAAATGTTTCGACGCCATGTTTCTTCCTTGGGCCGACGTCACGAGTGACGTATTCCAACGCTGCACTGTGATTGCGTAATTCCATGCAGCTTCCAGGCAACATTCCGTGTTGCACCGCCGTTCTGTGAAGCTTTTTTTCCATGCAACTTCCATGCAACTTGGCCCATGCAGCTCAAAAAACCGCTCTAGGCATCAAGTTGCACATGCAACTCGGCCAAAAGCTCCCTCGTGTGCGGGCTACTTAAGAATTACACTATACATCGATGGCTTAGCGGAAAGTAGCGAATATCCATAAGTATATTTATTTCAAAGTCTATTGAATTTATATATACAGTAGACTCCCGATTATCCGCGGAGTTGGGTGGCGCGGCAATCGCGGATAAACGAATTCCGCGGATAATCCGAAAAAGGACGAAAATCAACACAAAAATGCTTTTAACATGTTTTATTTACATTAAAGTGGCAGTACATTCATTATAAACAATTACTTTATTTTAATTTACTTTAATTTCTTACTTTTTAATAAAAAAAAAATCGGTTAATTGTCTTTGTTTTTTCGCGTCGAAACACGAAAACCCTTAGTTGGACGTCGCTAAATCTGCCTCTTTTATTGTTTACCTTATTCTGTTTTCAAATTTTTTTGTTAATTCCGTAATTTATTTTACAGTAAAAAAAAAAAAATGGAAACCGGAGAGATCTTCGGATAATCCCTCAAGCGGATAATCCGCCCGTGGATAATCGGGAATCTACTGTATTTATATATACATATATAAATTCAATAGACTTTGAAATAAAGTTACTCCTTAATCAAACTACGTCCTTTTCATTCAATCCCGAGTGCTACTGGGTTGTAATTGCTCACTTGTTTCTTCATGACTAATCAAAGATGAACTAGAAGGTTGACAACATCATCAGTAGACTGCTTTCCCCCGCTTGAACCCGTAACCCACTTGGATGACCTACAGCCCTAAGCAATCACTCGCCATAATCAGTGTCACTTATACTGGTAGGTGGATCCCCAGCTAAGACTTGAAAGCGCAAACTTTCTCTCTTTCTCCGGTGTTTGTTTGCTTTTTACGAAACTGCACTGGGTTTTATTTAAATTAAAGAAAACAGAAAAAGGAAAGTAAAAAAAAATAAATGTAACAGAAAAAAAGATAAGGGGAAAAAAATAAAATAAAAATAATAATATAAAATTTTTTTTTTTTTTTTTTTTTTTCTTACCACATTTTATCAATTATTATTAATATTATTATTAATAAAAATTATTACAATTTTAAGAATAAGCAACCAAAACTTTTTTTTTTTTTTTATTCAAAGTTTTTTGTTTTTAATTGAATTGAATTTGAACCTTAGAAATTTATCGACAAATTTTGCTATCAAGAATATTAGTTTTTAATTCATAGTTTTTTTTTTTTTGTTTTTTTTTTTTTAATAATTTTTTTTTTATTTAAGCTGTTTAATGTTTAGCATTCACCAAAATTTAATTTTTTTTTAATATCCTTTTATTTGTAAATTCTATTTTTTAAAGTTTTTATGAGTTTTTAATGCTTTTTTTTGGGAAAAATATAGAATTTAGAAGCTTTATTTTAAGTGCATTTAATTTTTGAAAATGTATAAATTCTTATTTTCGTATCTGAATTAATCTTCATTGAGTATGTGTGGTTTTTTTTTTTTACCTTGATTCCACCAACTCTCGAAAATTCATTATTTCATTTGTTTGTTTTTAATTAATATTGCTAATTTATTTAAATTAATAATATTAATTAGAAGGGAAAAGGAAGATAAACAAAATTATTAATTTCTCCGCCAATTTGCATTGATTGTGTTCTTGTGAGTGTTTAAAAGGTTTACTTCGAAAAATGCTGACTTTTATGCTTAATATATAAAATTATAACAAAAAGAGAGAGAGAAAATGATTATTGAGAGAAAAGTGATAAAAAGGTATTGTTTTCCCGCCCACAATTGTAGTGACTCTGGTTATCTATGAATGAATTCCATATGTAGGCTTATCACCCAAGAAAAATGAAATTAACTTTTTTTATTATTATTATTATCATTATTTCAACATTTTTATTGTTGTTCTTTCATTTATTTTTTTTTCTCAAAATCAATATAAGCAACTCGTCAAATTTCATTACTAAAACCATGTCGTTCTCATAAAATAGACTATCTTCCCAGTGAACCTCCCTCATGTAGTGGAAAGCTGATGTTAATGTGCGTGCCGTTGTGTTACTTTGCCATTTGTTTTTCTCTGACATTCGTATAAAGACCGCCTCTTCGGGTAAGCCTAGAAAGATAAGAAGTTTATCAGTTGCGATGAACCAATAAAATTGTATCATAAACTGAAAACAGTGTTATTTATTCAAGGCGAATAACAAACTGCTAGAAGTCAATCGGAAATCTAAATTATTTTTTTTTTGTTCATAAATAATAAATTATTCTTGCGTGTAAAATAAATAAATAAAATGTTTGCGCATGTTTAATATGTAACTTCTGTACAAAATTGTATAAAGTCTGTATTCTTGTAATGTCTGTATTGTACAGCTCAAAGAGCTCGTGGAGGAATCAGCCAAAGAGAATAACATTGTTATTTATTTTAACTTTCTTGCCTTATCATTTAACTTCTGTATTATCAAATCATAGACGCATCCAGGATTTTGAAATGGAAGGGATTGTGATGGTCGTAGTCGTTCAACCAAAAAAAAAAAAAAATGTCATGTCCTTTCCCGGATGGGGCCGGGGGGAGGGAGGTTACACAAAAACTAGTAAACTTTCCAATAAAAAAAAAAACGACCTAAAATATCCTAAAATATCCAGTTGGGTAGGGAGGGAGATGGGTTCTAATCCCTACCAAGCCTCCTCCTTGTATGCAAGTGCATGCTACCAACGTCATGTAAGAACTGATGATTGCCAGTCCACACTGAGCTATCATTAAGGATCCCATTCGTTCATTTGGTACATTGATCTTAATTCGTAAGATTCTACTTTCTTGTAAATTCATTTTGAATTGACATCAGAGTTAGCCCAAGATCATTTGTAGGCTAAAAAATTACAAAAACTCCAAAAAGTTTTCATATTTCCCTAATCTACTTCATGCATTGAAAAGTTGCAAATTACAGATTTGAAGAAAACCAAAATCACAGAATTTTATATTTCGATTTCTCCACACAGATAAAATCTTTTTGTTTTATAACGATCATAAATAATTTCAATCTCTAATTACAATTAAACCCAAAAAAATTGTACATAGATCTAAACGATTTTCTTTTTCTTTTTAAATGAATGCTTTCTTTTTATTTCTTATAATCCAAGAACTAGAATATAAAAAGGAAAGTTAATAATTCCAAATGTATATAAACATTTTACTGATTTAGCCAATTCCGTGGTTCGAAAATTATTTTTGCTTTATTTTTTTAAATATTGTTATTAGCGCGAAACAGGCTGTCTTGAGATGTCAGTAATGAACATTGATCTCAAATTTTAATGTGTTTATGCATTTTTAGGCGCTTTTTATTCAATGGTTTAACTTCGTATTTTCTTAAAGATATTATTTTTAATAACGTTCTTGATGAATTTTATTTTTAATAACTCCACAATAATATATTTATTTATTATTATTATTATTATTATTATTATTTGTTCAATGTAGTGTTCGAATTCCTTGTAAAAAAAAAATACTGACCTTAAACTTTTGTTGTTACTTTGTAAACAGCATTCTTTCCTTCCTTCCTTCCTTCCTTTCTTTGCAGTGGCACCATGTGGCTCTTTTGTAGAAGATATTCAATTTCTGCTCCGATATCAGATTCACTCTTGGTTCAAATCTATTCTTTCTGAGATTCAGACGAAATCCCCCGAACGAGAAATCCCGACTTCCAATAACGTGATAATGGCCATCTTCACGCGCGCCTTGGCTGCGTAATAATCTCATTATCCCAATCGACAATAAGCCCTGCGCCACCGTTGGCCTTTCATCGGATTTTGTTATTGGAGGAACGGCTTAGCCAGCGTTTCACGGGCCTTAATGGACGCAGATGTGTAGCGACGATAATTAACAAATGTCTACTAAATGTTTATTAAAACCCACCTCCTGCAAACAGATGTGTAGTGAGCCACGGAGAGTGACCTTTGCGAATTGGCGTTGCGGTCAAATTCGAAAGCCAAATGTCGTTTGATAGAACCCACGATTTCATTATCTTGTACAGATAACAAATGGGGGAAACGCGGAAAGGTTATTGGTTGTACTAGATATCGTGATATCACGATTGTAATTTGGTGTTGCGAGCGATAAAGGCTTACAAAATTAAAACACGAGACAATGCTAATAAAAGTTCCATTCACATCTTTCTTTTTATAAACAACAAAATCTCTTTGCGATTAGATGGAACAATTTTCTGAATTTCTGGTAAGATCTTTGTCGTTTCCTTGTCCTCTTTTATCTATCCCTTCTTCCCGGATCTTGAATGTTTCGATCTCTTTTATGGAACGCAGTTGTAGTCCTGTTCTCCGATCAGTGTTGTGATCACATGACCCGAAGAATGAAAGATGGAGGTCGGGTCATTTGAAACTACAGAAACCGAGAACGACTGGATCATGATTTGTCAACGAGTTTGAATGGCCTCAGTTTAATTCAGAACTCCACGTCTAAACTCAACCAAATGTTTCGTGGTAAGTGGATTAAACGTGAGGGAGCTGTTCGTTGGCTTTTGACGCCCTTCAATTCGGTTTTCTAACTTATCTTCAACAGATGATACAAAGAATAAACAACGATAACTACTTTGCAACTCTTAATCAAGGGAAGATGTATTATTGGTCTTTACATTCTAAGAGATCCTATTTGGAATATCCATCGACGACGACACTAATAGTATTTCCCTGTACTCTTATTAATGATTTTCTCTGCCTTTCGTTTTTTCTTTAACAGAATATTAAAGAAAAATTGTCTCTTGTTCAATTGAATTTCACACAATAAACGGTTTAACTCCTGAACTGTTATCTACGTAATTAATATATTACGACGGAGGAATATTAAGATATATTTACTAATACGAGATTATTTGGATTATTAGACATCATGTTGTTAAAAATGCGTTTTATTTATTTGTTTTTCCGCCATCTGTTTGTCATAAGAGATTTGTAGATTCCAAGAGTTTTTAGAATTGATTTGAGAGAATATTTACAGAGATAAGGCAGGAAAAAAATATACACTGAACCATTCCAAGTGATACTGAAATTTGTGCGTTTATACATGGTAAACGTAGCTAAAGAGTATTACAGCTTTAATGTAAAGTTTACAAAAACCTTAAATTTTAGAACAAATCATTTTAGAAGGCTACTTTAAATTGATTATCTTGGTAACTGTTAATCTGTGATCAAAATAACTCGTAGTGTACTTAGGAAGCTAAAAATTTAAAAAATGGAATTAGACTATTAGAAGAAAGGATATAACTTTTGATATTTTGTAAGTACAGAGTTAGGGGCGAATAAACGTTGCCGTTAAAGTATTTAATTGCGGAAACTTAGAACTAATTAAAAAGCTAATAATTCAGTAGTAGATAAATTATTCAGTTTAACTCCAGTTATTAATTTTGGTATAAGTTAATCCATGGGGAGAAACATTTAAGTGTGATCTTTGATACATGGTAAGTGTGATCTTGATACCATGGTAAGTGTGATCTTGATACCATGATAAGTGTGATCTTGATACCATGGTAAGTGTGATCTTTGATACCATGGTAAGTGTGATCTTGATACCATGGTAAGTGTGATCTTCGATATCTAATAAGTGTGATCTTCGATACCCTGATAAATCAGCAACTAATTATCCGGAAAAGCAATAGTGTTGGGTTTAAGCCTAATTTCCTACTCTATGAACAACTTTTTTGTGAATCACACCGTACGTATTAAAAGATTTTGTTAATGTGTTAGTTTCATGACAGCAATAATATTTACGAAACCTTACGAATTTACGGATCAATTCGAAAATTCGAATTTTCAGCTAACGAAAAACAATGGTATTTGAATGGACAGAAAAACCTCCACTTATGATTTTTAATGTTTTCTTACAGCAAGATAAAAGAATTTTAACTCTGCTTATTTTTTTATTTTATTTTATTTTGAATTAAACTCTTTTTCTGATCTGTACGTTAACATCTTTCTTCTAAAGTTCTCTCCCGTTGTTCTTGGGAATCTGAATTGCAGAATTTTGTTGAATGGCGTTCAACTCCAAATGGGTGAATAAGTTAAAGCGACGGAAATAAAAGTCGAACCGTCTTTGTGTTCCACCATTTTCTTTTATTCAGTAAGGACAAATCGAACGCAAAGAGTGAAATCGATCTGTGAATATCTGTTTGCCGCCACGATCAACGCTGTCCCGAATTTAAGTAATCCGTTTTCATCGATTTTTTTTTTTTTTTTTTTTTTTTTTTTCGTAAGGAACCTTTCTTTGCCTTTCCGTCCTTGTTCAAAGTCTTTTTCTTGGTTCGATAATGGGATGGTCTTTCAAAACAAGTTGAAGGATTGATTCCAAATCTATCTTCAATTGAAATCATGTTATTAATAGACGGAAGAAGTTATATACATTTATTTCCTTTCCTTTAAGTATTGATCACTTTACAATTTTTGATAAATTGCAGTCATCTTTTCCGCCAAAAACTATCATATTTACCTTTCGCTTTTGATACTTACATATTATAATCGCTGTAGTTTACGATAGTGATCAGTTGAAATTTCGACACCAATCGCGTCAAAGTGTGAGATGTGAGTATATATAGCCCCATATATATATACATATGAGTATATACTGTGTACAGTAGAGCCCCGTTTATCCGCGAGTGCCGCGATTTTTTTTTTTTTTTAATTACGATCCTCAAAAAAACCAATTTTAATCCAAACCAACAACAGGGAAAATACAATAGGCCCTACAGTGCGAAGGTCGAGAATTACTGACAGATTTATTGTGCATCGTGATCCTGTAGGTCTTCTCGGAATTTGTGGATGCAAACTTAGAGCAAAGGTTTCTGCTTTACTACATATATTTTAAAAGTTTTACATATTTTTACAATACGTAGTTTTTAATGGTGAAATATTTTTTTTTCGTGTTTACACCTCATTTTTAGTCTTTTTTCGGGTTATCCGCGATTTTCGTTATCCGCGAAGCTCATGCTACCCAATTCCGCGGATAATCGGGGCTCTAATGTATATATTTATATATTACTGTATTTTTTTAACTTGAGCTTTATTTAGGCCAGGTCTACACGAATGTTGAAAATGCCAGCCAGTGCTCCAAAATTTTCCTGGTCTACACGAGAGCTTTGAAAGCGCCGCGTTAGTTTAGCCCCAGACATTCTTATAGGGATAAGATAAAATAAAGGAAAGTGCACCCTCGAGGACTAAGCGTTGTTCATCAACGCCCCGTGTAGATCAATCAGCGTTGCTAAAGCATCCAAAGGCTCTGAAAACGCTCCTGTAGACCTCATCTTTCGGTTTCCATTAAAATAAACGCGATTTCGATCAGTAAATTCTGTTAGAACTTTAGCAACGGTTGCTGCGAATGCATCAATTAAACCAGTGCTTCTCAACCTGCTTCGCTTCATTGCGCACTTCTGTCGTAGCAGAAATCCTGTGGTACCTTGGTCCTAAATCCTGCAACACATCAAACTTTTCTCAGTGTTTTAATTGCTATCATAAAATCCTTTGAAAAACATCTAAGATTTACCAATATTAAAGAAAAGTTTAAAACTGTTTTTAAATAAAAGACATCCTTAGATATTTTTTAAAACCGATTTGAACAAGAATTAATACTTTATTGACTTAATTGTTATAATGTAATAGAATGTAATTCGTAAAATGGGTAACCACGGAAAGCACAAAGGAACCAAAAAGTTTTCTCACCTCGAGCTGTCACCGGGGACGACCGTTTCGTCCTATTTAGGACTCATCAGCCAGACAAACTTCACCGATGATAGGCTCAGAAGGTGTTAACATATAAGAATCCCATTCTCGCTTCCGGAAACGGGACCCCACAAAAGCAAAACACAACCAAAAATACACATTAATAGAAAAAATGTCAAATCCTTGGCCTGCGTTCCGCTAGGCTCAAAAGGAATTTGTCTATAGCATAAAACAAAGCTTTTAAACTAACCAATTTAAGTAATAATAAATTTTACGTAAAACTTATTACTTAAAATGTAATTGATATTTCTGTTATTTGATGTATTATGGACAATTTAATAATGTGAAGGTAATGTTGATTACTGATGCATTCTCAAAATGTTCTGGCCGCCTACCAGAGACATCGTCACGATTGAAAAGAGGAACTAAATTAATATTTTGAAACTTCAGTCAATGATATAAAATAGTTCTATTCACTAAGATTTCATCTCATAACGTCGATATCCATGGTTGAGAATCTGAGCTTGGAGGCGATCCAGTCTCATTTTAATCATCCATGACTTCTGTTTAGGTTGTCATAAAAATGTTGGTACTAATTGTAGCCTCCGGCCAATGAAAGATGGATCGTGTAAAATTTGTGGTTTAATTATGCTGTCCAAATTATGTTGCCTAATTACTAAAGTAGTTCAATAATAAGTTAACTTGATCAAATTGTATTTTTGTTTTCGTGCTATACCAATTCATTATTTACGTTGAACTTAATGTTTAAAGTTTGCTCATGTTTGATGCCTTTTTTCAGGAAAATATATCTATATCAAAATATGGTTATCAGGCCAAGAACTTTTACGGTCCATTTCATCTCAGTTACGACTTGAAACTGCAGCTCTATTGCGAATACGAATTGATGAATGCATCAGTTATTATGTTCTATGCATATTTTCTAATTTCTTAAATTTTTTATAAATTAAGGAATGTTAGGCGTAGTGGTATTTACATGTGAAAATATATATGAAGCATTATTTTGTTATAGGGATATTCTGGAAGTTTTTCAAAAAGCAAGGTCTAGTTGACAATGGAATGTTTGACTACTTGGCAAGACCTCATTTTAGTTGTTTAAAAATAAATAAATAAATAAATAAATAAAATATTCATTCAAAAAAGAATTGTTCGTTCAATTAGGTTGATGATTTTTGTTCAGCAGCTGCTTATCAACTTATTTTTACCAAAATCAATAAGGATTTTCCTTATAATCACCTAGATCGTTTATGAAATTAAGCATAAGATTCTTATGAATTTTGGTTACATATCTGATAAGCTAGAGGCCAAAAACAGCCCCTTCATTGTCAATCGATCTGTGGTCAAGATAATTATATAGGCCTATATTTAGTTATCTTGGTCACAGATCAACGAACAATGAAGAGGCTGTTTTTGGCCTCTGGCTTATCAGATATGTAACCAAAATTCATAAGAATCTTATAATTATATATAATATAAATATATTATATACAATTATATATTTACTCTCTAAATTTGAGCTTGAATGGATAGAACTGCAGCGATTATTACGTGTTAAAGACACGGACAGATTTCTTATGCCCTTAGCTCCTTAATTATTGAGCCGATGCGATGTACCAAAAGCAATAGATATATTCCTTCCTGTATCTAAAATTTCAGCTTTCTAGGATGTATAGTTTCTAAATTTTATCGTAATTATAGTAGTACAGACAGACAAGAATATTTCGACTTATAATTATATTTTAAAATCTTTTTGTTCTGGTACTTTTTTTGTAATGTCTCCTGAGAGAAAAAACTTACAAACATTACACCAAATCTATAATACCCTTGATTGTTCTTTGAAAACATCTCTGACTATTATGACATCAGTCGTGTATCTCAAGAAATAGTTTTAGAATTATAACATAGACTATTTATTTATTTATTTTTTATTTTTTTCGGATAGAGGAATTTGAAAAGATTCGTCTATTCAGGATAAAATACTGGATACAGGATTATCTTAAGTACTGGATAAAGGATAAAATACTGGAGGTACTGATTTACAGGATTACAATAATTTTATCAGTTTGTAGCTCATAAATATGGAGTCCGGATGTGGATTGAAGTTGGATATAAGCAGACTATTTATGTTTGGTCGTTCCGGCATAACCCAGTGGAACTAGGCTTCGAATCCCGACACAGGTATGGATGTTTCAATTTCCTTTCCTGTGCTTTATCAGCCTTTTCACCACATTCTCTTTGGATCTGAAGGCATTCCGTAATGGCTTCCTGAGGAAGGCAAGGGGAACCCACCTCAGTATCTTTCCCAAGAAAATTCTAGGAGTTCACCCATAAAATGGCCGAAAAGCGGATACGATGATGGCTTAAGCAAGCATTAATAGTGGTGCTTATCTTGATATTGTGAATCCATTACCTATTGTCAATGTAAAGCATGGCTTCAACAATGCATTAACAATCCATTCTAACAGTAACAAAAATTTCTTGAACATGTATTTCCTTCTAAGAAAAAAAACCATCTTTTGAAACAACGAACGAATACAGTAACGTAATGATCTCGTTTACAAATCTTCACTCGAAATGCTTTCGTCTTCAAAAATTATTGATAACCTTCGGAAATTGAAGAAGCGAAGCGGGAATATCCATAAAAAAATAAGAAATAATAAAAAGCCTTTCTTTGTGTTGTAGAACTCGCTGAAAGAACCTCTTTTAAACAACCGAGATTTTTATTTATTCAAGAGCACTTCGGAACTTTATTGATACCGAGTCAGAAGGAGAAAAAGTACGTTTTATTGAATTCAGAAAAGAATTTTCCGTTGGCCCAAAAGCAGCGTCGTTTTCTGTACCGTCAAGAAGTTCGTGTTTATTTTATTGGGATTTGTATTTCGTTCTTCTTGTTTTCGCATCATTTATTCGGTTTTCAATTTCAACTTCCTTCTCCGAACGCAAAATCAATTTAAGGATTTAAAAATGCATTGTCCTTCGCTTTTTCTTGTCCATATCTTATGTCTCTTGCATCGACGGAATGACTCCACATGTAATTGTATGACTTCCTCTTTTTTATTTATTTTTTTTTCCTCCGCTATAAAAAAGAGGGCGTGAGTGACAGTAGATTTAGTTCAGTAATATTTGTTATTGCTGTGTTATCTCTTGTGTAAATTTAGCCTTAGTTATGAAAGCGTCTGCGAATTGATTAAAGTGCTACTGTTGTCCTGTTGACCTTCGCGAAGTGGGTCGTTCAATTATTTGCATTCGTCTTTTAAATGAACTCGGATGCGGTTTTTGCGGGTGGCAGAAAAGCTCTGTTCGTCAGCCAAGTTATGAAATTTCACTCTTCCGTTACATAGTAGGTGGAGAGAGAAAAAAAAAAAAAGAACTATAAACAAACAGTCACTAGGGTTTTCTTTTTTTTTTTTTTTTTAAAGTTCGAATTACACACCAAGTGCTAAACACTACTTTGCTTATAATTTTGTTCCTTAACATTTTTTTTTTTTGTATTTTTATTTTATGTTGAGAAAATGACAGAAACAAAATCTCTATTTTTAAATTATAAAATCTTCTTAGCAAAAAAAAAATCATTTTCTAAAATAATAATAACAATAATAAAATCCTAACATTATTTTTTTATTATTATTTTTACTTCATTAAGTTTGATTAATTTTGATGAAATCAGAGCGCAAATTAATGGATTACTTAACGGATCTGTTGTATGATAGCGTTGTTTCGTTGCTAATGTTTTTCGGTATGTATTTTTGTCACCTTCCCGTTCTAATTGCTCAACAAGAATTCACAGAGAACATATTTCAAGACCATCTGGTGTCCTTGTGTACAGGGTGACTCAAGATTCATCGAACAAACTTTAAAGGTAGGTCAGGAATACAAAAACAAACCGTATTCATAGTGGAATGTAAGTTCTTAAATGCTACCCGAATGTGCTGGAAGGTACACTAAAGTCCAGAAATAAAAGACAACAAGTAAGGTAGACAACATGTTTGTTATTATTAGTCCTATATTAATAATATGACAGTAAGATGTAGACTTACTGGTTCACAGTAGGTGCTCAAAGTTCCTTCTACCAACAATCTCTGGTGCAAACGCGATAAACATTTGATGATTGGGCACACGTCTGTTTGGGAACCGCTCCCGATAAATCCGTACAGCGGTTCGTCCGTTTCCATTCACTGCCCCGTAGGGTAGGTGCATATCTGTCCTCTTAGCATTAGTGAAGCGATACATCTGCTCTTACAAAGTCAACGTCTCAAATGACGATGGCTCACACTGCCCAACTAATGTGCTGCCAACTGTATCATATTCGGGTGGCGTTTGCGGACATACGTTCCACTATGAATACGGTTTGTTTTTATGTTCCTGACAGAGAATTTTGAACCACCCTGTATATACGTCGCAACTTTCAAAAAGACCCATCGAGAGATTCAAAGTTATTAGACAAAGAACAAACGTGCAGACTGACTAAGTTCATCAGCCTCACTTTCCAAGGAAAGTAGGTTATTAAAATTACCTTTTCATCTTCTCATTGTAAGAAGTTGTATTTTCTTAAATTAAAAAAAAACAAACAAACAATAGAAATCAAAAATGAACAATTCTAAAGGATTGCAATCTGAGCTATCACGGACGGGAACTGGGACGACCGTTTCTGCCTTATTAGGCGTCTTCAGCCAGTTTTACCCTCCGTGGTAAGCCCAGAGTGAATGCAACAATTAAAGATCCCACCTCCGCAACCACAAATGGTACCTCAACAATAAAACACAAGAATAAAAATAAAATTCTTAAATTAGTCTAAGCTCCTTGTCCTGACACCATCAGGCTCAAAGGTTAATGTGGGCAAGGAAATAAACCAAAAAAAAAAATATATATCAGTAGAATTAAAGCTTAACTGTTGCACTCACTCTGGGCTTACCACGGAGGGTAAAACTGGCTGAGGACGCCTAATAAGGCAGAAACGTCCAAGTTTCCCGTCCGTGATAGCTCAGAGTGCATTTTTGTTTTTTTAAATTAAAAATATGGACATTAAGCTTTATTTCTCAAATAAAAGACATACTCGCATATAAGTAAGAATTTTCTGAACTGTTTTTAGTATTTTCCATACCAGGAATCCAGAACAGCTGTTTCAGGTTTCCTAACTATCATCAGTTGGATTCGCCCAGCTGAATTCCCGGTATCGAAAATACTTAAAACAGATCAGTGAATCCTTATTTATGTGCGAGTTTAATATTATTTATTAATAAATATAATATGCGATGTTAATATTATTTCCGCACGTTAAATTTGTTGTAACTTATTTCTATCAAACAAAAAAACAACAAAACACTTTTATTGTTTTTTCTTATGTAGACACTATAACGTTTGGGTAAAGTACTTATCAGAAGGTCATCTTCATTGTTGTTATACTTACATTCAAAAAAAAACCATTTGCTTTGCCAAAATGTCTGCCAGTTTCAATACAACAGCTGTTAGGGTAATATTCTGTTAGTTTTTTTTTACGTTCGCAATTTTTAATGTTAAGCTGAACTTTTAAAGAATTAATTATTCATTCATAGTATTTAATTGGAGTTGATAATAATAGCTTTGAAGACAGGAACTTGGAGCATAATTATTAGACAGTGGAAGTATAATAATAAAAAAAATTAAGGACAAAATTACGTAACACTAAACACTTTTTGTAGTGTTTTTTTTTTTTTTTTTTTTTTTTGCAGATACAAGTTTGTGAGACAAACATACATTAAACATTTTGCTAATAATTTGAAAATTAAAATTAATTTTTTTGAAATTAAATAATAATTATTGGAGGTTTTTAGTGATTCAAAAAACGCGTTGCAAAAATAGATTAGGTTTATATAACTTAAGTCCATGGCTCTTCCTTTTTTCCTTTGTCAAGTCTTAAATAATGTAATATAAACAATTTACAAATGTTAAATACTATGCCATGTCACACATCCTGGACATTGTTACAAAATAACCATCAAAACAATACTCCTTTCATGCAAACTAACCTAAACTTTCCATTATAATATAATGGAAACAAAATATAACAAAATATAATTGCAACAATTTTATTCATTCTTTATAAAACCAATTCTTCAAATTTTACAATTTTGTGTTTCTTATTTATATTAGATTAGATATAAATATTTCATTTTCAAATGAAAGGAAATGGTTATTTGTAACAATGTCCAGCAATTTACAGATATGTAACATGGCATGGTAATTAACATCTGTAAATTGTTTATATTATTTAAAACTTGGCAAAGGAAAGAACTTTCCGAAAATTCGGGAATAAAAATATATATATTTTGCATATTTGGTGTTGAAGATGTTTTTTATCTTATGGTATGATAAGAAGATTAGGTTTGTGTTTTTTGGTAACAGTTTCCGAAATATTCTTTAGACGGAATCTGCAATAAAGTAGACTAAAAAATGGAGTTTCTGCTTAGAACAACAACGAAGGAAATCTTTCAAAGAGTTTGGATGTATTTTAATCCCGAATGGATCTCTTGATACGAACAAGATTTCTCTTGGCTGGGAGATACGTGAATTTTCATTACAGCCTTTAGAAAAACGTCTTGGAAGTTATTTGTCCTCCAAATGAGAGATGGCCGCCCTGTTTTTGTGAGATCTGCGCATGTATGATCGATTTGTCTGCTCAGGCACTTCCGTCTGATTTTATGACAGGACGCCGCCATTACGGTAATCGCTTGTTACTTTGCAAAGAGCATTCTATTTATAAATAATATATATTTATTTATTTATATAAATACTTATTGTTAGCAACTGGTATTGAAATAACGCTAAATAGTCGAGAGAAGTTTTAATTTGGCGTTATCAACATGTCTTTCTCAGTGAAAACAGACGATGGCGTCCATTGTGACAGGAAAACATAATTGATCAGCTACCGGAAGGGCTGCGCAGTTCAAACTTCCGCCGGCCAACTTTCATTTGGAGGACAGTATACAGTTTTTACTGTGTTCGCCGCCTTTGTCAGTGAATCTCTGAAGCTATTACATGGATCTATTTACATTTATTTTAATCAATGTATTTATTTTTCTGATAGAAAAGATAGCATGTAATTCTGTATATATACTGTATAATAGTTTACTGATAAAACAAAAACCGATAAAAAGTTGAGGATAAGCTACTTTTGTACTGCTTTTACAAGGATAGCGACATGTGAATCCAATTTTTTTCCTCCGTAGTAAATAAAGAAGCTTTTCCACATAGGATTTGTTTCCTCCAGTCGCAAGATTAGAAACTTTAAAGCATGTTCAGAATCCGAAACAATAGATGACGTCATTGATTGTTTGGAGCCCAATTTTGCGATGTAGTAATAGCTCGCAATCGTCTTGAATGTTTTCAATCCTGAAGGTCATTTTAACACCAGAATTGTCTTCTATCAAAGTAAATGATGTGCATCAGTCTTGAACTTGTGTGATAGCTTTCACAACTAAACGCAGTCTGTCTCTTGCTTGTGTGTCTGATAAGAACAACCTTCACCTCAAAACACTGCCTTCCCTAGAAACTGCTAAAGGAAGGAAGAGATTACATCTACATTCTTTCTTTACCAAGCGTTCCATAAAACGATAACACCATGAAATACATTTCTGGATGGCCATTGTGTACAAACCAATATACAAAAATATTAAATGGAAAAGTCTTGAGGCTGTGTCAGACATTTTGGGAAACGGCAGTTACATTTTGGGAAATATTAGACCAAAAAAAAACCCTATAAGTTATCAGTTTTAAGTAATTTATTAGTGGACGTTACTTCTGTAGTTTATAAATGGTTTTAGAATTGGTTAGATTTCGTAATGATACAGCGCAATTATACCATTTTTTAAAAGAATCAGTTACTCTTCAGTTATTCATTCTAAATTTGATTTTTTTTTTTACTACAAAAAGGTTTCTAATTCTCATGTCTTAACTTTTTTTAGAAATTTAATAGCCATTTACATCAAAAATATTATCAGGAAGCGTCTGGAATAATTAAGTTAATAAAGATCTTGAAATTTTGAAGTTATTGAACAACGAAATCGCATTTTTTTTTTAATTCAACTATTTACAAGATCATCAGAATGTAATAAACAAAAAAA
>JAFIDM010003189.1:27058050-27092513 GCA_023159025.1 Thereuonema tuberculata | reverse complement strand
TTTTTTTTTCAGTTTTTGAAAAAACTGTTCATTGAAATTAATTTGCTTCCTAATCTGTTCCTTACTGGTATTGCAAAGTCTAAAACAGAGCTTCTCAATCTTTTTTGCTTCATTGCATACTTACATATTTGGAAAAAATCTAGCGTTGTTCTTAAACTAAACTTTGTTGTCACTAAACGTTGTTCCTAAACTTCGAACCAATTCTGCAAAAATAAACAAGCCCATATTTCTCATTGAATTATTTAAAATTACGTAATTATCGACTCATTAGTTTTAGCCATTCCAGTTTGTATTACTTACAATTTACTTGTTCCTCTTGTGTTAATAAATAACGTTGTTGAAAGTATTTAATACATATTTTATATTTCCTCTTATTTTGCCTTTATAATAAAAATACGTTTTGTTGTTTTTTTTCTCGCGGCACATCCTTTGAGAATCGCTGATCTAAAGGTTTTCTAATAACAACAAGGTAGGGATAGCGATTAGTAAACCAATCACAACGGCTTCTGATATTATTGCTTTAATTTCTTAATATTATAAATTTGATTGCTGCGAATTTAAAAGGCGCAATTGTTGCGATTATTGTGATTGTTGCTGAGCTGCATTATACATGTGATTGTTGCGAATGCAAAAGGCGCAATTGGTGCGATTGTTGTGCTTTGCATTGTGGGATACTTGTCCACAGATAGACGGACAAAGCGGGATTATAAGGCTTCCTTTCAGAAGCCTAAAAAGATCTCATTTAAGGACTTAAGTTTCTTGATCTAGTCTATATTTGTACATCCCCCCTTCTTTTTTTTTAATATTTTGCAAATTCATTATATTTGCTTATTTACGACGATAAACTTTGCATTCGAATGAATAATGAATCTCGACAATTGCAGTGTCTTCGTTGTTTGTCACTCAGTTGGAGTGAGTGACATTTGTTGTCAAAGCATCTACAATTACATCTGTCATTTCTGGAAGAGTAGATTTGTAAAGAAAAGATCAGAGCTTCAGTGAAATTGGCGGAGCGATTAATAAAATAGTAAAAACTACTCCTAAAATATTTTAAATAACGAACAGCAGCATAAAATAAGCATAAAAACGCACACATTTAAAAGGATTCACTGAAATATTTTTGGAAATTTTTGTACCGGGAACCCAAGACAGACTGTTTCGAGGTGCTTACCTCTCATCAGTTGGATTCGCTCAGTACTCATAGCTCAGTGAAATCCAAAGACTGATAAACAAAAGACAAGATTGAACAAAACAATGGCCTTTGAGTTAAAAAAACATCAAAAAACAAATTAAGAATAAAAAGGACAAAAAATTAATCTCCGCTAGCAGGTCGCTTAGCTTGAGAAAGATTAATTTGTAAACATGACATATACATAATGGGAAAGTTTAACATGCATGGTACAAATAGCAGCATCAAATTCATCTTCATTTTACTGAACGTTATCAAACTGTTTGCTATTTATATTTTCAAACTGTGCAACTGGTTTGTCAAATTGTTTAGAATTCGATTTTTTTTTTCGATACTTTCTGGAAGATGTTTCTAAGAGTCAATACAGTTAAGTTACACTCAGTTATAAATTAGTGTCAGTTTCGGAGGTCCTAAACCATCAACATTCAACTCCTCTAAACATCTCACCAAATTTAAATGTAAAATAACTACATTTAATACAAAAAGCAAATTTTCGAAAAGATTGCGTCTTTTCTTTCTCTAAAATGGATGGAGAAAGAAAAGACGCAATCTTTTCGAAAATTTGCTTTTTGTATTAAATGTAGTTATTTTACATTTAAATTTGGTGAGATGTTTAGAATATTTAATAGTAGAGGCTTTAGAAGGAAAGATCTACTAAAAAAGTATGGAAACTTTACATTCAACTCCTCTGATTGCAGTGTAAACATGTGCATCCAACAGTATATTAAGAAAATATCCGGAAACCATTTGGTACACTGTTTATTTCATTTTTAATTCTCACCATTATTTTATTAAAATACACTGCAAAAAAGGTATCTTTAGTAAGTTGTTTCACTTGTTTTGTAACTTCTGCTCGCGCTGTTTTGTATTTTAAATATTATCTTTCTGCCTTGGCGCCAGCTCTTTACCGGAGACTTTTATTGGTCATTGCGTCCATTTTTTATGATCTTTTAAAAGAAAATATATAAGTTTCAGTGTAAATGTTTTGAAAACAACTCGTCGCTCCACAGTTTCGTCGATGAAAATGGAAACATGAAAACCTCCAATCCTTTTCCAGTATTGATTGTTTTGTTGATAAAAATTGTATCTATTACAGTGAATTCAATTCAAAAGATGGTTTTTTTCTTTTATTTTGATAGAATTGTGATTAAATATTGGTAGATCTAATGGACATTTTCAACTCATATTTAGTATCTTTGAAATGGAGGGATGTACGTTTCAAATATCTTTTCCGTTTCAAATATCATGGTATTATCTCGCTCAATAACGATATGTGGGGTTTATATGATAACGTAACACTATAGTTTGATTTATATGATTACGTAACAGGACAAAGCTTAGCGCATTAACAATACAGAATATTTAAATGGATTTGATTTCGTTTCCTAAAATTCTCCTCAATATTACCGAACATTCACCAAAATCGCGTTTAACAAAAATGAACTTG
Organism: Thereuonema tuberculata; assembly: GCA_023159025.1. Lineage (NCBI taxonomy): Eukaryota > Metazoa > Arthropoda > Chilopoda > Scutigeromorpha > Scutigeridae > Thereuonema > Thereuonema tuberculata. The sequence goes on along the minus strand of JAFIDM010003189.1, from coordinate 27,089,877 downwards.
AAAGCATCTGTCGATTCGACAGGTCATGAAGTTACAGTAGAAGTAAAAACACAGAATTAATATCAGAAAACTGAGGTAAAAATTTAATAATCATATTTTTATTACATAAAATCTTTTATTTCTCTGTCTGTCCGGCGCAGTGCAACAATGGAAAACGGTTGTTCCTGTTGCATTGTTGCAACAATTGATCCGAACAGTTGAACGTTTTCATTGTTCATTGTTGTAAGGAAGTCGACAGATTCAAAAGGAACATTGTTGAACTTCAAAATTATCTGTGAAACAATTTCTACAATGCAACGTTCGCGTCGGGAATGGAACCTGCAACCTTTTCATCCGAAGTCAGACGTCATATTCATTAGGCCAAGGGAGCTACATGTAAATTATTGTTTCTTATCACTCCCTTTGTGTGTTGTGACTCAATGAGAGAAGAGCCAGAGAAACAAGAAAATAACTCATTAATTTTAGCCTACTAGATTAAAATTTAAATTTCGATGTTCATTTTTTTTTTTTGCTTCTCTCCGTCAACAATGGGGCGCGCTATCAAATAATGAGTTCATTCAAAAAGGAATAAAATATCACTTTTTGCCATAACCGCTTGGAATCGATTCTTCTTGGATTATCTCATACTTACTAGGGAGAGACAGGGGGATGGTCTAGTAATATATAAAGTAATTTATTCTTTACTCGACATAACTAATTTTCACTCAAAACATTAAATACGGTACATGATAGTCCCCAAAGGTTCACCGATGCCTTGGTGCTGTGGCTCCACATTTCCGGAGTTACCCGGACGAGGTTGACCAATTATTGTAAAAAAAAAAAAAGAACTGCAGGATGAAACATTTTAATTTTTTATTATTTCGGGATTATTAGTATTGTGTTGTGACCTGTAAAGCGATCTTAATATATTTGTAACTGTTGTATTGTAAGTTCAGTGACTGCTCATTCGTATACACGTAACCCCCGAACAACACAGTACTTGAAGAACACGAGTTTCGAAGAACACGGATACCTTCCCCCGAATTACACGGTTTCAAACTACACGATTTTCGAGTAATTCTTTTGAAAAAGAATAAAATACATGTATTATTTGATATAAAATTACAGTAGTTAAAAATTTAAGAGTAATATTCTCATCAATTACGTCAGCGATTAACGAAGTTTTAACCTTTTTAATACTTTTAAGTAGCCCGCACACGAGGGAGCGTTTGGCCGAGTTGCATGTGCAACTTGATGCCTAGAGCGGTTTTTTGAGCTGCATGGGCCAAGTTGCATGGAAAAAAAGCTTCACAGAACAGCGGTGCAACACGGAAAGTTGCCTGGAAGCTGCATGGAATTACCCAATCACAGTGCAGCGTTGGAATACGTCACTCGTGACGTCGGCCCAAGGAAGAAACATGGCGTCTAAACATTTTTCCTTCGCTTCAGATGGGCGAATCGCGAATACAGCAAAAATATCAGATTATTTCGAGTTTCTTTCACACATAAATACAGTTTATATGTAAATGCAGTAATGTAATGCGGTAGAATGTAGCATAGCGTTTGAAAAACCTAGATTTTTTGAATATTTCACATCGCAAGCGGCGTTTCGCTCATTCACCATTTCCGGAAACTGCCACGTGAGGTCATTGTTTCAGTGAGCAATGGATTATTATTGGCTGTTGGTCGTTGTTATTCGTGAATCGCATTATTGCCATCAACTGCGATTACATACCGGCTAATAATATTATAAAAATATTTCTCATATGTTTACAATAAATCACAAATATTTTGTTTTGGAACGATATCACAGCAGTACCCTTGACGTCATGTCCAGTGACGTCATTCAAATTCGTAGTGTGCTTCGTTTGTTCCCTCCGCACGGCGGCGCTAACAATGTTGCATCGTTTGCGCCCTGACTGTCGCATGCAGCTTTTTCTGTGCACCTCAATTGCCTCGAGTTGCACAGCAAAAGCTCCCTCGTGTGCGGGTAGCTTTAGTGTTTTAGAATTATATTTTTCCTAATTAAAAAATTAATTTGAATTATGTAATGCAAGATTTCTTAGAAGTGTTTACCAATATGAATTCAAAAACAAAAATTTTTAGTTTTATATTTAACAAAAAAAAATTTAAAACGTAACTTTTTTTTTATTTTTTTTATTTTCACACTTGAAACGGAATCCCGTTTTTTGTAGCCTCGAACAACACGGTTTCAAAGAACACGGAACCAATTAATCGTGTTCTTCGGGGGTTAGGTGTATGTTAAAATTTGATATAATCTTAATGCAATTCAGAATTCACCGTACATATATATGTGGCAATATATGTGATTTCATATGTGTAAAATATGGTACATTCTAGGATACATAGTTTTACTCCTTTAGAGGATTCGTCACGTAAAACTAGTATCAGATTAGTGACTGCACGCGTGGAAACCCTGCAAACTAGCGCAGATTCTTCTCAAATTTCTGTTGCAGACTGTTCGAATGTTGAATGTTATATTTTAATTTTGCTTCTAAGCATCTTAGGATATTGATGCAAGGTTCAGGACGAGTGATTAATGGATTTGCTATTTCGAAAAACTAAGCCTCCCAGAGTTGGCGTCATTCCTTGAATTCAGGCCTTCTCTGATAGGCTAGTTAAACCTCATCTGTTTGACTCTCCCGCACAGCCGGACCTGGCTGGAATTGGCCGATTTAATTGTATTTAAACCCCTGTTGTAGTAAATAAACAATTATGTATTTCTAAACCAAGACTTGTATACTCCTGATATTTCCAACAATATCGAGTGTTAAGTTACAATATATTTCATCTTCCGAATAGTTAAGGTACAAGAAACATTACAGCAACAAATTTTTGAGTATTGATGGCAACTATTGAATTTTATGATTATTTGAAACAGAGAGAATGGCAAGATTCCATGCTGATTTTCGTTCTTACATTGAGATTAAGGTGGGGTTTTTTTTGCCAACGAATATCAGTAATTAAATTCGATTAAAAACCACTTACAGTAAGTGGTTGACCTGTTAGATGCGTCTTGTTAACCCGAGGCTTTTAAACTACAATACAATTAAATATTAACCAAAAAAATTAGTGCCGTTCGTTAATAGTCAGCCGCGGAATACCGTACAAGTCCAGTGGCGCGTTATTCTTGACGGGGAAATGATTCTCTTAAATTCATTTATTAATCAGTTAATTTTTATTAGCAAAAAAAAAGTATTTACGAATATTAAAATAGAGAAAGCCAAAATGCTACTGCTGTTTCCTTTAATGTATTAAGAATTGAATAATTATAATTACCCAAATTAAGTGTGGATTCGCAAACCTCAATATAAAACTTTATGTGCGTGTGGAGATTGTAGTTGCGTGTGCTTTCTTTCCTCTGTTTTTTATAATTCTTTTAAAAATGTATTTCCTTTTGTTGCTTATGTCGTTCTGTGCGGTCAATTAGATTGATTTAACCCTTTTTATTTTAGTCTGTGAAATCCTGCCATTCCTCGCTTAACGGAGAGATTATATTCTTAAAAAAAACAAAAGTCTTCATTATAAGAAAATTCACTAAGCGAGATCTAGTTTTATACAGTTTAATATTGTTCTTTCCTCGCGTGTTTATTTTATGGCGTAAAAAGAGTAACTAAAATTGACTTTATTTTAGAATATAAGGCAATTATAAAGCAGAAGTTGTAAAATAATTAATGAAAAACTTAAGAAGTGCAAGCAGGTTTTGTCGACGATGTATACGAGATCACTACCAACTGGCGTTATTCATTGGTTGACATTAGTAACATAAAATGATTGTAGATTAATATTTAATTGTCACTTTTAATGAGAGTAAAAGGGAAAGGTAAAGAGATAGAGGAAAATCAAAACACTTCTATTACTTGAAAAACATCTTTTATTTTCTTCAATATTTAGTCTCTTTTAGCAAAAGAATTCTTCACGAATTGAAGTTGAGGAAAAGACCTCTGTCTTCCTCCTCACAAACGTTAAGAATTATATTATTTATAATATATATTATTATTATTATTATTATTATTAGAAGTAGTAGTATTAGTATTCTTAACGTTTTCGAGGCATTTTCCTCAACTATAATTCTTGCTGAAGTCTTTTGCTGAAAAAGACGAAATATTGAAGATGATGTTTTTCAAGTAATAGAATTTTTTTGATAAGTAGAGAGAAAAAATCACAACTGGACAAGTAAATAAGCCTTCACACACTGAGCCAACATCAACAGGAATTCTGAACAGCTGTTTCATCTTTATTAGGAATCATCAGCCGAATTTACCCTTGATGTTGGCTCAGTGTGCGAAGGTATATTTACTGTCAAGTTGTGATTTTTTTTTCTCTCTACTTATATATTATTATGGACGTTAAAGTTGCTTTTCATAGAAATTTTTTGATTTAAGTGTATATGTTAGAAAATGATGGAGATAAGAAAAAGACCCTCAAACATACAAATTATAAAGGATAAAAAACTAAGCGAGTTTTAAAGGGCTTTCCAGAGACAGAAATAACAGTTAACATTACAGGAAAACAGTAGCTCCAAAACATTTATAAAGGACTGACTCCATAAGTATGGGACACTCAGTGACTCAAAGATTCACATACAGTGTATTATGATATCAATTTTTTTAAAATCAAGAAGATTTTCAAAAATTTGGTATCATAATACAGTAGAACCTCATTATAACGGACTTTATTATAACGGACGTCGCTTATAACGGACAGTTTTAAAAAAAATTGTAGTAAGAATAAAGATTGCTTATTTTTATCTGACGAGTTTTACATTTCCAAGCAAGCGATTAAACATCAATCGTTATGTTGTTTTGCGTAAACATGGATGCGCTGCATGACTCTGAAGAAGCAGAATCTTTGGAGAATGAGGAAGAAGAGGTAGGAGACACTACTCGGCCTACAATTAAGGTGAGCGAAGTGAAAGACCATTTAAATTTTGTTATTCAATATGTTGAACAATCGGCAAATGAAAATGTGTTTGCATATTATGAACACTTACGGCACCTCCGTCAGTTATTAACTGAAGAAATAAGCAGCAAACAAACCCAGCAGAAAATAAATTATTTTTCAAACCAATGAATGTAAGCAATCAACATGAACCAGGACCTTCTTGTTCTAAAGATTAATGCAGTGTTTACGTATACATCTTTTTCAATTCAACCCACTATAATATAATATTCAATTCAACCCATATAATAAACACTTTTTATAGCTAACTATTGTACTTTCATTGATGTACACCCTGCTGCATTACACCGCTATAAGAATTATTTGTCATAAACCGGACTTTCATTAAAACGGACAACCTTCAGCCCCTATTAGTCCGTTATAATGAGGTTCTACTGTATTGTAATGGTGTTTGTGGGAGAGTCTTTTAGGAGCGAAGGAAACAACGAGTCAAGTTTTGCAACTGAACTGAATTAATTTATTAAATGAGAAACATTTGTTTTTGTAGATTGTTCAAAGTTGCATTTCATTGGATAAGTAATTAAAAATTAACATAATGATTGGCTAAAAACAACGAATTTAAATTAATTAACTAATGAAACGGCTGTAACGGAAAAGAATTTAAAAAATAAACAGAACAGCAATAATTAGGAAATAGAAAACGAATGATTTAAAATAAATAACGGTAAAGATTAAAATGAAAAATACAGATAAATAAGATAAATAATTTCTACAAAATAAACAAATAAATAACAAAAGTTTAATGTACTACGAAATTGGTTAACATAAGCAAAGGTAAGAAACAAAAGCACAACACCTGAATCAAAATCAAATTGTCTTTCCAATTCAATTATTAGGAGAGGAGTTGGGTATGGCCGTTTCGTCCTTCAACGGACTCTTCATCAGTTGGATCTTGCCTTTCCGAGTCTTTTTATCGGGAGAGGCGGGGTTGGGCTGAAGAGTCCGTTGAAGGACGAAACGGCCGTACCCAACTCCTCTCCTAATAATTGAATCGGAAAGACAATTTCCAATTGATTCAGTTGCTGTTCTTTTGTTTCTTATCTTTGCTTATGTTAATTTATTGTATGGTTTCAAAAACATCAACTTTGGAAAGAAAAAGAAAAAATCCAGCAACTTCATTGTTAGTAATCTACAAATGTATATCGCGTTTCCTCACATAATTTCTCAGATTTAGTGAATTCAATTTTAGATTCTTAATTGTTCTAATGTAATTTCCCCTCCTCTTTACCGTTAGAAAAGCAGACGTATACTTTTAACAGTTAAGAGAAGGCGAATTCGTTTCGAACACGTGACTCATTTGGACTTGGCTTTAAGGAATGTTGAAATCAACGAATATTTTTGTGATGAATCTTCACTGAAAAACAATGAAATGAAGTGAAGGTTACGGAAAGGGATTTGGATTTAGCAATTGTGTTGTAGGCAGTTATACAGGAGGAACAAGGATATCGTCCTGAGTACGGCAAATTTTCCATAAAAGATAGCGCAGTTCTGATTACTTTACTGAAATGGCGGTCGCATATAAAAAATGATCAAAAAATTGTTTTTACTAAAAAAATATGCATATACCAAAAGAATGCAAGATAGGAAAAACTATTTCTATTAGATATCGTTTTTAACATCTGTTAGATTTCAGTAGCAGAGTAATAAGTTAGAATACTTTATTTAAATGTTTTCCATTGAATTTATTTCTTTATCATTGATGAAACTTTAGACAAATTGATGTATCCAGTCTTAAAAAAAAATCGTCGGTACATCGAGGAAATATAGACTTTTAAGCTTAATGAATGAATTTGCATATCGTATCTCTGCGTATCTCTGCGAACTACCATACAACCAAAAAAAAACAAAAAAAAAAAACAGTTGAATTACACTAATATTCTGGTAATATTAGTTATCTCTATAAACTTTTGTTGCCTTTACAAATTCATCGATGCCGAGCAAAGTTTGAAGAAAATCAATATCACAAATTGTTTATTTTGTTTTCACACTCAACCTTTGCTCAACTTTTTGAATTTCTGATGTAAATGCAACCAGTCCTATTCTGCGGTGACCCGATTAATTTTTCTGGGAAAGTCTGCACCCGGACGCCAAACTAACAATCACCATCGATCTTGTGGTTCTCAATCAACACAAACATTGCGATTTACGTGTAATTATCTTCTAACAAATTCTGTCATGTTCTAACATCGACATGTCACTTCATGATTTTATCATGAAAGTTTCATTGTTCAATATTCCCGAACCAAACGTTCTTCTATTGTTTTCTCCGCTTGTCGTGTTCAATGTTTTGTTCTGGCGTCGGTTCTTAACAATCTAAAAGATTAATGGAGTACGATACACTTTTTGTTCTTGCTGTATTTTGCTTATTAAAATTTTAAGTGAGACAACCTTCTTAAGTCATGTATTTTTAAATACCAATTACAAAGAATATTGGTTTAAATAATTTACTGAAGTGGGGAGATCTATAGACATTTTGTGTTATTGTGATCATTAAAAAAAAATCAACTTTTGTAAGAAAAAAAATAAGCTTTGAAGAATAATTTCAGGAACCTCTTGTTTTGTTCTGCATCTAATTTCTATATTTATTTATTAATTTTTTTTTTTTTTTAAGAATTCATTGATTTTTTTTTTTTTAGATTTCAAATTAATAATTTTAATTAATAAGAAATCAAATTAATATCTATATATTCTTCAACTTAAAATCTGGAAATTTTATTTCTGCGACTCAATACGATGTTGTTATCATCCTAATTTAGATCTTGGAGAAAACCGGTTTTTAAGTCTTTAGCTGTGATCTGATTCTGGGCTATCCTATCACCTTTTAATGTCAGGCTTCAATAATTTCGCGACAGCAGTTATTTTCACCGCATTCGCAGTTATTATTAATATGATAATTCGTAACTAATTCTTAATGCATTTGTGTTTGCAACTGATGCCGGAAGGGACCACCTTCAGATACATTAATTAATATGTATATCCCGAACATTAACGTTGCCTTATTGAAGCGATTTCCTCTTAATGCTTGCGATTATTGATCATACAACTGGTTCTCATTGTCCCTTTAATGTCGTTCACATGTGATTTACTATATCTTTGTTTAGCTAAATCCATTCTAATAACACATAAATGGTTATTACATAGTATTGCTGGGATTATTTCAAGGTTGTCAAAATGAGAAATAATAATAACAAATATAATGGAAAGGACTAATTAGCGTTTTTCTCTGATTTTTATCATTAACGTTGCTTTCAATTAATTTCCTGATATTTAATGAAACCTAATAAATATTAAATGTCCTACTTATTCCAAAATCATTTTAAGAGAAATCTTGACAAATTTTTATGAGTTTTACGAGTCTATTATTGCTTGTCATTTAGGGAAATCGCTCCCAGACAAAGGACGAAAGGTAGCGTAAAAGCATTTTTATGTCGAATTCAAATGCTGATAAGGATGAATTCGGAAATATAATTGCTTAGTTCTCTTTATTTTAGTGAAATTGTGATTTAGTTAAATGGAACCAAGTGAATTGTGGGAATGTTTCTTCAAAACTTATTTACTCATTATATAGGCTGTGACTTTATTTTTTGCCATCAAATAGAAAATAAACGTTGTAACTTTACAAAATGAAGAAATATAATGATCATTATATAATTTTCGAAAATTTTAAGTAAATAGTGATATTAATTTTCTGAGAATATTTAGCAATTGATAGCCATATTAACATCGTTATATAATTTATCAAAAGTGTCTTTACCTAGTTAACAGGATAAAAAAAAAATCCTAGAATAATTTCTGTATTATTATTATTGAAAAAAAAGTTTCAAACCATGGGTTTCCCCAGGTAAGACAATATGGCAGGTCACGACCAAAGCACATATTGCCAAGTGTAAAAAAATAAAAATGTATGGAAGAATGGTTAGGGATGTGTGCTTGTGTTCATAAATTTCAGAACTATGCGTTCTGGAGTTGTGCATAAGTGTTTTTATGAAGTCCTAGTGTGTTGAGGCTGTGGTGCAATGTGTGAGGCACCAGACCAGTAGTGGACAGGATGATGGGTACAACACGTACTCGGTCCTGTCTCCACTGCTTCTGGAGCTCATGAGCTAGGTCTGTGTATTTACTTATCTTTTCACATGAGTTTTCTGCATGTTCTTGCTGATAGGCACTGCAATATCAAAGAGATAGGTCTGTTTGTTGACCTTATGAACAAGTGTGATGTCAGATCTGTTGTGATGTATAGTTTTGTCTGTGTGAATGGGACGGTCCCAGTACAGCTTATGTGAGGTTGACTCTAGTATGCTTTGTGGTGTGTATTTGTAGTATGGGACCGTGTTCTTAATAAGTGAGTGTTTGTGTGCTAGCTGTTGATGAACGATCGACGCTACCTGATTATTATTTTTATTATTATTATCAACATTTGTGTAACATGAAGTAGGCAAAACAATTTATGTTTTATACTGTTTGTAAGTAATAGTTGGGGCTTTTTTTCTAGAAAAAAAAGGTACAGGAACTCAAAGGTACATTTTAGCATACTCATAGCAACTTTTTTAGAGAGAACTAACGGCACAAAGTTATTAACTATATAAACAATTGCTTTAGAAATACTAAAATACTTTTGTAGACTAACCTTTTTATAAACTCGTATCATATTATTTTTAATGTCCAGAAAGGTATCGGAATGACATTCTGCTGCTTTCTGGGCGAAAAGGACACGACCGGTTTCGGCAATTTATTTATTCCTGTGTTATCCTTGTTTCTTATTTTGTTTTGTTTAAAAAATTTCCAGCACTTTAAATTTATTCCTTAGGTTAATTCACCTTGTAGGAATTTTAATTTCCTTATTTAAAAATCCTTTAATTCCTATCATTTATTAGGAAAAGGTTTTTGGTTGTACAAATCAGCACAGCATTTGTTATTGTTGATTTTGTTCTGCGGGGGTCACTGCCAGGTGTGACGGTGGCCTTCACTTAAAATCTTGCCTTTCTGGGTCTTATGGGGAAAGGCGGATCGGGCTGATGAGTCCCTTGCAGGACGAAACGGCCGTTCCCGATTCCTTCCGATAATTGAATCAGAAAGGCAATTTATTTATTCCTGTGCTGTCCTTGTTTCTTATTTTGTTTTGTTTAAAAAATTTCAAGCATGTTAAATTCATTCCTAAAATATTTCTTTACAAAGTTTTTCTTATGAAATTAGGACTGAATTTGTAATCTATAAAAAATAAATAAATAATTAGCAAACTTTTGAATTAAGATGTTTAAGTCAAATAAATTTTGGTTGCTTTAGTTTGGTAAAAGAAAAAAAAGCTTTGAAAATCTAAAAATACTTTTTACATTAACTAAAGTTTGTTCTACTTACAATCATTTTCATAGCATGAAAATAGAAACGGTAATTATCTTCAATAAAAATAAAAAAAAAGACAAAAAAAATCTTTTTTTGAGGTAATATTTTATAACTCTTAATAATGGGAAACAAGGCTTTGATTGCCTTTCAGAAAAGTCAGTGCCAGAGTTTGGTTTATTACTGTAAAATCTATGGATATTTAAAAAGAACTCATAAATATAGAGGATTTTACTCTTAAATATTGCAAAGGGCAAAATTGGAGTATCTTTATTGGAATTCTGCCAAACGTTGGCTGAAGAAAAATTTCTTAGTTCTATGGCTGAAATTTGCTTTAATGGAATTGGGCCAAATTATTTCAAAAGGATCCAGAGATGTTTTTCTCTGATGCCTCTGAGTTGATGGGGACTGCTGCAGTCGATTAAAAGGATTATTGAAAAAATTGGAAGTACTAATTTTATCTTAAGAAATAGCACTGCATCGTATGCTTGTAATTAGTTCGAATAAAATTTCAGAGAAAAAAAAATTAAGTGAATAATAATATTTATTAAGAATACCAAATGCAGATTGAGAATGGCCACTTTTCCTTAAGTGCATATTGAAAATTATAATACATCAGTCAAGAAAAGATGGAAACAAATTAAAATACATAGTTGCATTCTATTCCTTGATTTCAACTCGAGGATTGGTCGTTTTTGAATATTAGCATCCACCAATTGTTTAAGAATAAATACTTACACAAATTGCACAAACCCACACTCTTGTTGTGCAATATTCATTTTGTTTTGATCTTAACCTATTTAGGCTTTTAGCAGATGAGAAAATTTACTCTCAATGATAGAAGTCCATTTTTTTCTTAACTTATTGTATTGTTGCTTTGTTTTAGTAATTTTGGTAAAACTATTTGAAAATTACAAAATTCATTAAAATTGTTTTAATTAAATAAAACGATTTTCAATTCCAAATCAATAAGATTTAATATTATTTATTATCTTGAATTCTTCAATACTTTTCAACAAGACAAAAATAAACTCATTACAGCTTGATTTAATTCAGTGGAACTCAGAAATTATTTTTTTATTCATAAAATGTATTTTTTTTTCTTTTCAGATACTAAATTAAATGATTACATTAAGCATTTTGAACCTTTAACATACAGTAATGAAGAAGTTCATCAACTTCATCTCCGTGCCAAAAGATCTCTTAACGATGATCCATTTGTTAATATAAATTTTCATGCACATGGAAGGTTAGTGTTCATTTTAGTATTAAAAATTAATTTAACACATTGTTTTTTTTGCTTTGCTTTTATTTCTTTGATAAAAACATAAATCAAAACTATGTGTATAGACTTTGTTAAATCTAAAATTATTAAAAAAGGTGACAACCTTGGCAATTTGTATATGTGGAATATTTTGTAATAATGTACTAGGAGTTCCCCAAAATTCAATTTTTTTTCTCCCTTTAACCCTAAGACTGGTGGGTGGAAAGAATCTATTGAATTTCCAGGGAACAGATACTGAGGTGGTTTCCTGTTGCCTTCCTCAGGAAGTCATTATGGATTCTAGATCTGAAGAGAAAGATGAAGAAGCAGACAAACACAGGAAAGGAAATTTTTCAAATATCCATGCCGGTGCCGGGATTTGAATCCAGGTTGCGACATATCTGCCCAGAGAGAGGCCGCTGCCTAGACCACTAGGTTATGCTGGAATGGCCCAAAATTCAATGCTGTATTAAATTTGAGAGTGTTCTTATTCCCTAAACTCTATTTAGTAGCAATGCTGCAGCAAGGGTGATGTCACTGTACCAAATGCCGTATTAATGGAGGCTTTATCAAGACTTCATGAAGTGCTTTCTGTTTTTTGGTTGTTGCCAGTCAGTTCCCGAAATTTTCAAAACAACATTTCTTTTTTTGGGGGGGGGGGGGGGATTGGCACCTTAGTCTCAAAAGTCAATCAATAAAAAGGAGACGAAGCACAGTCAAAACTACTTCATCAGGTGCCAAATACAGTTGCTACGATTTCTGAACAGAAATATATATTCTGCTGAAATTAAGTTATAATCTAGCTCTTTCTTAAATATAATTTCACATACTTTTTTTACATGCAGTGAAGTCTTGAGCTTCTTTGTTAGCCATCCATCTTATAATAAATTTCACATTGCTTTGTTATGGAAAGATCAGTGTTTCCCAACGTGGGGCCAATTTGATTGTTAAGAGGGGCAATTTGAAAATTAAATACGATTTTTCATAATTTAAGTAAATAAGAAACAGTATAAATACAACAATTCTTAAACAGCAAATCAGTCTTTTATATCGTTATTGTTAAAATATAACATAGTTATTATTATGTACAGTGCAACTTGGATAATTCGAAGCTGAAGGGACCACTACAAAACCAAGACTTCGAATTAAACAAGTTTCATCTTTTAACTTTAATTTCAGGTCCACTAAATGCTTAAAAAGATTATTCTGTCAATAAGTAAATATTTATTCAGAAAGATCATGGTATGAAAGACTTAAACACTATATGTATGTAAACAAAATAAGATTTATACTACGTAAGGTACAGTACATATTACATTCAATTCAGAAAATTATAGTTTTTCAAAAAATTGTGCAATGTCTGATTGTTTTGTAGAATTCAGTCGCTTAAGGTTAGCAAAATCATCAAGCATGTTTAGTGAAAACAGCTTCACTTACGTTGGTCTGTCCTTCAATGTACCGACGAAATTCGGCGCTATCCCGTACTCGTTGGCGATTTGGCATTTCTTCTTCACAACTTTTCCACCTCGCGAATGACGGCGACCTTTTCAGCGAACGTTAAATTCTTGTACACGCATGGTTTACTGAAAGACATGGGGACACTGACAGCAGGAAGCTCGAATGGCGTCTGAAGCGTCACGTGTGGAACGGTGGTGGGAAGGGGATTTCAGTTGTCAAGTGTCGAATTTCTTAACGATGAAACGCCGAAAAGTCATTATGGTTGAAAATTTTTTATAAAAAACTTCGAATTAAGGAAGTTGAACTTCGAATTATCCATGATTTTTTAACATTGATTTAATAAGAAATTCAAGGGACTAAGAGAAATCTTCGAATTAACCACGATTTCGAATTAAAGACGTTCGAATTATCCAAGTTGCACTGTATAAGATAAAATAGATCATAATATGTATTTTATATCATCAATTCCTCTATGTTATAAACAAGAAACGAAATCTGTGCATTTTGCACTAACAATGGAAAAATGACACTGACCCCTCAAATAGGCTCACAGAATTGTTGCCTATCACGTGAAGTAGGCGTGGCCAAAATTATGTATAAGTTACATAGGGGGCATAAGAACATTAGAAAGGCTTAGGTGGGGCATAGTGCAAAAAAAGGTTGGAAACACAGGCTTAGATGTTAACGAATCATTAATAAATGTTGTTGTTAGCAAACTGTTAAAAATAAAGTTGAAGAATAACTAAAGCAATGTAAAACAAAAAGTAGTAAGAAAGGACAGCAGTTCAGACAGCAGTTATTTATTCTTCTAGAAAATTGTAAATTAATCTGATTGTAGCTGTTGTACTCACTGTATTTCTTTGATTTATTTTCTTCAAATGTGCTTTTTATTGTTATAAATTATTATTAAGTATAACTGTATTCAAGGATGGAAAATAACATCTTATTAGTAAAATTGTTAGTAATTGTTATTTTTATCTGTAAGAGACTGAAAACTTTTCACATTTTACATTGTTTTTTAAAACACATCTCCCAACAAACTACTCATATCTGAGATATCCAATGGCCATTTCAAGAATGTTGGTGAGAGTGTTGAATCCTGAAAAAATTGCATTAACTTAAGTCATCACTGTATTGATCATTTTTGTTTGGTTAGATTTTTGATTTTAAGTAAATGTAACCCGGATATCTTTCTTGGGAAATAACTATAACTCAGTTACTTTTTAAGTGTAAGTTTCCAACTCTAACAATTAAAAGGAGATTATATTGAATGTAGTTTTTCTTTAATACAATTTTTGGAGATACTTAATATATGTTCTCACATAAGAGCCGTTTATTTTGAAAGTGATCTAAGTCCATTTTTCATTTTTTTTTATTAACTGTAGTAACGTATGCAAATTCCACATTAGCAGTCATAGACCACATTTTGCGATTGAGTATAATATATAATAAACGGCTCACATATTAAAATTCACTGAAATTTCAACTTACCAATCAAAGATTTACAGTATACTGTATTATAGAAGGTAGAGAAGGGATTATAAATTTATTGAAATTTATAAAATAAAAGTAATTGCTTTACACTAAATGAATTTAAGATGGGTTTTTTATTTTTTTTTTTTTTTAGAAATTGTTATTGTTTATAGGTGTGGAAAATTCCCTGTAAATTTACTTTTTTTTTTTGAGATAAAAAAAGAAAAAAATCATCAATCAGATATAAATTATCAAAAGCTTCATTTCTGAAGACTCGGATCCTAATATGAATTCCATCCACATATTACAGTAAAACCCTGATTATCCGAGCCCCGATTATCTGAGTTTCCGTTTTAACCGAGCTACCAAATATTTCTAGGAATATCTTTTTTTTTGGTTCTACATTTTCCATTTTTAAAACTACCGAAAAAAATTCTGAACTTGATCTCATCAATCAACGAAGAGGATATAGGTGACTGGATAAACGTTGACGAACAACAAGACATTACAGATGAAATGATCGTCAATAAGGAAAATGAATCTAGCGATGATGATGAAGACAGTGACGATGAAAATCGACATATGAAAATCTCCCCTACAGATGGACTAAAAGCTATCGAAAGTGCTATTGAATATATAGGACAACAAGAAGAAGCGACACCAGCAATCCTGTTATCCTTAAAAAAAATGGTGAAACATTGCTGCGGAAAAACGCCAAAGTAACGTAAAAAAAAAACCAATTAAGAACTCTTTAATTATCGTAACATTATGAATTGCATGTGGTGTATCTGTATAACTTTTGTATTTGTTAAAATATACATTTAAACCTATACGATTTATTTTATTTACAATTTTCGGTTTTAACCGAGTTTTTCGATTATCCTAGTTAGTCTTGGTCCACATTAACTCAGATAATCGGGACTCTACTGTACTTGCTAACACATTTTTTAACCTCAATTTTACACTGGACCACATTTTTTTATTTTATCCAAATTCATTTGTGTTTTTTGTATTTGATTTCTTGTCTTGGGGATTGTTAGTAAAAGTTTAAAAGACACCAGCAAAATATAAATAGTAAAGAAAGAATTAGGAAAAAAAAGAAATTTTATCATAATGGAGGGGAAAAAAATAATTAAATAAAAAAAGCGAACAATCTCTAATAGATCTAAAGAAAAGAAATCAATTCATGATAAAAGGGAAACTTTTGAATCAAGCTGTTTTGAATCCAAAGACAGCTGTTTTGAGCTTATTAGGCTCTCTTCAGCCAGAGCTACCCAACAAAGGGTCTCAGTGTGACTCAGTAAAAAAAGCAAACAATAAAAACTGTATTTGATCTCTGATATCAGCAGAGTGGATTCATTAATATTGAAGCCATACTATATACTTAAACAAAGTAAGAAAATTAACACAGATTTATTAAAAGAGAAAGTTAATTAACAAAAATTCTGCAACATCAGCTGATTTGTATGTCAAAAAGAGAAACACTTTGATGTTATCTACCCTGAATTACTAAACTAAGCAATATCTAATCTAAATATAAAAGAAAATTGATTTAACTGCAGGTTCATTATTATAGAATGCGAGTTGATCTTGATAGTTGTAGAAGAAAAAGACATTATAAAACTTTCTATGTCAGCAACTAACTTTCAGGAAAAAAATTTTGAAAAGAAGATATTAAGACTGGACAGATTTAGGAAAAAGTATTGTTAATTAAACTAAAGTCACAGGACTTACATCTGTATTTCCTATAATTAAATATGAATGTTTCCTCAGAATTTTAGTTAAATTTTACTATAATTTCCTGTGAGGATGATAATATAGTGTAGCCCAGTAGCTCAAGCACTATATTCGAGCATAATTATTTACTCATTCTTGATTTTTAAGAGGTAATTTTTGCAGGTATAGGTTGCAATATCAGTGCTCTACAAGACAGCAAGAAACCTTATTAATATTTCACTGTTGAAATCGCAACATGTTTGCTTCCTATTGATCTTTCCTGGTTTAACTAGCTTGTCAATGGTTTGCCAAGAATTATAACTGTTACCTGAAGTTTTTGCCAAGTGTTTCTCAGGAAATCATATCATGTTGAGTCCATTTAAGAGCTGAAGTAGCATAAAAGAATGATCCAAGAAATATCATCTACCAAGGAGTGAAAGCTGACAGGATGAAATAACAAATTCTCTCATTAGATTGAATGAAGGAGATTAATGTGGGAAAGAATGGCATGACAAAGCAGCATGGAACAAACAGATGGAAACCCTGAATAACTAGTTCTGAGAAAGGAATGCAGAATCAAAAGTTAAAGTTAACTTTTATAAAGTGAAGACAAGTTTTCTTGCAGGAAAAAGAAAATTATAACTGGCAAAATTCAGTTATATGAGTATCCAGTAAAAATTTATCCTTTTTTGCGATTAATAAAGCAAGACTTTAATGAATTTATTGCCTATTAAGTCAATAACTGTAATTCAAAGAAGCTTGGAAAACCCATTTTATTTACTTGGATATATGAATAAAAAGAAAATGTCACTATACATTATCAGAAAATCAAACTTATTAACATAAAGGAATGTTGCACAGTAATTTTATTATTTCTACTTATTTCATTATAAGAAAACAAATTTAAATTATTAAATATATTAAATTGGAAAATAAAAATAAATGAATAAAAATAAAGCATTTGAACAAAAGGAAAATAAAAAGAATGTTTCTCAAAAAATAATACATATTGAAAATTGTTGCAGAAAAGAAAGTAAAAACAAGAAAATGTTTAATCATGGTTTAATGTTTTTTTGAAGGTATATCTATGTAAATATTTAGATGATACTTTCAAGCTTACCTTCATTAGGTCTAGTGCTGAATGAAATGCACAACAGTTTTTAAATGGCATGTGAATTCTTAAATATTGATGGTCATTCTCAAAAGTAAAAGGAAAAAGTCGAATGGCTGCTCTCTAAGTGCTTTGCATCTCTTATCTTTGTTCATAATTTATGAACATTTTTAGATTAAGAATATCATTAACAAGCAGAATGAACTTAATGCTGGCAAGCCAACTAAATAAACAAAAATATTGGGTTGGCCAAAAAGTTCGTTCCTTTTTTTTAACATAAGTTGGCTCTAGTAGTGCTTAGGTGTCTTTAATGTCATTCGACACCATTTTATTAGTTTTTATTTTATGTCATATCAGCGTGCATTTAAAACAAAAACTGAATAAAATTGATGAATTTTGCGTTGCCAAGTTAATATTGAAAATGGAAGACAATAAGCATGCAAGACTGCATTTTTTTTTTTTATGACCAGGCAAATGCTGTTACAGTTTGGCTGGGAAGTTCTGATTCAACCTCCATATTCACCAGGCATTGCACTTTCGGATTTTCCATTTATTTCTGTCTTACAAAATTCTCTTTAATGGAAAAAATTCAATTTCCTAGAAGAAACCAAAGGCACCTACAACATTTTTTTTGCTCAAAGAAGATGGCATTATGAAGTTGTCTGAAAGATGGCAGAAGGTAGTGGAACAAACCGTTGAAGATATTGTTCAATAAAATTATTTGTGAAAATGAAAAATGTGTCTTTTATTTTATTTATTAGGTTATTTTATTAACTGAACGAACTTTTGGACCAACCCAATACCAAAATAAGGTTGTTCTATGGGTATGTTAAATCTTTGTTATTATATGGTTGCCAAACTTGTGGGATTACTTGCGCACTCCAAAGAAAACTCCAATCATTCGTAAAAGAAATTAGAAATCGAAAATTTGGATGGGTCAGACACACACTCCTTAAAGCTGATGGTGAACCTAGCAAAACAGCTTTACAATGGAACCCAAAGGGTACTAGAAAAAAGAGGAAGACCTGCACTTCCTGGCTACGGACTATCATGAAAGAGACTGGAAACAAAAGTTGGTTTGAGCTTCAACTGCTTGCTAAAGACTGTGCTGGATGGAAACAATTTATAGACCTACGTTCCTGATTGGAACGATGGATTTGTTATTATTCCAATGATAATAATTGGGAATTATTTTAATATGACATTATTAAATTTTTGATGGTAATATCAACTATTCTGTTACTACAGAACATTTCTTTTAGGATTTTGTAATTCATTAGCGAGGATAAATAATAATGCTATTAATAAATTTCTATATAAAAACAAATGATTTAAATTTCAGACAACTTCAAGGCATGAATAATGTGGACACATCCTAGAAAGAATTTCATCACAACATCCTTGTGATGAAAACGTTAGGGTGGCAATAAGTGTAAAAAAAGGAATTGCAACTGACAGCTAATGAGACATCTTAACTGTTATACTCCTTTCTTGAATTTTGAAAAAATTAGTGTTGTAAAAGTTGCTCAAAATGCACAGAAGTCTTCAGTGGGCACATTTTCTTTTATAGGACTGTAATTTATAACATGAAAAATTTGGGGTAAATAGATTCTCCTGCAAATTAAAGTGAAAGCTAAAGGTGTGAATTGTGTGAGTGTCAGTATTTTGAGAAATTGTTACAATTAAGACGAGTGAATATATACTGGAGTTAGGTTAACACATAATGATAATTTTTCCTTAAGATATGCAAACTTATGATCTTCATGATATTTAGCCACCATGTGGCTTTCTAGAATTTAATGAATTTTGAGGCTTTATAAGATCAGTTACAGCTTGTACAAATTTAGTGTAATGGACATTGACAATGTAATTATGATTTTTTCTCTTTTTACACAACTTTTATAGTTTGATGATTGGTAAATTAATTAATTATTTGCTGAAATTTTTGTTTAAATTGTGAAGCCGTAAATTAGCTTCTAAAAGTTATACTTCTCCTTCAAATCCTTCCTTTTTCTTAATTCATAAATTTCCAATGAAGGACAAAACTAATTAATTCCACAAAACTCCAAGCATTAATAAAAATTAATTAAATAATGCCAAATAAGGGGCCATCCATTAATTATGAGAGGTGTTTTTTAAAAAATTTGGACTCCCCCCTCCCCCTTGGTGAGATTTGGTGAGATGTGGTGGGACCTCCCCCTCCCTCACGTGAGATTTCAAAAAGTCAAAAAATCAAAAAAGTTCAAAAAATCAATATTACAAAATGTTGTAATCTATTATAATACGTATATTCTCTGAATGAAAAAGTTGACGTGAGATTTTCGTTGACCCTCCCCCTCCCCCTTGGTGAGATCTGGTGAGATTTTGCCGAACCCCCCCTCCTCCTTTTGACCTCACATAATTAATGGACGACACCTAATGTTGAATGCTAAAATGTAATAAAAATAAAACAAGTAGAAAATAAAGAGGATTTTCAATTTAGATGAATTCAGTGTAAATATGTTATCAGTTTACGTGGGCACTTCCTCACCAATCCAGATACAAAACTGACTTTTTCCTATTAGAAATTGACTTTAAAAAGAAAAATCTCCTAGATCATTACAAATTTTATCTTGATGAAATTTTATTATTTGTATTTATTTTGCTTGAGGTAATAATTTTGCAATATTAATTTTCATTGTTTTATTTCAGACAATTTAATCTTCGGCTAAGACGTGATACAGAAATATTTTCCAAAAAATTTCAAGTTGATACTCCTTCAGGAAAATTAGAAGATTACGACACTTCCCATATATACACAGGACATTTATGGGGTAATGCTACTGTTTTCTTATCATTCTTTATTCAACAAAACCATTTGCTTGTTACTTTCATGCTGATATTTATTAAAAACTTTTTTACCTTTTACTTAATATTTGTAAGCCAATTGATAAATTTTAGATCTAGTTTCTGTTATTTTCTTTTCTTTGATTTATCATTCATTATTTAAATTATTTAATTCAGTATTAAAATAATTAAAGTTCCTTCATCTTGACATTTTTACTAACATCAAGTGGATAAAAGATGAATTTTATTCATCTATCCCTTCTAGTGATATTGCAACTTGAAAATAGAAGAAAAATGAAAGAATTACATTTTGTCCTTATGAAATTAAATTTTTCAGTTTGATTTCCTTGAAAATCAATATTCTCTGAAACAAATATCACTGCTTCAATTGAAAGCTTGTCATTGTCAGATATTAATAATATTGCTGATTAGTGTTGGCTCTGGATAGTAATAAAAACAGTTTAAATCATAATTGGTTCTCAGCAATTCAGTCTTAAAGGAAGACGTGTTAAACATTTTGATCTTTTTGATGAAGATTATTAACGTGCGTGAAGTAACAATAATAAAATGACCAATGCCGCACAATACATAAAAAAAAAAAAACTATTTAATAAAATGACATGTTTCGAGATGCCCAAAGTAAACGGCTCTCTTCTTCAGATACAAAAGACCAACAAAGGAATTGAAAGAAACAATTTCTTTCAATTTCTTTGTTGGTCTTTTGTATCTGAGAAAGAGAGCCATTTACTTCGGGCATCTCGAAACATGTCATTTCTTCTTCTTCTTTCGAATTTGGCCAACTAGGGACCACGTAAAATAACCTCATGATTTTCTTCCTTCATTCAATCTCTTCCTCCAGTATTCTTTCATCCTTTCACTCTGTTGCTTTCGTCTTTCTTCTGTCCAGATTCCTCCTGTTTTCCTTTTCTTCTTTGCTTGAAAACCAACAAAATTTTTAACTGTTGATCTGAGCATCCCCCTATTCTCCAATTTTTCCGCTGTTATTCCCATTTCTTCCATGTCGCTCTTTACCTCCTTAAACCAGGTTATATGTGTTTTGGGGTTTTTATCAAAGTAGTTAAAGAGTTGCTTTGACAATCTGTCCTCATTCATTCTACTAAGGTGTCCGTAGAATGTTATTCTCCTCTTTCTCATTGCATGTCATTTCATTAAAAAGTTTTTTTATGTATTGTGCGGTATTGGTCATGTTATTATGTTGAGCTTTTTATTTTGCCAAAAAAATAAAAATAAATAAAAAGTGATCAAAAGTCCCAGATAATTGTAAATAGACATTATTTGCTCGGATGTTTCTGTGTCACGGTCTTTTATATGAAATAAATAAACTTATCTCATAGCTAAGTTGATGATGCAACCAGCAAATACAGTGGCCAATCAAAAATTGTCAGTATCTGGAATCAAAATTTTCATATTTAACCCTTCTGACTTTGCTGTTTTTTTTCTTTTTTAAGGAGTTTATTTGTGGAAATATGTATATTCCAAATTGGTTCAAGTACCTGGGCAGCTAATTTTTGTTTATTCAGCTTAGTAATTGCCATTGGTTGAATGGGATTTTTGATTTTAACTGAAGTCTTTCAATTTATATTAGCTTCCCAAAATTTCTGCAGAGAACTATTGCAGAAGATTGAAAAGAATATGATATTTGCTGAGGGGGATGTTTCAGTATTAATTCTATCACAGCAGTTTTTGTAGAATTAATATCAGATTTGTACTTTAAATCTGTTTCATCTTATATACAGTATGAAAACTGAAAGCCTATTCAACAGGCATTTTGTTTGGCTGTGATAATCATGAAAAAAAAAATAACAATCTTTCAATATTTATATTATTATAAACAAATATTATATATAAAGTTTGAAGTAAGAAAGATTCAAATTTGAAATTTATTTCTTAAACTGTACCGAAATATATCATTTGAAGATTTCTGTTGTTATATTTTTTAAATTATAGGTGAATCGGATACTTATGCTTATGGTGCAATTCGAGATGGAGTGTTTGATGGTCAGATTCACACCCCTGAAGGAACTTACTATGTTGAAAGATCTAAAAAATACTTCAAAGATCACATGAATACAGGATTCCATTCTGTAATTTACAAAGAAAAGGACGTCATAGATGCTCATGCTCATCAAAGGACAGGTATTTTCCTTATAACAGTCATTTCAATTTTTAGATCTTTTTGCTCTTTATATATTACTGAACTAGAAAAATATAAAATAAAATATAATTTTATTACAACGTAAAACAGCTTTTAGTATGATGTTAGCCAAAAACTGTTTAAAACTTTACAGAATAAAGTGCAAAACAAACTTTCTTGATTTCATTTGCTTTTCTTTAAGTTTTCAGTTCTCTGTTTTAAGTAATTTTCATTAAAAGAAATAAAAAAAGAAAATAAAAATTAAGAGGAAATAGATAAATCCATCTTAAGTGTGGGTTTTCTTTCTTTTCTTTTCTTTTTTTTTGTTGTTGTTGTTTGTTTGTTTTTTCCTTCTAATACCTAAATAAATTGTATTTATTTTTAAAGTAGTTGCCTTATTATGTTATAATTTTGCTTTGATTAACTCTTCCAACAAGTGCGACGGCATCACAACCGCTATTTTTATACTTTATTATACCTTTTTTTAAATTATTTTTTTCTATCAACTTAGTATGATAAGAACATAGTATTAAAACATGAAAGTAATTTAATGCAAAATGACACTTTCAGGATGGCTTTATTGTTTTTGGTTAATTTTATGTTAAAATTAAAATATGCCAATCGAATTTATTAGCTTTTAAAAATGAAGTTATTTGCATGCTAACTTATATATTAAAAAAAAAATTGACTTATTAAATTTGTGGCTTTTCTTAAAAACAAATTTAAACCTCTTTGTACAGATCCTCTTTCAAATGTAATACTTAAATAATTTAGCTTGTTATTATTTCTTTTGTTTCCAATATATTTATGTATTCCATAACTTATTATTTTTAAATAAAGGTAACAGTGGTTGTGGAGTAACAGATGAAGTCTTAAAATGGATGGAAAATGTTAGTCGGTCTGCTGTAGATAATCAGCCTAAAAAGGTAAAATTTTTATGCAGTCTCTGACAGTCTTTGTTCAAATCTAGACAAATATTGACTGAGAAACAATTTCTTTTAGTAATTTTTAATGTGGACATTAATTTTTAAGTTTTATTTCAGACAATTTAATTTCAGATATTATTTTTCTTTAAAGCTTTGTATTATGTTCCTTCAATTCCATTAATTTAAATTCTGCTTTATTGCATTTCAGACTGTGAAGAAAAAAATTGACAACTTCAAAATCAATAAAGTTTCTACTCAATCGGATCCCTACTTACCACATATTAAGTATACAAAAGCTGCACAGACTGATGACGATGATGATGCTGTTATAAACCGTGTAAAACGAGCCACACAGACAAGTTTAGGAAGTAAAAGAGCGTGTTCACTTTACATACAAACAGATACATTGCTTTGGGATCACATCCATGATATGGAAAAAGATCCTATGAAAACGAGGGAAGAAATAACATCACTTATTGCCCAGCATGTCAAGGCTGTGAATTATATCTATGAAAATACAGATTTTGGTGGCTACAGAGGCATTAAATTTGTTGTCCAGAGAATAACAGTTAGTAGGATTATAGTTTGTTCATTATCAGCAGTATTTTTTAGATAATCTTTTTCCAAAAAAATAAAAATAAATAAATAAAATAATTTCGTATGTATTGCTCTAAAGTTGAGCACTCAGTTCAGAACTAATATAATTCAGAACATTTTTATTATTATTTCTTTTAACAATTAACAAATATGAATAAGCTATTTCACATAATCTGTAATTGAAATTCTATGAAGAAGTAACGACACAATTTTTTAACATATTCTTCATCTTATTTTTACTTATTTCCTGAAACATTTTACACACATTTCTTGAAAATGTAAATGAATAAATAAAAAAAAACTTAAAAAATGAAGATATTAAATTAAATCAGTAAATTTACAATCATAAATACCGTAACTTAAAGATTAATACACTATCTAATGTTGGAAAAATTAAAAAGGAAATGGCGTCTACTTACAAATGTGGTGTAATATTCATTTAATTTTTAGAAAGCATTATATGAAAATTTATCAATTTTTTTTTTTACAAGCATGTTTGCTGTTTTGTTTTGTATCATTACTTCTGTAATTTCAGATTTCTCAATTTTATTCTTATTTGAATGTGTTTTCTTTTTAATTTTCATATAAAATTCCC
The DNA here is from genome assembly GCA_023159025.1 of Thereuonema tuberculata. Lineage (NCBI taxonomy): Eukaryota > Metazoa > Arthropoda > Chilopoda > Scutigeromorpha > Scutigeridae > Thereuonema > Thereuonema tuberculata. Next base: position 27,065,457 of record JAFIDM010003189.1, on the reverse strand, counting down.
TTTGAATGAAGAAATTTTAATGTATATAAATTTACTTTTACTGTCGACTGCTGTAAGTTAGCAGTGCAGTTTTTATTTGTAAAAATAAAATATTGAAAATTGAAGAAATATTATAAAAATCCCCCCCCCCTTAAGTCTATTGAATTTATTACATAGTGTGATTACTTACAAGTAGGTGTTTTTTTATTTGATTCTAAAGTGCAATAATACTTAAAAAGTTGCAGCTGAAAAAGAAATGAACCTCAAGGTTTTTACTTTTTATTTTATTTTAATTTTTTGTATATAATATTAGACTTTTATTATATATATATAATATATTTGTTTCTTTTTAATTTTCGTATAATACTACTTCCTGTTTAATACGTTGACTTATTTATTTTAATTTAATTCGTAGATCAATGATTCTTCAGCATGCAATACCACTGAGAAGAGGAATTTAAATCCGTTTTGTACCCAGAATATTGATGTGAGCAATTTCTTAAATCTGAATTCTCAGATGAACCATGATGACTTCTGTTTAGCCTATGTTTTTACATATCGTGATTTCTCTGGTGGAACCCTGGGTCTTGCATGGGTAGCATCTCCACAGGGTAAGTTTTTACCTTATATTTACAAGAGATACATAACCTGTATTTAAAGTACAGATGCCAACAACTACATTTAGATTTTTATTCGTAACGACAGTTATGTTAAAATTTAAGATGTAGCCTTCATCATTCTGTTAAATTTTAAAGTTTGATGTAATTTCTTTGCTTTTCAGGTGCTTCAGGAGGAATCTGTGAGAAGTACAAGCCATACACAGAAAATGTTGGAGGACGACCCATCCAAACAAGGAGAAGCTTGAACACAGGAATTATAACATTTGTTAATTATAATACCAGAGTTCCTCCAAAAGTTTCTCAGTTGACATTGGCTCATGAAATTGGCCACAACTTTGGCTCTCCAGTAAATACTTTTTTTTTCCCTTCTTTATTCTTTTTGATTAAAAATGCAAATTAATGCATGTAGTGGCATATTTTTTTATTATCTTGACAAATGATTCATGAAGTTTAGAACCAATAAATACACACAGATGTTCTAAATAGATAACAATCTGCAATTCAATAAAACATCATATTAAATATTACCTGAAACATTAACATTTGTAGAATATTACCATTATTTTACATAATACAATAAATATACCCATGTTTGTGAAAAATGCAACATTATGAAGGAAACATGCAAATGATTAAAATTTGGGAATGATGGTTCATGCCTAGACTCAGCAGCGCCCTCTGAATTGTCTTGTAAGAGTGTATAAGTAGAGGACTGTTGTGGATCCAGACAAATAGTCGTCAGTGAGCTGTATACATCCCTATTGGAGACAGTATGCCTCGTTGATGTCAAAGGGGCCTTATAAACAAGCTACAGAGTTTGAATGGGGCTGAATGATCGGCTGTGTGAAGGAGGATTTTCATACCATGAAATTGCTGCTCGTACGGGCATAATGCCACGACAGCATTACGATTGTGGAAGCAGTGGAGTGACGAAAACAGGACGAGTCGAAAATCCGGAAGTGGACCACAAAATGTGACGACGCCATGGGATGATAGACAACTCATCCGCATAGCAGTGATGGATTGTTCAGCGTCTTCTCGAGTATTAGCACAATGTTGGAACACTGCAACAAGTCAGACATTGTCTGGTTCCATAGTTTGATGGCGGCTGCTGTGCAGAGGACTGCGTGCATTCATTCCTTTGTTGAGAATTCTCTTCGGCTTGAACCATCGACGCCTCAGGCTACAATGGGCTCACGAACACACCCACTGGTGTGCAGATTGGCACCAGGTAATGTTTTCGGATGAGTCCCGCTTCAACTTGGATTATAATGATGGCCGCATATGCATTACACGATATCAATGTGAGTGCCATCTTCCAGACTGCATTGTCCAGCATCATATTGCAAGAACAATAGGTGTGATGGTTTGGGAAGCAATTGGGAATCATAGGTGATCTCGGCTGCTACGAATTGTGGGTCCTCTCAACAGCAACCGCGAACATCAGGGAAGTAGTGGAGGCTTAAGTAGTACCCTTCCTTCAGCATGCTCCTGGAGCCATATTCCAACAAGATAATGCCCGACCACATGTTGCCAGAAATGTCCAGGCCGTCTTCGAAGCAAGGCAGATGCCCCTTATTCCCTGGCTTGCATATTTGCCCGATATGTCACCTATTATCGGGTATGGTCACTCAGCAAGTAGCCCATCATTGTCATCCAGCTGCCAATACCGATGAACTGTGGACTCGGATAGAAGCAGCCTGGCAGGCGATACCTCAGGAACACATCCAAGGCCAGTTTGATTCTATGCCACGGCATATAGCAGCTCTTATTGCAGTTCAGGGGGGTGTTACACTACTGATTTTTTGCAAGTATTGCTCTGAAACTTTAATCATTTGTTTGCATCACTATTAGTAATGTTTGTAATAAATTTCCTTTCATTCGGATGGTTCCTTCTTGGTGTTGTAATTTTCACAAACATGAGTTAATATATTCATATTCACTTTACAAAATTTCAAATAATCTTTAAATTCAGGACAAATGAATGACAATAATGTACACAATTATAAGTTTGCTACAAATTTAGGACAAAACTACAAATAGCATAGATACAGAAGGTTGGATCATTTGAGCTGGCACAAATTGAATTAAGCATTTGGTGCGCTCCACTGGCCACAGCACAAGCATCACATGATCAAATAGAAGCAAGCAGTCTGTCCATTGTTATATTGTAATAGTGATAAAGAACATTTATTAATGACGGTGAAATTGAATTGTTATTGGGAAGGTGGATTTTCCTATTCCATCATTGTAAAGAACAGGGACTTATTATTAGTCGTCAAAATGTTGGCCATGTGATATGTAGGAATAGAAATCAAAAGATCTTGGATATACACTGAAACATCACCTTAATCGTTAGCAGCCAATTTACTACGTGTGAAGGAAATGGCTCTCAAGGAACCCCGCCCACACTCAACATGCTATGGCTGTGTTGCTGGGAAACCATAGGTCGTATCATTCGAGAAAACCTTCAAATGGAGAGATGACACAGAATATAGGTCATAAGCTGTCAGAGTGGCATATGACTGAGTGATTCACAAATGCCCAAAAACTGTAAAAAAATTATTTTGCAGGTGAAAAAATAGAAATTTATTGTGACCCTAGATAAAGTAAGGGTGTACCTAAACAATACCAACAAACTTCGAGCAATGCATTATTGCTCTAAAGCAGATAAAGGACACTGACTTTGTCCGAGAGTGCAAGGAAAAGTTTTTAAAGGTTTCATGGTTGTGGCTGGTTACTGTTTACGGGGCAAGTTAATTTTGTATAGATTTTCCGGATACATGAAGGTAGATGAAGCCTATTTCCAAAGATCTATGACGAATCTCATATACAACGAAGACATCCCCAGACTCTACGGAAACGACATGGGAAAGATCCATACCCACATGGACAAGGCATCCAGACACACTTCACAAATTCTATGGCTTTTTATGAACAAAAAGCACATGAGACTGGAATAAATGTAATAGCTTCAGATCGATTCCTGTTAAGGCCGCTGATGCCTCACAAGGGAATTACTGTGCATTTGGATTACTGAAATGGAACACTTCATATCATCGGCCTACAACAGTGGAAGGCCTTTTGGAGAATCTTTGTACAGGCTTGGGATGCAATTTTGGATGAGGCTTAAGATGCAATACCTCAAGAGCAATTATACCACAGCCTTTTACAATGGAAATTGTGGTGCCGAGCTATTGTTTGAAACAAGGGATGTCAGACTGAACAGATGGTGGAGGAAAGAGTTGTCCTAGCTCTGGAAGCATTTCAGTTTGTTCCATCTTAACTGATTCATCCCTCCATTCTAAAGAATTGAGAAGAAATTGAACAAAATTTCCATAATTACATTTTAAATTCTCTTCTTCTTGTGAAGACACAATATATATTTTAACAAAAGGAAATAAAATAGAAAGAATGTAATTCCTAATTTAAAGTACGGTTCTAATTTTGATCATTACTTTAAACCTGACTTTTTTTTCTTTCACTAATTTTTGGTTTGTGTATCTAATTCCTTACAATTAGTTTACTTAATGTTTCAAATTCTGATGTTTTTGATATTATTACAGCATGATTATCCTGAGAATTGCAAGCCTGGTGGTGCTGAAGGTAACTTCATCATGTTCGCAAGTGCTACATCTGGAGATAGACCCAACAACAGCAAGTTCTCTCCATGTAGTGTTAAAAACATCAGCGCTGTACTTCGTGCTGTGCATAATAATCAAGGTGGAAAGAACTTGTGCTTGGAAGGTAGGTTAAGATTAATTGTTTTCCTTAAGTTGATTCTAAGATTCAGCGCAGAAAGTAAAGAAAAATCTCTATTGTATTTAAATTTCGTCTAAAATATTAAAAAGATCTGCAGTGGTGTCATCATATAAAATGCAAATGAAAGCCCTGTCTGTATTTGATAGCAAGATAATTCTACAATTTTGGGAATATTTTAAAGAATATCAAACTTATTTAAACTTTGTTAAATTGTTTGTTTGTTTGTTTGTTTTTTTTCCCTTGTAAAAATATTAAATAGTCTGGTTACTTCTTTCCTGATGCTTTCATTAAAATATTTTTAAATTTTGAAACTTATTTTATCTTAAAGCCTATCATTTAATAAAACTTTTTTTTTTTAATTCATTTATCTAATTTTTATTTTATATATCCATAGATGATGAAGGCGCCTTTTGTGGTAATAAAATTGTTGAGTACGGAGAAGAATGTGACTGTGGTTATCATGAAGAAGAATGTAAGGATGATTGTTGTTATCCTAAGACAATATCTCTTGCAGATCAACAAAAGAATGCCTCAGCATTACCATGCAAGCGGAAATCTCATACACAATGCAGGTAGGCAACATAGAATTTATAATCTTCATCCCTCCTTTCACCCCATTTAGAGACATAGGGCCTTAATAAACGATCATCATCAAACCAATGTAGAATTAGATTTGCCCAATTAAGTAAGAATTCACTAATGTTGCATGTTTTATTTTAGAAACACCTCAGAAAAATTTTAAATCGTCTTCTAGATTTATTGAAAAGACATTTACTTACAAGGAAGCACTTTCCAAAAGTAAAATTCAATTATGCTAATCACTTTCAGTTATGGCTTATTTTAGCCATTAATTTGTTAGTTAAGTTCTTTATATAAAGTAAATGGCTGAAAGTGTTTATAAACTTAGTGACAATTGGTTTAACTGATGTATTGGTTCAGTTCTTCTCCTTACCCCCAATTCTCAATGAGAATTTTATTCTTTTGCAGTTACTGACAAAACAAACAAAAAAATTGCCCGATTGTAAATGAAAATAATTCTCTGTCCAGGACTCAAAGTATTGTTTTTACAGCAGACAGGAGAAAGATAATTAGTTATTGGGGTGTACCTCACAAAACTTAATATTTTAAGTGCCTGATGATTATTTCATAGGTTATTATTTTTCAGAATGTTATTCCATTTATTATAATTATTTCACTTTAACTTAGCTGATTCTTTGTTAGTATTTCTTAATACATTGTACTTATCAATATTTTATAATATAAGTTAGCAATGTTAACATGAATTAAAGTTAGCTGGTATTTTTGTTCTACTTCAAACTTGTTATTATTTCAAATAATTCTATAAAAAATTTTTATCATTATTTATAAATTCACTTCAGATTTTATATTTAAAAAGCAAATTTAAATTAAATGCATTTTAAGTTTAAGTACACTAGGAATTAATTTACTACAATGATTTGCCATTTAATATTAGCATTCAGACGAACCAGTTACTTTCATCTTTTTTGTTTTTGTGCAGCCCTGATTTCTGTTTTTTTTAATCTGAATTATTGTAGCGCCTTAACATTGAATTGCTTATTAAAAATGCTTTTTTTTATTAATAATTTCAGTATCCCTTATAATGTAAACATACAAATTTATTACTCATATTTTTATATAAATTTTTAAACATTATTTTTTTTTTTTTTTTAGCCCCAGTGAGGGACCATGCTGTACGAATCAATGTATGTTTGAAGGAGGGAACAAGCTGTGCCGAATAGAATCTGATTGCAGTAAACGAAGCTTCTGCAAATATCCTTTTAGTAGTCTAAATAAAACTGCAAGCCTCAGAAAGAAAAAAAAGAAATGGAAAATGTGCTTTCATATATGTATAAAAAAAATTATATTCATTTTAACACTAAAACAAATGCCTACCAATTTGGAATAAACTGATCTTTTATAACCAATTTCTATACATCGAGAATGAAACAATCTCATATCATATTTCATTAAAATGGTAGTTATAATCAAGTTATAATCCAGACTTGCAATCCTATTCCTTTGGTCATATCTTGTATAGACTACTCTTTAAATAAGGTAGAATGGTGGATTCACACCTTTCATTCCCAAAATAGAAACCCATAATCTGATTCTTATTCCTAAACAAGATATAATAAATTCCCACATCTGTCACAGTTAAGACAAAAAGTTCTGTTTGAAAGACATATACTTTATATATATAAAGCTGGACAGCGATATGGGATTTGAAAATGCCAAAACAAAAAAAACACATCACTGTTTCTGTGAAGATATGGCCAATCTATCCTCGTGTCGTCAGTGGCAAAATTTAGAAACAATTTAGAAAACAAAAACGCAGTAAACCAAGATTTTGCTCTTTTTAAATCAAAAACAAAACCACGACCAATATAAAGCAGGACTTTATTCCAAGACTTTGTCCTTTTTTATTCAAAAATTAACAACAATATTATTAATATAATAACAAAATAACCTAAAATCTAAAAAATAAAAACTATCAATTGAATAAAAATTGGAAAAAAAAAAATTGAGGAAAATGGAATAACGGCTAAATGTCATTATTTTATGATTTAATTCAAGATGACAAACTGGTAAACATTGATTATTCATCTTCTGGACTAAATCTGTAATTTTGTTTTCAGATATGGGATAATTAAAGAATAAGAGAAGAATGTGTTTTTGGACTATCCAAAGATATCCTGTAATAATAGTGTCTAGAAAAAATAATATGTCACACTTTAAGGGATAACTTCTTGAATAGAGAAGTGTTCCCTATATAAAGTATTGTAAAAGTAAAAAATAATAAGATTTTTGCCAATTCCAAGATGGTCTTTCAGTAGAAAAGTTTTATAACATTTAATGGATCCAAGAATGTTACTTTGTTTTTGAAACACATAACTTTTATTTCTTTATTCATTTTCCTGTTTACCATATTTCAAAATTTTCCTTAACTCTTTGTTACTGGGAGCAGTGCAATTTGTCCAAAATCAGATCCAAAAGACAACAAGACTGAATGCAATGAAAATACTAG
>JAFIDM010003189.1:27031855-27058040 GCA_023159025.1 Thereuonema tuberculata | reverse complement strand
GGAATACGCTCAGTATTCCGAAACTGTCGGTTAATTACCATCTTTTTTATCCTGTTCATTCTTTTTTAAAAGTATGTGCATTTCTCTTTCTTTAAAAGAAACTATCACACGCATTCTGTTTCATGACTTTCATTCATCACTTTCTGTATCGTTTCCTGATGGTGATACAAATATGATGTATCAACTTCTCTGTTCTTTAACATTGTATGACTTATTCAGTTGATCTGAAAAGAACTTTTTCCCCACCCTCTTCATATGGTGGCAATTGGTTGAATTTTAAACACAATATTGTTATAGGATAAATTTCTATTTTTCTGTTAGCCATTATTTGTTGATTTCATTCAGTGCCAAAGTAGTAGATTTATCCTAAGTTTAATGATTCAGAGACTTATAAATACAAATTTTCCCTCATTTTTTTTATTTTTAAAATTGAAAATCATTGCTTTGTTCGTATTCATATTTTGTAAATTAAGAATTACTCAGGTTCTATGAATAATAATTCAAACTTTTGATTCATCAAAAACAAATACATAATCTAAACATAAGCAAATTTTTAATTTGATTATTAAATTATTTGTATGTTATGTATTTAAGAAATTATATATACATACGTACATCAAAAGTTTAAAATATTGATTAGTTTAAAATAAAATTCAGAGGTATAAAAAAATCATTACATTCTTTTATTGCTTCTCCAGTTCTATATGTAGCTTGCATCCAGTGTTGGTCTAAAGATATTAGAAGGGTCTCAGTGATAACGTGTTCTTTTGATTCTTGATTAACTGTGTATGACTTATCACCTCAGATATTAACACATTTGATGATGTAAACACTTGTTATAATTTAATTTTTTTTATTAAACTTAAAATTTAATCTTTTTTAGGAATGCACTGGTTCTATTTGTATGAAACACAACATGGAAGAATGTTTCCTAACAAAGACAAAAAATGGTGCTACTCCAGAACAACTGTGTGAATTGGCTTGCCAAGAAATAGGTAATTTTTGTTTCCTTATGAAAGCTAATAATTTCTTAGGCTATGACATGCCTAGCTTTTAATAGCAAATGTATCTTAATTTTGCTTTTAGTTAATTAATATTTTAAATTTTACATCAATTTTTTTTTTTTAATTTTGTCCCAGTGGATATTTTTAAGATGAAATTCTTCAAGTCATTAGTGAAAGCGTTTGTGCTGATCCCTCTGTCACATATTCTCTTATAAACCATTCCTTCAAATAAATGGTTTTGTGGTTTTGTTTCATTTCCAAGTTGATTGTCAATGCATTACAACATGTTATACTTCTCAGTGGTCTGTGACAAATAGTTATATTTTTTTAAAATTATTTAAAGCTTATTTCTGAACTTTCTAATATTAAATTCATTTCATTAGTCGACAAAGAACTTTTTACGAGTATTTCACTTCCTCTCATTAATCAGGTATTAGACTTTAGATTTGATTCACTAACTCCTGAAGGGTGTCTTATAGAAACTAATAGAACTAATATTGATCATTTACTGAAACACCTTTCTAAATTACAGTTTTTTAATTTTAAGGATGAATTCTTTCAGCAGATCCATGGAATTTTCATGGACCTTCATCTACCCTTATTGCTGAAATGGTCATAGTTTTTCATTGACATGAAGGCCATAGCTATTCCTGAATTAGGCTCATCCATTTTATTTTATCGACAATTCGTGTAGTTCGAATACTTGGCAGCTTTCAACTGAAACTCCATCTTATTTTACATAGTATATTTAGTGCTTTAAACATAATCTCAATTTGTAATAATTTCCTATTATGTTTAGTCTTTGCTGTAATTTTCTACCAGGGAATGAGTAGTATTTTAATTTCCTAATCTTTTTGTTTAAATTTGTAAATAGTTCCAATTGCTTAGCACAACAATTTATATTTAATCATCTAAAGAAAGAACTGTGGTTCACAGTTCAAGAAGTGGTATTGCAGGCTAAAGAAGGGAAGGGCAAGTGACAGTAGCTTCTGTAGATTATCTCTTTCAAATTCCTCCTGTTAGAACCACCATTTCCTCCCCCCCCCCCCTAGAAACCATTGCTGTGAGATGATCTTTATGCATTTCCAAAATCTAAAATATTTTAAAAATTTATATTTTGATATAATATATATATAGAAATAATAATTTTAAAGTAGATACTTTTAAGACATTGCCTTCAGAGATTTAGAAAGAGGAACAGAAAAGTGAGCAGTTGTGTTCAGCTTTATATTTTTAATATATATATTTTATCTTTTCATTGTATCTCTAATTGAAAATGACTAGCCTTGAATATTTGAAGAGATAAAGTTGAGATGCAAGAATAATATTATTATGTAAAAAATATTATGTTTGTTACATATTATCTTCACCATGTGTTAATAATTAAACATTATTCCATAATGTATCTGTGAAGTTCCTTCCTTCATTTATTTTCAAGATATTGTTCTGAATCTGTTTTTTAGGAAATCCCGCAACTTGTAGAAGCACCTTTAATATTCATGAACATATGGGTGAAAACTTTTCTGGAATTAAATTACGTCCTGGATCTCCATGTGACAACTTTCAGGGTTACTGTGATGTTTTCCAAAAATGCCGAGCTGTTGATGCAGAAGGACCTTTAGCAAGACTGAAAAACTTGCTCTTCAACGAAGATACATTAATGACTATTGCCCAGTGGATTACAGTAAGAACAACTATTTTTTTCTTTTTTCTATTTTTAATCTTAAAAACTTAGAATATTGTTACATTTTCGTAGCTTTTTAGCTCTATCTTAATACCTCTACACTTTCTATTGAGTAAATTAAAATACATTCAAGTTTCAGGAAGAAAAAGTAAATTATTTTCTTGTTTTGGGATATTTTTTCAGAATTTTATTAGCTGACAAATAAGAAATTGTTGAAATTGTATCACAAAATCGTATCCTTAAAAGAAAACAAGCCCTAACTCCTCTTCATCTATCCTTAAATTCCCTTTGCTTCCAAAAAAACAAAACAATTATTTGTGATAATTTCTTTTCTTCAAGCTGGTTGCGTATGTAGTTGTCCATTAAAAATATATTGTGGATTGATGCAGAAGAGTTTGGTTTTCTTTTCAGATTATGGTGAATAAAATTTAAAAGATTATGAAAAATATTATTCAGAGAACTTAAATCTAATGTATATAAGTTTTATTGATATTCTTTACCTAAATTTGAATATATTTGCTTAACTATCTAGAATATCGAGTTTTAAACTTTTATATATATATTGCTATAATATATATGCTTATTCTGTTAAGCAATAAAAAAAAAATCTTAGATTTACAAGTAAAAGATCTAAGATTACCACTGAATATTAAAGAAATCTAAACATCTAAAGCACATTCAACACCATAGGTTCTGAAAACAGAATCAAAATAACTTACAATCTTATCCAAATAAATAAGGCCAAAACTTCATCGGAAGCGCAGTGGTGCATCAAAGAAAAAATTCACATTGAAAAACTCACCAATGAAAAATTAGTGAGAAAATTCATGTGGCAGCATTGCCATTGCGCTTCTGATGTATTGTTCATACTAGCCTCAACATGGAGACCTTGTTATTTACTGTGACTTCTTCTGGCTGATGATTGCCAACAAGTGTGAAACAGCTGTTCCAGGATGTCACTTGTAAATAATTTGGTCTCACCCATCGTTATTAAGGCCATTGTTCAAATTTGCAGCCACCGGTTGCTTGGAATAAACAACATGAGTAACTTATCCGAGAAACTAACAACCGAAGTTGTTAGTTCTGCGCTCACCTTTATGTGATTGACATTTATACATCTCCCGAAGAAGGCCCGAAATAAGGCACGGAGCCGAAATATCGAGATAATATCTCATTCCGGAGTGAGGAAATCCCTCAAAAAAAGGACCTATACAGTAGCTATTCAAGATAGTTATTTACTGATTCCTTTGAATCAGTGAGAGCCTGAAAGCAATGATATAAATGTTGTAAGGTTTTGAGATTCCTAAACTGCTCAGTCTAAAAGAGATGAAGTGGAGGTTGGAAAATCTGTATTTATGGGAATAAAATCTGATAATAATGTGATGGAGATTAGGATGAACCACAGGACCTATTGGGAGAGAAGTATCCAGGGAGGGGGGTTGTTGATAATGACTGAGGATTGAACCAGTAGGTAAAATAAGTGGCAGGAGGAGTTGTCAAAAACGGTCAAAAATTGGCATTATATAATGGTATGGACAGCACCAGTGTCCAGTATTTCACAAACTTTGAAATGGCGGTAGACCAGCAAAATGATACATCAGATTATTGTTGCTTGAAACAATCTCACAACAAAGGAACATGCATCTTGCAGTGCTTAGAACTTAAATGAAGTCTAATGAACATTTGTTCATTTCTTTCAATGAACTTTTCCTTCCTCCTTTCCAAATGATATAACCTGCAATACTTAGACGTAATTTCTCGTATTAATGATTCAGGGTTAAAAAAAAAAAATGCTATAAAATACTTTTTTTTTAATTTGACACACAGACTTTACCTGTTTTTACCTATTACTGAATTTGAATCTAAATTTCAATCTTTTACTTAGAAAAGATTGAAAAGTTAGAACAGGTAAAATTCATTAGCGCAAGGTAATTATCCTTTTTGCAAATTGCCTTTAATTCCAACTATAGTATCCATTTTTTTTTTTTTTTAATAGATCCTCTATCAGTGTTGTTTATCCCTAAAATGTTGCCTTTCCAATTTAACTATTTTAAAAAGTGATCCCATTGCACAAAAGTCTCTAAGATTTTTCTAGATTGCTAATGAAATACTTATCACAAATGAAAATAGAGAGAAACATGAACTTAGCAACAAATACAGTTCAGCATCTCGGAATTGGCTGGAGATAAATTATTTGTTATTCATAACTATCGAATGATTTAGAAGCTATTCTATCAATTAAATTAACAATTTTTCCAGGCATATTTATTTCCCGAAATAATCGTTTCTATTCAAGATGTCTGTGAAAAGAGTATAAAGTTTTATATAAAATGCTGACTATATAAAAATTCAGTTTTATTTGTCTCTAGCTCCTTGAAATAGAAGTGTTAAAAAGAAAGATTGTTGAACTTTTTGAATAAAATCTGGAAAAGTGAAGAACCTCCTTAGAGTTGACAAAAGCTGTAGTAATTCCCATTTTCAAAAAAGCTGACACCAAAGACTTCCGAAGAATAACTTTGCTTAAATTCAAGCTATAAAATATATACCAGTATTGTTAAAATGAGACTCCAAAAGTTTATGAACCATTACTAGGTTAAAAAACAAAACACAATGGATTTTGAAAGGGCAGATCATGGATATTTTGAACTCAAACTTATAATGGAAAAATAAAAAGAATTTAATCAGGAAACTCATCTGGCTTTTTTATTGATTATAAGAAAGCTTGTATATTTATACGGCAAATATAAATAAATTAATATGCAGTTTAAAAGAAAATACTACACCATTGCAAATAATATAGCCAGTGCACAATATTTACTATCAAAACCATGATGCAGTTTGAACAGGTCAGCAATTGTCAGAGAGGAACTGCAAGAATAGAAGAGTTTGACAAGGATGCAGCCTCTCCCCCTTTCCTTTTTATCATATACATGAAGGAAATTATATCTTAAATAAGGAGGAAGAAACCAAAGGGGAGTATAAAAATAGATAGATACACCAAAATTGATATAATATTTGCAAATGTTCAGGTGTTACAGATGATCTACAACAATCACTTCATAATCTTCATTTAATAGCAAAGATACATGACATGGAAATATCTCTGGATAAAACAAAAATTATAGCATTCATCAGAAAAAAAATCATAAAAGAAATAAAATTTATATAAATAACAAATCTCTGAAACAAGCCTCCACATTTACATGTTGAGGCTATAATCTCAGTTACTCTACATAAGAAAATTTATACCATAAAATAACTTGTGTTACAGTAACAGGTATAATAAAAATAATATTGAAAACAACACTTGTCCAATGACATACTAGGTTGAAATTATAGAAAATTCTAGCTAAACCCATTCTTGTCTATGGTAGTAAGATGTGGATGCTGTGTCGAACAGATGAAAGAAGGCTAATGGCTAATGAAATGTCCACCCATTTTTCTAAAGTGTTGCAAATTCTCTTCATAGAAGCATTTCATTAAACTATCTCAAATCACTTCCTATCCTTGGAGCATTTTGAGTACTCTCCCTGGGCTTTTAGTTTTGCCATGGCAATTTTTTCACTGTCGTCTTTAAGATCAATAAATGCTAAACTTATCTCCTCACAGCTAATATATTTTATTGGTTAAAATTGCTGTCATTGTCTGTAGTCTTCAAAAATGATTAGTTACCGTAAAATATAAATTGTTGAAGGAGAGAAACTGATTAGAACAGTTGGTATGGACAGAATATCTTGGTATGAGTGAATTACTCTTGTATTTTTAATATAGAAATCATTTTGTCTTTGGTATGTTATTCACTGTCCTTTTTTTGTTTACACTGTAAAATTTTAATGTTTAGTGAATGCAGCATAAATTTAATTGCCTAACATAAACGTATTTTTATGCTACCAGTTATCAAGAAAATTTAACGTGCCTGAATAATTACAAAAAAAGTAATAAAGTAAGGCACAAGCTAAAAGAAGGAATATTCCTTCTTTTAGCTTGTGCCTCTTACTTTGTTACCTTTTTTTTTTTTAATTTAAAAACTTTAAGTTTTGTTTGTTTGTTTTTTTATTAATGTTCACTTATGTTTGTAATTTTTTGTAGGAATATTGGTGGGCTGTTTTATTACTGGGAATAGCCTTTATCATTCTTATGGGGATGTTTATTAAATGTTGTGCAGTTCACACTCCAAGTAGTAATCCTAAAAAACCACCAGCTCGTCGCATTACTGATACCTTACGGCGGCCTGCACAAACTCTTAGGAAGAAAGTGAGGGTAAGTAAATTGTGCGAAATATTTCATATTAGATTAGGGTTTTCTAATGACCCAAATCTCATGGAATTGGAGCTCTATCCCAAATGTTGAAAGAGTTCTACTATTAAGTTTTTAAATCCTAAAGTGGATTTTGTTTCTGATTACTTTCAAACTTACCACATTCTGTAGTGTCTTGCTTTGGTAATAAGTGTTTTTTTTCTTTTTCCTATATAAATGAAAATCTACATTTTTATATGGAAAAAGTGTACGGTATGTAATGTGTTTTATTTATAGGAAATCTTTTACTGAGCTTTGCCTTTTGTATTTCAATATAAGAACCAGTGCAGTAAAAACGTGAAATTCAGGTTTAAAATATTACTTATTTGTACGTATGCTTCAATGGAATCAGTCAGTTTGTCACTGTTAGCCCAGAGATTCAAGTTTATTTTGGTAGGCTTTGTTTTTTTTTACTCATTGCGCACTTACTCTCTTTGTCATTCTTGTAGGTCAATTTCTGAAAGATATTAACTTGAAAGTTGAACATCTTTGGGAGAAAAAAAAATCTAATTTTTATTGTTTTTTTTTTTTAATTGTAACATCTGTTTTCCAATTGCTACATAATGATTCTTTTCATTTTTTTGAAAATCTTCATTACTTTCTCTTCAACCCTCACACGGGTGGTGCACTGAGTGCGCCACCTCGTTTTTTAGCAATCAATGTTAAGAAAACTGTTATTCGTCAAACTTTTTCCTTTTAAATGTTATTGTTTGGATTCAGTAATAATTAAATAAGCAGGCATGCATAAAAAATTTATTACAAAACCACTTGAAATTTTTTTAAAACTGAAAAATGCGTTTTTGTTTTCTAAACAGATATCTTGCATGAAACTACATAATTAATGTTCAAAACTTTTTTATAGGTGTAATAAAGATCTAAAAGATACATAACAAAGTAGTCAAACATTTAAAAAAATGTTTTTAGCAGTTTTTGTTTTATAGATATTTTTTATGAAAAATTCACTCTCACCTTACTCTGTAGCATTTTGTTCTTCCTAAGTAACTTCACCCCCCCCATATCAGGCCCATAATCACATTCTGAATCAGAATCATAGTCACTACGCTAGGATAGGAGGGTAGGTGGTGGGCCAGCCCCCTCCTCTGTTGCTAAGCGATTTTTTTTTTTTTTTACTTTATTGCGAAAAACTAACTAACTACATATTGGTTAAAAACTAACTACGATCATGTCTTGTAATTTAACAAAATGTAACTGTAGTTGATAAATTATTATTATTATTATTATGAAATATCCAATTAAGACATTTCTAGTTTTCATTATTAAAACTAATTTTGCTTTTTGGTCCTACATAACATTCACATTTTAAGATAAGCCTTTTAATTTATAACCACAGCATCCTTATTTCATTTCTTTCTCAAGCCCTTATTCTTTGATTTAGTCATTAAATAACCAGAAAAAAAAAAAAAAAAAGTTATTCCAATTCCTTTTACTTTGCTTGTTTGTTTGTTTGTTTTTTTGATTGTCTGCACCAACTGAGATCTCTGTCAACTGACCTGCCCCTTTATTTTGTCTGGGCATGAATATTTTTTTGGGAAAAAAAAAATGATCCTTACAATTATAATTACGCTATTGAGATTTGCTACATCTCCAGATATTAAAGGGATTAATAGTTTTGACGAGGAGATTTGTTCTGCAATGAAAAAAAGTTCTTAAAAAGAATGTAGATTTTGGAAATAAAGAAAAAAAAGGATTGGTGGAAGAATGATGTGACTTATCCAGGGAACATTAAACAGAAGATAGCTCTTCATTCATTCTTGCTTTTCACTTTTATCTGATAGAAAATAGAGGAAGCTTTCTTTTTTTTATTATTTATTAATTTATTTTAGATCACTTTAATATTTATTGTATTCTTTAAGATATTCATATTAGCTTTTTTTTCTGCTGCTAAATTTATATTTTATTGGAATATGTTTTTTATCTTATTCCTTTTTTTCCCTTCAAGTTGTTTCCTTATTTTCTGACAATAATCTTATTTTTGATTTTTGTTATGTTATTTGGTATTTACATATATTAATATTAAATATAATCACTTAACTGTGCTTTCTATATTATTTCTCTTACTACGTTTAAGATATTGAATATTTTTCATTTTGTTCTTTTTTTTTTTTTTTTTGTCTTCCTTTTAGACAGTTGACTATATATTTATTTATTTTCAGGACTTTATTTTCCATTTATACAGCTGAACTTTTTTTTTTTTTTTTCCTGTAATGTATACTTAGACAAAGTATTTTTGAACTATGTATTGTCTCATGATTTATATTCTTAAAAACTAAAGATTTCTTTTAGTAAGGTTCTATCCTTTCTTACCTTTTTCTTTTTTGTGGTTTTGGTTTTTCACTTTTTTGAAATATGAGTTATATCGTTTTCTGTAGTCAGAATATCTTGCTTGTTGCTAAACATCACATATCTTTCAGGTTTTCCAAAAACTTATTCAGAATTTGACCTAGCTGAAAATTTATTTTGTTTGTGGAAATGAAAATCACAATTGTGTAGTAATCAAGTTGTTTTATTCTTCTGATAAGGATAAGAAGACTTATAATCCCGTTTGTCTGTGGACATGTAACCCACAATGCACAACGCACACAATCAAAACAATGCAATGCACAACAATCAAAACAATCGCAACAATTGCGTGTTTTGCATGCGCAACAATCACATTGATAATACAGCTCTACAACAAGCACAATAATTGCAACAATTGAGCCTTTTGCAGTTGCAACAATCACATTTATAATAATAAGGAAATTAAATCAGTCTCAATTATATTTTCTTATCAGAAGACATGTTGTTGTGCAGCACTGTGATTGGTTTACTAATTGCTTTCCCTACCTTGTTTTTTTTATTATTATTTAAATGTAATACAACATGACTTAGCTCTTCATTCGCAGTCTTCTGAATTGATTATTCAAATAATTCAAACAGGGCTACCAATCAATTTTTTACTACTATTTTTTTCCATTCCAGCATTTTAAACATTAATTTGATATGCAAATGAAATCACTTATTTTAAAAGTTCAGGATTTATTTTTCTTGTAAAAAACTAATATGACATTGGTCGTCTAGAGATTAATAGTACAGTTTGTTATCATTATTTTTCAGTGGTTCTGTCCTGGCATTATAACTCTGCTTGCCTTTATTTTCATATTAGTTTATTTTCACTTGTTTTTATTTTTAGATAAAGAACTTATAATTCAAATTAAATTTTAAATTGTGTAAAACCCGAACGTTAAAAGAAATCAGAGAACTGACATACACAGAAGTTTAACAAACAAAAATATTAAAAAGACATATTTACAGGACAGTTTCGATCAACTTTACATTGATCATCATCTTATTGTCAATGATGACCAACATAAAGTTTGTCAAAACTGACCTGTAAATATGTTTTTTTAATATTTTTTTTTTAAACTTGTGTGTGTGTCAAATCTGTCATTTCTTTTAATAAAGAAGTTATCTAAATTAGAATACAAAAAATGAATAAAATTTCATTTGATTTAAATTAATATTAATTCAGATTTTACAATAATTTTGTTTTGTAATTAAAATTCTTGTTCTTTTGGAAATTTATCTACCATCCTGTAAATTATATGTTGACAAAGGTGGTTGAACACAAATTCTGTTTATTACGTTGCCAATGAAATTTATAAAGAAAAGCAGAGTAAAAGTAGTTATTTTGAAAAGCTAATATTGAGCTGAATATCACTTAAATTGTGCACTTTGTACAATAATATTTTTCTAGATTTTTTTTTTTTTTAATCCTAAATTTGTCTAGAAATTGGTTTTTAGTAGAACTTCATTTTTGAGGTTTATTAGCGACCCATTTGGGAGCTATTGTGATAGCGACCAAAATCGGTAGCTATTGCATTTGTCCTGTCTGTCCACCACTCAGAACTCACAAACTGAAGGTCGGTCAACAAACGGATTTCACCATCGTGTTCAGAGGCCCAAATACCATAGGAATGGGGTTCTTTCAGGGGCCAACGCTACTCCCATGCTCGAGATATTTGGCATTGTTTTCTTTGTAACCCCCTAAAAACTGCCGAACAAAAGGTCGGATCAACAAATGGACTTCACCATTGTGATCAGAGGCCCAAAAAACATAGGAATAGGGTACTTTCAGGGCCTCCTCCCCCATCTTCGAGGTAGTTTTTATTGTTTTCATTGGATTTCTGCTATAACTATAACTTCTGTAGCTTAAATGTTACACATTTCATTTCAGTTGTCAGCTATAGCTTGATGGTAAAGGTTTCAGACTCATATATTGAAAGTTGTTGGTTCGAATCTGTAGATCTTACTTTTTTTTTTTTTTCTTAATCTTTTTTTTTCCCAATGTCCCCGTGGATTTTTTTTTTTCTTAGTTTTTCTAACTTTTTTTATTTTTTTTCCCAACTTTATTTTATTTTTCCTTACGTTAATGTATTTCCTTTTTTATTATTATTTTTCAATTTTTCTTGTTATTATGGGTCACCCTTAAATTTATGCTTTAGCACAAAATTATATTCATCTGTTTATCTGTCTTTTCCTGATCTATCTGTATGGTATGAAGATTTGTCCTGTCCCATAATTCATCATGAATTTAGTCAGTTATTGTTTTAGTTATTCAAAATCTATTATTGAGATTTAATTGAGTTTCGATACTGAAAGTTCAGACTTACTAAAAAGATTTGCTAAAGATTCAGTATCTTCAGTGAAAACTGTAGTCTGTTATCAGAATAATGACGAGATAATTGATTGTGATTCAAACATTGTTCTCTGCTGTCAGTGTTTGTCTTTCTTTTTAGAGTAGTGTTTCATAATCAGTAGTAATTTAAAAGGATGATTTTTTCCTTAAATTTTCATACAGGATAAGCACATAATAAAAAATTAAAAGTGACCAAACTGATGTACCTTTGAAGTGTTCTTATGATACTAAGGAATAAACATTAAGAGAACCTGAAAGAAAAAAAAAAAGGAAAAAAAGACTAAAGCTTTTCTGTGCTTTTATTTTTGCTTAACGGTAGAATTATTTGTTGTTTTTGATATGAAAATATTTGATATAATTTCAGATTTCATTTTGCCATTACATTAAATATATATATGCAAACATAACCACTATTAAATGTTGATGAGTAATTAATTATAGTGAAAGTTGATTTATATGTCTGATAAATATTTATCTATTTTTCTTTAGCGTAATAGACACCATCAAACAGTTCCTCAGAGTGGTCAGGGTCCGCCTCCCTATCCAGGTCGTGCAGGGCCTAGTCATGCTGGGCCTGCTCATGGCTACGGAGAAGGTAGAGGACACTACAATCGCCCCAAAGGTCAAAGTAGTTGGACAGCTGATGATCCTTATGCAGCAGCGTATCCTGGTCGCAATGTAATGGAGATGCGTCATAATAAAGTCTGACAAAAGCACTGTCCCGCTCATTATTTAGCGGGTTTATGAATTCCTGTAAATACAGAACGAAACTTCCAGAATTTTCACCTCTTTGGATTACATCCAAGTGATTGGTTGAAGATTTATAAGGAAACAAGGAAAATGGTGAATTTTTGCTCAGGCTTCAGCCGAGACCTCATCATAATGTCAGTTTCCAATCCAAAGTTTTGATGGAAGTGCAGTCATCTACATATTAACTTTGAACTGGTGTTTTGCAGAACTATTATTATAGTAATTATTATTTTTTTTTAACTGAGAAATTTTAATTTTACTTCATTTGATTTGGTTGATTCTAGTAACATTATCAAAGAAAAAAAAATGTAAATATTCCTTATTTTAATTTAAAGAGTTCCTTTTCTTATCAACTCTTACACGGTGAAACAACTGTGATAACTTTTTATTTTTAATTTCCTTTGAAATAATTTGAGCTTCAGAACTACTTCAGGATTGTAATCATGTAGTTGGGGGAAAAAAAATTGGTTTCATCTTTTCCATATTATTTTATCTTAAAGTATTATTTATATCATCTTAAATTGAGCATTTAATCATTGCTTTAATTTTTAGTGCAGAATCAGTTTGCATAAAACAAATATGAAATACAATTCAGAAGTTAAATAGTTAAATTTTTCATCACATACATCAAATATTTATGTTTCACTCTTTACTTGATATCAAAATAGTAACTTTCATAAAATTACTCTATACATTCATTGTGTGCATGTTTAGAAGTGTATGGATATATGCTGTAGTATTGATATAACTTTTCTGATTGAAATTCAATCCTACTTATCATTTTCATTCTATAAGAATTTTATACAAGAATTTATATATGAAACGTTTTCAAGCCCTTGCTCGTGTCCATGTTTTATTTTATTTTGTTATACTTAATATTTTTCAATATTGATAATGGCCTTCATTCTTAAAAATGTCCATCGATTTTTGATAAAAGCCGCCATAATGTTTTTGTTAGAAGTAATCTTTTTTAAGTATTTACACTTTTGCAATTCTTTATTTTAATTGCCAGGAAATTTATTTAACAAAACTATCATCATGAAATAAATGCAGTGCATCCTGATACGATCCACTCCCGTTATTGCAAAGCAGATGCAAATAGAAGTTAAGTGTTTTTTTGGAATACAAGAACACATTTTAAGGAACAATTCTCAATATTATGTTTCCAAGTTAGATGTTTGTTAATTTTTTTTATTTTATGAAGTTCAACTCTTGTTTAAATCCCACCCCATATTTTTATCAGTATTCAACTAAATTCATTCTAAATCTTGACATTCCAGTTTAGCAGTTACGTAAGCCTTGTTTCCTCTTGGAGGAAAAAAACTTCATTTTCTAAAGAAATATCAAAATCAGTTTTGAGTAACAGTTTCCCTATTTTTTGACCCGAGGCTTAATGAGAAAACATTTAAGAAGCAAGATTGGAGTTGATTACCAAAATAAACAGACAAATGGGTGTGGACTGAAAGAACAAAAATAGCTTTAATCAGTTGTCAGACTATTAACAGTTGAAATACTTGAATGATGAACATATTTAAATAAAATGGTAGTAATAAGTTATTATTGTTTTTTAAGAATGTGCTGTGAGTAATTGTATGCTGCCTCCCATTTAAGGTAGCGCGCTGTCGACTGCCACTGAATCAGGGAGACCCTGATTTAAATGAATCATGTGATTTTCACTGCACGAACTGAAATGCTTTGGAAATAATTTGTAATTTTTTTAAAATTGGCATTGTTGCCATTTCATTTTCTTTTAAGTATGTCCCCCTCCCCCACAAAGACTTTATTTTAAGAATGGGGTGGGCCAATATCAAAACACCGAAGTGCCCTTTATTTACTAACAATGTAAGTCAATCTGATTGTATGATGAAGAATTTTGATATTAGTTTAATCAGGAGCAATGTTTACATGATTATTTGTTTTGTTAGCTACTAATTTAGTGGTAAATCCTTGTTAAAAACAAGCATGTTTCTTTCAATTTTTATTTGTGTATTTTTCTTTTTCTTTTGTGAGACAGATTTTTTGTATTGTAAGTTTTGTCTGTCTCTTACCTCTATGGTTCATGTGATGTACAGTTAGTGAAAGTCGTGAAATATATATGTTGTATGTGAGAGTTTCTGCTGTCATTTCATTGTGAATTTTGCTTTACAATAATAGTAAGCTCAGTTGCATTTCTTAATAACCATAGAGGTTCAAGCTGTGTTGAAGCAATGTCATATCTAAGGAAAAGAATAGAATTGTCAATCTGAACCTTGAATTTTACTTAAAAAAAGAAAATTAAAAAATAATAAAATAAGTTTATTAAATGACAGTTTTCAGACAAGCTCGAAAAAAAGTTGTAGCAACGTTTTTTTTTTTTTTTTTTAGTTTACATTTTCAGTTCATATAATTTAAATCACAGAAAAACAATGGTCAAGTGTAGTTTTTATAATGATGATAATTTAATAAAATCAAAATTTCAACGAAATTAATGCAAATTAATAGCCTTTTAAATAAACAACTTGCATAATTCTTCTATAGTGCAAGGCTAATTGTTACTGAATTAAAATTATCAGCTATTCAATATTTTAAAACATTTAATATTAAAAATATACTCAATTTCTAGTATACTCACTATTGAATGCTGTCAAATTTTGCTGGATCAATGATATGTAGTTTTTCCTTGTTTGATGTAGATTGCCTTATGTTAACGTTTGATTATAAATATTGTTTGATCTTCTCCATACATTTTTTTCCTCATTAAGTTCTGTTTTAGTTTTCAAAACTTCATTTAGTTGTGACCTTATTAATTTCAGTTAATTTTAATTCATTACATTACAGTTCACAACTCTTCAATAAAGTACTTAACAGTTGACTGTTAAATTGCCTATACTGAAAGAAAAATACTGATAAACGAAGGTTTCATAATGAATCTAGTAGCAAAATAGAAGCAATTATTTGTTCAATAAGACAAACCATGATTTATAATTCACTAGATTTTACGCATTAGATTAAATCAACATCAAATATTATTTGAAGGTATGCTTTAAGAAAATTGAGTTTGTTTGTGGAAGGGGGGAAATACTTAGTTATTTCTATAAGTTTGGATTTAGATTAGCTGAAATTGATACAAAGTAATCAATTGTTGCCTGATGTTAATAAGTGTGTTAATTAATTATATCTGAAAGTTACCTTTCAAGAAAGATACTTTAGATAAATCTTTAAGAAGAAGCAGCTTCAGTAAATAAGCCTATGTTTACTTTGAAGATTCTTTTATTATAAAATTCTACAAAATCTTCTGTTCTTCCATTGACAGCCAACTGCCCTGTGATTGTAATCTAAAACATTTTTATTTAGCATTGTCATAAAAAAAAAAAAAAAAATAGAGAAGACAATGAAAATGAAAAGAGATTTCGAAAGAATGATGAATGTTTGCAAAAGAATAGAAGAACTTGCTATTAAACATAATCTTCCACTATAATAATCATTTTGAAATCCTTCAGGTTTCCAGACAAAGATTCTACTATCCTTAGTAATTTCATCTAAGACAATATGAATTGACACTTTTTTTTTCCTTAACATGGAAGTGAATATTTCAATTTCGGCATGAATAATGAAGACCATTTGATAATAATCCAACAAAGTAATCTTAGAAATTTGCATGTATTAATATCTATTAAGCAAACCATACAGTGGAACATCCAAATATCCCTTTAGGAAAATACTGAATATTTTTTAATATTATTTTCTTGCAGAATACTCCGTATATAATTGTTGAAGTCTTTGTTTTACTATTAATAATGACTTAATAATCACATTTGTTCTATCCATTGAATGCCCCTGCAAAGATTCTAGTAATCAGTAATTTTATCTGAAACTATTATTAATTGACCTCTTTTTTCTTAACATGGAAGTAAAAATTCATATTTTTAACTGAATTCCCATCATTGTGTTTTTAGACATGAAATATTTCATAAACTTCTACATGTATCTTTTCTTTCTATGTTGTAGCTAAAAACAGCATGTTACAATATTATTTATGGCAGTATTGGTCTCTACAATTTGATGAGATTCATTTCAAGATGAGGGCAACGCTTTTTACTGGAGACATTTACATTTTCAGTAGTTCATTGGATCTCCTTCTCAACAACAGCCAAAAAATTACTACTACATTTTTCGTAAAGGACTCTCAGATATTTGCTTAATACACTGACTATTGTTTCGACTGCCACTGTCATTACAGCTTTCCAGATGAGACCCAGTTTAATGTTTTTGAATTCTATTCTCAGGACCAATAAATTGATATAGTATTTTAAGTATTTTCTGTTTTTTTATATGAAATAAACTAGGTATACCTTAAAAGGCATGATAGCCAATTATTTCAGCTTTAAATTGAAGACTACTATAAATAATAATTTAATATTTGTTTTCAAGTTGTAGTTATAAATGCATAATTAATTCATTATTTGTTCTTGTAATTTTTTTTCTATATTTTTATTTTTTAAGGCAAATTAGTTTTGATTAAATGAATTCTGTGCTTATTAATGTCTTTTGCTTATTTACAATACTTTCAACAATAGGTTGGAAGTAGTAAAATATCGTTATTACTATTATTTTATTTTTTAAGATAATAACAGTATTTTTCCTTTTATTGTAAATATATTATTTAACTACTTAAAAAATTTATTCTAGTTCTTCCAAATAATTTATAAAAATCTCAGTAATTTATTCAGTATTTTAATTAGGCTATGAAAAGGCAAAGAATTCTTAATTCCTGAAGTTTTGAAGACTAACATATCTTTAGAAAGAAAGAAATTAAATCTATTTTATGTATTTTTAATTTGCTTTGTTATAATACTCAAGAAATTATAAACAACAGATAACATAAAAAAATATTTAAAATGAAACTCCTAATGTTTTTTTTTTTTTTTTAAAGGACTAATGTTTGTCATTGTAATTAATGTCAACTATATATTATGTAAATATAGTGTTAGAGAAGGGATTTGAAATAATGTTGTAGCAATAAATAACTTTTTGTTTTTGTTTATTTTAAACAAAGTGAAAATGAGGGATAAACGCCTCTTGGTAATCATCAATCGAAATTGTGAGTTTGATGTTTTTTGCTATTATTCCATTGTATTAATGGAAATAGTAACTTTTTATATTGTTTATTTGTATTTTAAATGGATTAAATATCTTGACAATAAGTTGTCTCTCTCTCTTGATTCCTTTCTTGAAATCATAATTTTTTTTTTTTTTATCCTAAATAGCAAACAGGATACTGCTTTATATTTAATAAGTTTTGTAATATCTGTTTGTTATTATTATTTTGCACTTTCTCATTTAAAAAAAAAAATCAGAACAAACTATAATTATTGTAGTAACAATTTACCATTCTCAACAGTTTTCAACATGTAGTAGGTACCTGTAGGTTGAGGAACTTTCTAACCAAATTGCATGTGCTCCGAGTTACTGATTTTTGCCATTTTTGCTGTAGGCTGAAGATCTTGACCAAAAGACAGAGTTGTTTTTTTTTTTTTAAGATTACAAGGAATGATACCTATGATAATATTTTTTTATTCCAACTCTAGCAACAACCTCAAGAATATCTCTGACTTCACCAAAATAATCTATTGTTTTCATGACTCCAGTTAATGAACCCTTGCAATGTTAAGGATTAAGTAGTCATTAAAAACATTTTCAACTCTTTGACTCCACCAAAAAGCTATTCATTCCATGACATCAAACTCAACAGCCCTGAAAATAACTATGGGAATAACAAATATCCAATTCTACTACTGTTGAATCTTGGTAGCGAAATCACTAAATTTGGTGACTGTTATAAATAGTTTTTTGATATTGATGTATGGTCGAAAAACGACAGAGACTAACGTCAGGGTTTAGTCTAAGGCACACACACTTTATTTACAGGTTTATATACGTATTGGACTGGATTCCGAGAATCAAATTAGAGCTTTCTTTCTGGTCCGTCACTGGCTTGCTCGAAGCTTTCCGTGCGGTCTGTCACTTGGAGAGAGAGCTCGTACGTAGCCAATTAGCCTCCCAATTCAGCCAATCACAGGGCAGTTTAACTGACCAATCGGGCAGGCTTTGACTTTTTTGAATTTGCATCAATATTTAGGACGCAACATCAATCATATTTTAAACAATAAACAAACAATTTTGATTTAATTTAACAATTTGTTCTTGTTTTAACCTTCAGTTCTTGTATTTAATGCCTTTTTGCCTTCTAGTTGAAGGAAAAGGTTTTTGGTTGTGTGAGTAACACAACAATTTAATTATTTTGCCTTTCTTGTTTGTGGGGTCACTGTCAGATGTGACTGTGACTTTCACATATGAATCTTGCCTTTCTGGTTCTTTTATCGGGGAGGCGGGATTGGGCTGATGAGTCCGTTGAAGGACGAAATGGCTGTTCCCAATTCCTTCCCATAATTGAACCAGAAAGGCATTTTTTAATTTATTTTTTTTTTATTCAGGTGCTGATTTTGGTTTTATTGTTCGTTGTTTCACGGCACGTTAATTTTGATTTAATTTATCAATCATATTTTCTTTGGATTTTGTCTACCAAGATAATATCAGGCCAATTAACTGTTATTGTTTTATCAGATATTTATAGTTCTGTCATTGTTTTATCAGATATTTATAGTTCTGTCCTAATTATTTTTATTATTACTACAGGAGAAGGTCCAAATATGGGCTACCATTTCTATTTTATGAATTTCACCAAGGAAAAATTAAGATAATTAAATTATACCAGTTCACTTAATATTAAAAATTAGACTACTTAATGATAAAAGGTTGAAATAAACGAAAGAAAATTGCTTCAATTTTTTTTTTTTTTTAAAGTTACAGAAATCTGGTTTTTGAAATTGTGGTCCAAATATGGGCTACCAACAAAAATTTACTTTAACACTTAAAAAAAAATCTTTTCAAAAAATGTGAAAAAAATGCTGAAATAATTAAATTAAATGTTAATTGTTAATTTCCAAAGTACAAATATAAACCTCCTTTTCAGCATCTGCACAATCACTGAACAATCACTGGCTAGCCCATATTTAGACCTTCTCTGGTAGCCTGTATTTAGACCATTTGGTAAGAAACATTAAGATTGGTTCCCGCCGTTATCACGTGGTTCTATACAATAAATAAACTATGCTTGAACAAGTTTAGAATGTAAGTAATGTCATGCATTTTACAAATCAGCTTTTTATTCAATAGAATGTGATTAAGAAAACCAAGAACATTACTTCAATGAGTGAAGCTTGGTGTGAAATTAAGTATTTTGAGTGACTTATTTGTGAAATATACATCAAGATTTTGAAGACATTAAGATTGCAACAGGAATGGGAAAAAAAATGAGGCAGTGAAGGTATGATTTTCCAAAACAACTGGAAAATTTTATTAGTAGAAAAATATGACACAAAACAGCAAGATACAACTGCTCTTTTGGTTATATCTTTAGCAAACCATTATGGGCAGTGAACTATATATATATAACACTTTGTCTATGCAAGTGGATATTGAGATAAGTGTCTGATCAAGTTTGTTTTAATGAAGAAATCTGGGGATCTTGCTGCCACTCCAGAATTTTGACAACCTGCATGTTCCTAGTGATATTTGTTGAACACAGATGCTTGTTGAATCATACTGTCAGCATTCCTAGAAATGATAGAGTATTAAAGATCCTCCATATACTGCCGAACTGATAAATTGTTTTGATCATCATTAGCTAGCTGTCATTGCTGACTTCTCACCAGACAGTAACAGTTGCCATTCATGTAGATGCCAGTTTTGGATCAAACCATTCCCTGTAATGCCTATAGATGTGAAAACAACATTACCTCCATTCACGAGCAACCCAAACAACAGAGAGAGCTTCATTGTAGTCTAGGAGCTATCTCAAGACACGTGTGCACTTTTATGTGCCCTAAGTTTGATTGCTAGATCTTGAAACACATTCATCACATAAGAGTGTTAAAAAAATTTAAAACGTATAGTCTGCAATCAAAGAAAAGTTTATTTATAGAAGCATTTGAAGATGTTATTTGCTTTATTTACTCAAAAGATTCTTCTGTAACACAAACGGTATTTTCCAATAGATAAAGTGTAAGAAATGGCTGAAAAAATTCACAACTGTAATTCTATCAAGAAATGCTCTGAAATATTGCGCAGTGATATTAAAAGTTATGATTTTGGTTTAGAAAATACAGACTGTAATGCAAAGGATGTAATTCAATCTTTTTCAGAGGTAAAGAACAAAGTATCAAAGTCCTGCTTAAAATTGAAGGGCTAAGAACCATAGTGGACCATCTCCATTCACAATGAAAAAGCAGTTGATGTCCTTTATTGGCAGATTTTATAGTTGTGCATCATATATTGAAGTGGTCCATCTCCACAATTTTTCATTTATGAGTTAAAGATCATTTATGCCACATTATGATAAATATTCTTCAATAAATTATGTGATAAAATAAACTTTAGTCTTATTTTTCTCCATTTTTAAAAAACGGCACAAGGCACACTGTGGTTCTAAGCCCTTTAATTTTGCTCTGGTATGTTTCCCTCGTATCAGATTTCCATTTGAAATGTCGTACAGTTTTTAGATACTATACTACCTGATACACAGTGACAATAAGAATACATCCCTCCTTGTTGGATTGGCACAATTTAATGTCCTTTTCACTATCCTTATGCCTCTTCTGGGATTAATAAGTTTTAGTCAATCACCCTAGGGTTTACTCTAGGTCACAGGTATTTGACCTATTGTATTCCACAGAACTGTAGCGTTCTGCGGGGGTGTTCTGCAATAAAATTAGTTTTGGAGCTCTAATTAATAGTTTAAAACTTATATGAAAAAATTATTTAAATAACGTTTCCAAAACTATTAATATTCCATAATAAGAGGGATGTGCTTTTCAAACCAATGCAAAGGAGAAATGATATTTATATGAAGACTTTTGAAATAAATTATTAGAAATGTGTCGATATATGTAGCAATTTATGTCAATTGCGAAATCATTGATGTGAAAGAGGCAGTAACATAAATTAAAATCAAAACAACAAAATTAGAAACAAGGATAGCACAAGAATAAATAAATTGCCTTTCTGATTCAATTATCGGAGGGAATCGAGAACGACCGTTTCTTCCTGCATGGGACTCATCAGCCCGATCCGCGTCCCCGATAAAGAACCCAGAAATGCAAGAACTTAAGTGAAGGCCACCGTCACACCCGGCAGTGATCCCCGAAACCAAAAAAATCAACAATAATAAATGTTGTGCTATTTTGCACAACCAAAAACCTTTTGCTAATAAATGATATTATTGTTGATTTTTTTTGGTTTTGAGGATCACTGCCAGGTATAACAAGTCATTACACGCATTTTACTCTAAAAGAGTTTAAGCTGGTTCCTTGCACTCATAGCAGGGACAAAACCACCAACCCCGGAAGAGATGGGCCCGCAGAAGAGGAGGAGAGAAGGCGGCGAAGGACTGTTCACAACGGGGATAGAATTTACCCACGGACGACGACATACACCAGAGGACATCACATACACTGAACATATATAATGTGAAGTACAGCAATTCCCTAGGGAATTCTGCTGTAAAAAACAAAGGCAAAGAAACTCCCTCACAAGCCGGGAGAAAGCTCCAATCCCTGATTGCGCCATTCTGGAGACGGCTCGGGTGGGTATCTGCCGCTGGCCTAGTCCGGGAGAGTATCATTGAGCTAAGCTGCTGCACCTCGGAAAGGCTCGGGTCGAGGCCCGAGGAACCATAAAGAAACATCCTGCCCAGGAGAGGGCTATGACCATTTCAGCTCGGATCAAGAGATCACCCACCCATAGTGGGTTGTGGCCTTCACTTGAGTTCGTACCTTTCTGGGTTCTTTATCGGGGAGGGCGGGGCGGGTTGATGAGTCCCATGTAAGACGAAACGGCCATTCCCGATTCCCTCCGATAATTGAATCAGAAAGGCAATTTATTTATTCTTGAAGCCATTATTCGTGGAGTAAATAATAAGTAATTTTTAAAAGCTTCAAATGTAAATTAAAATTTTATATACGAATAATGGAAGAAATTAAAATAATTTAAATATGTGACGCAATGGAAAATCCCCAATAAAAGAGCGAACCCGCCTCGTTTGGAAACAGAGTGTCACTAACTAACTAACTCCATGGCACTACAGCCCATGTAGGGCCTTGGCCTCCTTAACAATATGAGCCCACTCTTTTCTATCTTGCGCCTTTCTCCTCCAACCTCATACCTGGAGCTTTTTCAAATCGCGTTCCACATCATCAAGCCATCTAAGTCGTGGTCTTCCTTTTAATCTTCTACCACCAGGGTTTCCAATGAAAAGTTTCTTAACTCCACGGTTCAAATTCATCCTTTGGAGATGGCCTACCCATTGGATCCTTTTACTTTTAACAATTGAAACCAAGCTTGGCCCCTGAAATAATTCCATTAGTTCTTTATCACGGGAAGCGGTATCCCATGAAGCCTCCTCAATGAGAAGAAGCGAAGACGTCACGATGACACAATGCCGAAGAGAGCCTGTGCAGAAGACAAGAAGAACGCTTGCGCAGAAGAAAGACAAGTCAGATGTCTATTAGCTAAGAGGCGGTGAATTCAACACGAAGAAATGCGGTTCAGAAGTAGCGAAGAAAAGCTCAGAAAAGATTAAGAAGAAGCCGATAATTTTTCGAGGTGAAGAATTTGGCATTTTGGATTATTCAGAGAAACCTCCGCATTTAAGGTATAAATTCATACCAAAGGAAACTATTCTACAAGTTTTAGGAACGAAGCGTTAAGCACCGAATTCGACTCAAAGGATACGAATGACGCAGCGCCAATTCAAAGAAAGCACACAAGGAACAGTGAGTAAAATTTTCAAGTGAATTATTCAATATGAATAGCCATTAATCGTTAATTGTTAAAGAGAATTAAAACGCCGTAAGGAAGAAGATTATAGCATAATATTAAAGGAGCAAAATTAAGAAATACTAATTAGAAACGTTGCAAGGAAAAATAATTATTCATTGTGCTACATTAATAAATTAAGGAATTAGAAGAACTAAAGGAATAATTAGAATTAGTGCTACGAACAGATATTAACTGAATAATTATTATTTAGTTTACGTTGGCTTTATTAAAGTGAAAGTCAGTAGTGATTATATTAATACTGAGATATTTAGTATTAGTGATATAGTGATACTGGTGATACAATGTGAATTAATATATTATTTGAAGTTGTTTATTTCAGCAAACCAAGCGTTTGAAGAGAACATTGTGTATCAAACCGAACTCACGAGTGAAAAGGCGATTCAACCACATTGGGGGTCGTCCATTAATTACGTGAGGTCAAAAGGGGGAGGAGGGGGTCCGGCAAAATCTCACCAAGGGGGAGGGGGGGGTCAACGAAAATTTCACGTCAACTTTTTCATTCAGAGAATGTACGTATTATAATAATTACAACATTTTGTAATATTAACTTTTTTAACTTTTTGACTTTTTGAAATCTCACGTGAGGGAGGGGGGGGTCCCACCACATCTCACCAAATCTCACAAAGGGGGAGGGGGGTCCAAATTTTTTAAAAAAAGCACCTCACGTAATTAATGGACGGACCTTGCTGTTTCCAAGACGAAAATGGAGGCAGATGAATTACAACGGACATTTGAGCATTGTATGATAACTACTTGTTGTGAAATTGAGATTTGAGATATATAATCAGGAAGACATTCCGTTAAGAGACTTGCCTTTATAATATTAACTCTGTTCTCAGGTTGATCATATCAACCTATTGTACATAAGTATTGTAAATAAAAAATAAATAAAAGAAAATCGGTTCACTTTTAGTTCACTACCCATTTAATTCTTGTGCTGCCCTTGTTTCTAATTTTGTTATTTTGATTAAAACTTCCAGCACATTAAATTATTTCTTAGATGAATTAAAAATGTTGCTATTGGGTGAGTGCAAAAGTTCTATCCGTTTTTGGATACGAAAATTTGCAATGGAATTGCCCTCACACATGACATTGTAATGACACAAATCGTCTGCCAATCAAACGTGTGGATGCCTCACATATAAATGCATCGTGTCTCACAAAGTTAATCATCTCAAAAAAAATATTGGAGGGTGTCACATGGAACGCGAGAAGGAGCATATAAGATATTGTTTGTTATACGAGTTCGATAAAAAGAGTACGGCAGCCGCAGCATGTCGCAATGTTTGTCAAGTTTATGGGGAGGATGCAATAGACGAAAGCACATGTCGTCGATGGTTTCGTAAATTTAGGGAAGGAGACAGAAGCTGCCAAGATCCGGCTAGGAGTAGACTGCCATCACACGTTGTAGAGGACGATATTGACCAAGCCATAAGGAACAGCCCGAACCCAATCGTGCAAGAATTAGCGGAGACCTTCAATGTACATGGGACAACGGCTGAGAGACTGCTGGTTAAGTTGAGTTTTACGAGAAAGTTGGATCGTGGGTTCCACATAACCTGACAGCTAATCAACGGGATGACCGAATTGCCACCTGTGTTTCCTTCCTTTCCCGGTACAAAAATGACCCATTCTTGACACGAATTGGGACAGGAGATGAGAAGTGGGTTATGTACCGTAACGTAAAGCGTCGTAGGACTGTGTGTCGCCCTTCTGATCCGCCTGCATCGACAGCTGAACTTCATCCCAAGAAGGTGTTATTGAGTGTGTGGTGGGATGTGCAGGAAATAATTCACTGGGCGGTCCTGCCACTCAACCAAATCATCAATGCTGCCTTCTACTGTCTACAGTTAGACAGGCTGCATTCAAATTTGGTAGCAAAGCGGCCAGGTCTCATCAATTGTCGCGGTGTTATCCTTCATCACGATAACGCCAGTCCACATGCTGCTGTCATCACTCGCCAAAAGTTACTGGGCTTTGGTTGGGAGGTTTTACCCCACCCTCCCTATTCTCCTGACTTGGCACCAACTGACTATCACCTATTTCGTGCGTTGAACAATTCCTTCAGTCAGAAAATCTTTGATGATCTTGATGCTGTGAAAACTGCCGATTTCGATATTCCGTTTTTTTTTTTTAGTTGTCGATTTGGATATTTCGTTTGGAGATTCCTTTTTTTTTTTTTTTTTAAAGATATTTTTGGCTAAGAATTTATGATTTTGTTGATAACATGGGGGGAGGGGGGCCCGGTATTGAATTTGGTACCTGGGCCCGGAATTTGATGTGGGGGGCCTGGATGGCTGTCATGAGGGAGAGTTCTTATCAAATTGTTTGAATTACCAGAAGAGCTCTTCATGTTCTCATGTTCTTCTCCGCAGCCCAGACACGCCTCGCCGCCTGAACCAACGGCACGAGATGCACCCCCGCCCCTACAACACTCACAACGAACAACATCCCGCCCTCGACGTTACCTGGACAGCTGATCCTGGGGAACCTGAGTCAGCGAGGACGCAGACCCTTGGAGAGGGGGTTATGATACTATGATATATAGTTGAGAAGTCCTCTCGATTGGCCAAATCGGGGGACCAATCAGCGACATGTCTTGTCTTCTCACCAAGTAGCAGACCGAACAGACAGCGTCGCTGCTAGGGCTCTCCGAGTGACGGACCGAATAGAGAGCTTCAGAGATTCTTGAAATCCGATTCCATTTGTATATAAACATGTACATAATTGTAAATAAACTGTGTGTGTGCTTTAGACTAAACCACGACGTTAGTCTCTGTCATTTCGACCACACATCAATAGCAATAACTATTG
>JAFIDM010003189.1:26934939-26993460 GCA_023159025.1 Thereuonema tuberculata | reverse complement strand
AAAAAAAAAAATTGAGAACAATACAGAAATGATGATGATAATGACATTACTAAGAATAATAATTACTAGTAATGGATCCAAAATAGTTTCTAAGTATTTTGCAGCCAGGGTTCCTTCAGGTTGCAAAGAAGAAACCAAAAAACATGTATCGCAAGATTGACTTGAAATCTAATGAATGAAAAGCATGTTATTGCTTTGCAGATGGTGTTCCCATCAATAATCCACTGTTTTCACTTAGGAAATTTCGGCTCTTTTCAATGGTATAAGTTCCATCTTTGTATTTGGTCTGCCATTTGAGATATTCATGATATTATGCTTCAAGGTCAACATTGTTTTGGGAAATGTTGTTTTTTTTTAGCAATCATAAAGCCATAGCTCAAAAAGTATGAGGTTTATCACAATTTTGTTGACATATTTGAAATCTCCAGGGAATTTTACATAAGAAACACCCAAAGTTTTTTTTTTTTCAGATGTCATAAAACCTTAAAAAACAAAACAAAAAAAAAAAAAAAAACCCACAATGGATCTGTCTGTAAAGTATCGGTTGCAACAACATTTTTAGAAAAAAAAATGCTAACTTTGAAGCACTGCTATTCTGGATCCAGGAGGCCTAGATACCTGTAACTTAGAATTTGAACTAGGACCCTTACCAAGAACAAGTGTACAAAATTTCATCAAAATCTGAGGCTATGGGGTACATGGTCTGTGTAATGTGGCATGGAATAACCCAAAATACAATAGGTGGGTCTTTCCACGCCAGATCAACCGATGAGTTCACCACCCCATCACAGATTTTTATGAAAATTTATTTGCATATAAAGAGTCATAAGATAAGACATTCTGCAAAATATGGGATTTTTAGGTCAAATATTTGTCGAGATAGGAATTTTTGAAGCTTTTTTTTTTTTTTTTTTTTTTTGTGCCACACCCCTTTTTTGACACATTTTCTTAAATATCTCATCTCGTAATCAATCAAATGGAACCAAATTTGTTTTCCCTATGTATTTTTTGATGCTGAATCTAAAAATTCCAACGAAATTAGTCTAGGACTAACAGTTTTATAGTAATAGACAGCATGTAAGCATTTAGGAAAAAAATTAAATGGTCATGTGGGACAACTATTAAAAATTTGAGGTTTTAACCCAAGTCTAAAAAAGGTCTAAGGTAACTGATAAAAAAAAAATCAAGATGATGTTTTTCTCCTGAGCTTAAAAAAAAAATCGCAAAGTTGGTACTCATTTCGAATCGCGTAAATGAAATATTCAAAAATTATTACTTTGTCCCTGCATATTTATTTAGTAAATTCAAGTTATCCCTTGCTTTAGTCACAGCTCTGTAAGCAGTAAATCTCATTTATAACCCAGGTAAAACCCAAATTTTCAAACTGAAAATTCACCATCGCCGAGCGCAGATGCTTGACACCGTAGGCCTAACATAAACAAATTTGGTTCCATTTGATTGATTACGAGATGAGATATTTAAGAAAATGTGTCAAAAAAGGGGCGTGGCACAAAAAAAAAAAAAAACTTCAAAAATTCCTATCTCGGCAAATATTTGACTTAAAAATCCCATATTTTGCAGAATGTCTTATCTTATGACTCTATATATGCAAATAAATTTTCATAAAAATCTGTGATGGGGTGGTGAACTCATCGGTTGATCTGGCGAGGAATGACCCAGGTGTCAAGTGTGTATATTATAGAACATAAAAGAAGGACATCTTAGTAATATGTAAAGAATGGTGTTTATAATGCACAAATTTCATATTAAAAATCAGACGAAATGTCTCTGTTGCAGACATTTTCAAGGAGTTGCCCAGATTGCTACCACAGTAATAAATAGAGGTCCATAGAAAGAAAGCTGTAATTTTTTTCATTGACTAGCAAAATACCCATGCTGTGGAGGGGGGGGGGGTGCAAAAAAAAAAAAAAAAAAAAAAAGAGTTGTCGTTATGTGAACGAGGAAGAAATTGTAATTGAGATCATTTCGAAAATTTTCCAGATGATAAATTTTGGGATTGAAACAGACTTGTCGACAGGGTTTTATCAATAAAGTAAGCTAACGTTAAGTACATCATTGGTTTTGAATTTTGTTTTAGATTCATTCTCAGATAAATATCTTAAAAACTTAAATTCAAGCTGTTGCCTAGCCATACAAGGCATTTTAAATTTTAAGTTCACTGAAAGTTGAAAAAAAAAAACGAATGCAGAAGGTTTCTGCAAGTAATTCTGTCATCCTTAAAACCAACAGAGAAATAGGAATTTGGGCTTATGAAGAGAGATACTTGTAGAATTGAACTTGTAGTCGATTAGATACATATGAGGATTATTTGAAGATAAATTCAGAAAATAAAATGAATAGTAAATAATCTAATAAATCTGAATGATAAATAATAAATCTATTGTTGATTATGATTAAAGAGGACTAGAAGGAAGAAACTATATAACTAACAAAAGTATCAAGTAGATTAAAGCTGCTAATTATCAGATGTAAATTCAAGTGATTGTCATAAGGATGGCAATAGGATCACTACAGAAATGATTTATGCAAAAAAATAAAGAGGCATACAAAATAATCTCAGGATTGCTTAAATAAGACATTAAAAGAATTAGCACTTGTCAGAAGGTCAGCATATAAGGCAGAAGAAATAAAGAGTATAGTGTAACCTCTCAAATCTGACCCCACGGTAATCTCGCCAGGTCCTGATTAATTTTTTTTTAATAACTAAATTCGTTTCCCTATTTTGTTTCCCTATCGGCGCGTATTCATTATGAGTGAAAAAAGATAGAAAAACTTTGTCACTATGGAACAGAAGCTTAATGCGTTAAGGAGATTGGATGCAGGGAATCTGCAAAACAAATATCACTAGAGCTTTGTGTCGGAAAAAGCACATTTGTATTGTTTTTAATAAACATTTGATTGCAAAATTATAAAAATGGGGTTAAATTAATTAAACCTGGCATTATGTCTTCACAAAAATTGAGCTATTGAGTTATTTTAAGAACACACTCGGTAGTCCGGCTTTTCTGTAATCCGGCCTACTGGGTGCCACATTAGGCCAGATTTGAGAGGTTTTACTGTATTACAGATGAAGCTATGATCAAATCTGGAAGGTATGGGGAATGAAGTTGATTAAATCAATTAGATAACCAAGTTGGAAATACTGGTGTAGATTCAAAGGAATGACAAGTTGTGGATCAGGAGAAGCAGGAAAAAAGTGGCGATTGAACTTAGTGAGAAATAGATCTACACGTCAGGAGAGAGATATTGAAGATAAGTAACATTTACAATTAAAAGAGTAGCACAATCTGCATGTGGAGAAATATTCAGATCAAGAGTTCCCAAGTTAAGTTGGATCAAGAAAAGGTTGTCAGAAGAACTGCTTAAAGTTTAGGAGAATGGAAAACCAGAAGTTGGCAAGCAAGCATGGTGTTCAGCAAATAGAACTTGAGGGAACAGATCAATAAACTGAAAGAAAATGAGATGTCATCAGAGGAAACAGTGGTTGCGCTGGGCAAAGTATAACTCGGAAAATAATATTTATTTACTTAACACTGGGATTTGATATTGTGCCAAGAAATCAGAAGAGAAAAGTATTGCAAGTGCAGAAGGCAGAATGTAATAAAGCTTCTCACAAAATAATTCAGAAGAAATAAAGCTCATTGTGAGTGTATCTAAAGGAATAATGTGCGAAATAAGATTTCAGTGATTAACTACATATATTTCGTAATACAATGCATTCATTTTACAAAAAAATTAAATGTTAAAATTGCCATGGACATTTTGTCGTGCCATTGTTTTTATTATTTTTTTTTTATGTTACCTCTATTTTTAACTCATTTATTTTATTCTCTTCCTTATTTATTATTTTAACTTGGAAAAGTTTTTTTCCAAAGATGGTGTTGTTTTTGTGCTTTGAGAAATCATCTAATCTGGTCAGATGAACAAAACAATGGTTCAAACTGCAGATAACCAGTGACTGTAAGACTAGGACAATACTGTTAGTTAGTTTTTCTCCATTTTCCTGCTGATCAGATCGGCAAGACTGCTGCAACTGGAAATCTGAACTCAATCACATTCCATCAACCGCATTTCTCCAGGAGTGTAATTTTTGTACTTAATCGTGTTTTAATTCTTATTTAAGACTATGCCGATCTTACTGTGCATTTCTCTTGCGTTAGTTGCAATATATATATATATTACCGTATATGCTCCAATAAACGCCGAGGCTCTTATTGTCGCCGGTCTGTAATAAGTGCCGGGCTGCAGAGGGGACACGGCCAAACAGTAGCCGGTCTCTAATAGTAGCCGGGTCTTTGATATTTGCCTACCGGTACTAGTGTAAGCTTCCGTATCTTTATAGTGGTGCGTAATACCTTATGGTACATTACAAAATGTCGCCGAAACAGTCATTTGACATTGCCTTTAAGATTCGCGCGGTGGAATACACGAAAGAAACTTCTGGTGAGGCGACCGCCCGTCATTGCGGATTCCAATGACGAATAGCAGCGAAAGGTACAGAAAGACATTGCCATTTATCTTAAACATTCTTATGTAGCATGTGAAATTCAAGTAAAGTAGTTGTTTGTAATATTAGCCTGTATTTATGTGTAAAAATATTGTGTTCTTAAGGTTTTTGTTAATAATGGCCGGCCTATAATAGCAGCCGGTCTCTATTAAGCGCCGGGAGCCGAGGCTAGTTTTGCAAATAAATGCCGGGGGCCTCTATTGGAGCATATACGGTATATATAATATATATATTATTTATTTGTGTGATTTTCACATGAAAACCATATTTTATTCCTTGTTTAACTTTCTCATTATTGTCCTTGTAGGTTAATCCGTTTTATTAAACTTGTAAAACTTAACTCAATATACAATAAACATGTTATCTTTTTTATTCATCTATTTGATGTTGTTTTACCTTCTCTCCTTATCTTGTTTACATCTTTCTTTTGATTCTTTTTGGGCCCAGCAGGATCAGAATAAACATTAACTTCCACGTGACTCAATTTATGTAGTAATGAAATAAAGAGAAAAAAAAGGAAATGAAACACACTTGTATAATAAATGAATAAACAGGATTAGAAGGGTGGTAGTTTAAACCGACAGTTTCGGAATACTTTGTGTATTCCATTTTCAGGGATGACACAAACACGTAGAACAACACAAAACGTTTAGAACGACACGAGGGGGGGATACAAATGATACATTTTGTTTATGTTGTTAAAAGTTTCAGTCTAATAGTTATCTAAATATTATGTTTATTTTCTTAATTTAGGAAAGAACCTGAAAAAGCTTTTGAAAGAGTTCCAGATATCACCAAAATAGATTCAGTAGAAGACGACAATGTTTTTGGCGTCTTTGTATCCTATGTTGAGATTTATAACAATTATGTATATGATCTCTTAGATGATACACCTATTGATCCAATCAAGCCAAAGTAAGTCCAAATTAATGTAATATGTGTATTTTAAATTCCTTAATTCGTTTAAGAAAAAAAAAAGATAATATGAATCCTTTATATTTGGACTTTGAATCTTGAAAATAGAGAATTTAACTTAATTTAAGGATTTTGCATCAGTAGTAAGAATAGTTTAATATTTCATTTGCAATTATTTAACATTACAGACGTGGTATGCTTTCAGTATCATCTATTCACTGTCTAGAATCAGCTGAACTGTTTGAATTTCACATGTTAGATCATTTGAAAAGAAAAAATGTACTTTTTCAATTAAGTCAGAAAGTGGTGTAGGGGTTTTGGGGATACTGTTGTTAATGATTTGTAAGAAAAAGATGAAATTCTGTGAGCTAAGGATATTGGTATAGTGTTTCAGATTTTGACTTGGGAATTTCATTTATCACAAGTTGTATTCCTGGTAAAATATAGTAAAATACCCAAGAAACTCGTCCCAGGAAATTGATCTATATACAGATCTCTATATATGTTCATGCTTTGAGAATAACTCCTTGGTTTTATTTTTTGGCTACTTGTCAATATTATGTTTATTGGAAGTCTTTAAGTTTGAAATTAATTTTTGACTTTCATATTAGCAGTGTTCGTTCCATTCTTAGGATGGACATTTTTTATTTATTTTTTTCTTCCATTTTTTATTTTAATATAAGTATATGCTTGTGTGTTTCATTGATACTATTAATGTTTTAACCAATATCCAAGACTAAATTAGTAAAATTAGTAAAAAATATTTGCTTTATAATTCGTTTTCATATGGAACTGCTGCAAAACTTTTAATTTGATTGAAGGGAAACAATTATCATTCAGAATTTGAAACATTTCAAAATATTTATTAATAATGATATACATAATAAAAAATACATCTTTGATTCACAAAAAAATTATTCATAATTTATTCAGAGTATGGTATCTCGTTATAAAGTAATTCCACAATTCTTTATTGAAGCTAGCTATCCCTATTTCTATTTGGTTGTTTCATAATTATTGGCTGATTCAATAATTGACACAAATAAGAAAACCAGCAGTAACAGACAAAGAAGTACATCTTATTCAGAAAACTATCTGCCCTCGGCAGCAGTACACTATCCCCAATATGTTTTTAGTACAAAAATGCCACGGTGGCAGAAGCTGGCTTCAGTGGTCTAAGAAATCGCTAACAGCATGAATCACAGCATTCTGTTTAACGAACCGTTTGCCAGTCAATAAGTTGGCGAAACATGAAAGTCTGAGGAGGCCAAATCTGTTGAAAACGGAAGTTGAGGGAGGACCTGGTACCCCAAGTCATTTATTTTTTTGCATGCTCCCAAGAGACTTTTGTGGTTGTGCTCCATCATGCAAAAGTATGGGACCCAAACGACTGACGAGCGATGGTTGTTTGTTGCATCATTTCTGATGACATTTATCCAGCAGACTGCAGTACATGTCTGTACACGGCAGTTGTGATTGTTTGGCCATGTGGCAAAAACTCATAATGCACCACAGCCTTGGCAGTCCACCACACAGAGATCAGAACCTTCTGTGGGTGCAAATCGGGTTTGGACATTTGTTTCGGTGGTTCTTTACTGAGATGCTGCTCTGTTTGCCTTCTGTTGTCATCAAGCACCCATTTTTCATCAACCATAAGGGAATTTCCAATGCAGAAAGGGAGTGCTAGCCTCAAGTGTTTGTAGAGCAATGCATGTTCCCTGACGCTATATCTGCTGTTTGAGTTCGTGTGAAACACATGTATCCAGTTTTTTAAACTTGCCCATAACCTTGTCGGGTGTCTGGAAACTGTCGCTGGTGATACGGAAAGTTTGGCACTGACTCACATACGGTGGACGTTGTTTTTTCTTCCACTTTCTGCCTTAACTGTACCGTGTCACTCACAACCGAACGACTGGCTCCTTGTTTAAGGTCGATGTCAACATCATCGTCACGGAACTTTGAAAACAGTCTAAGGACAATTCTGTCACTCGTTGTGTCGACACCCCACGCTTTATTGACATTAGCAACTGTTTCGGACATTACGTCCAAGTTTGAATTCATGGAAAATCACTAATCTCACATAGTGTTGTTCCAACACATCACAAATAGCTTTGATTTGACTGAAATAACTTTTTCAACACGTGGACTGAACCCATTCACTTTGCAGGTTCGTAGTTCCTACTACGATACATCCCTTTTTAACTGGCTCTGCAAGTTGCTCTTGTCGGAATCGGCCAATAATTACGAAACAACCCAATAAATACCACATAAAAAGAAATGAATGAAAGGATTGGTTTTAAGTAACAAAATTTATTTTCTCTTAAACTATCATTTGAGTGTATTTTTTGCATTTAAAAACTCAATAGGTTGTAAAATAGATTTGAGGAAGATTAGCTTTGCCATTGTGGTCATTAAAAGGTACCTAAAAGGTCTGCCACTGCAATCTTGACTATTAAGTTAATTCTAAACAGATTGAAGAAACTATGTTTATATAACAAGTAATATTTTATATTTTTATAAAAATGAATTTTGCAGGCCGCCTCAATCCAAAATTCTACGTGAAGATGGTCAGCACAATATGTATGTACATGGATGTATAGAAATTGAAGTAAAAAGTACTGAAGAGGCTTTTGATGTATTTTATAAAGGTTGGTATTAATCGTCTTTACGTTTGTAATCATTCCAGAAGTGATTTCTTACTAAAAAGAAAAGAAATATGTAGCAGCAATTAAAATAAAAAAAAGCTGTCAATAAATGGCATCTAAGCTAGTTCTACAGAAATTTCAAATTAGAACTATTAATTGTAGTATACTTTTTCATTTTTTTTTTTTTCAATCATTTTTTTACTATTTGTGTTGAGTTTAATATTATAAATTACAATCATATTACCTAGAGTAACTTAAAAGAGCAATGTTAAAACTAATTTCAGGACAGAAGCGGAAACGAATGGCACATACTCAATTGAATACTGAATCTAGTAGGAGCCATAGTGTATTCACCATTCGTCTTGTGCAAG
Organism: Thereuonema tuberculata; assembly: GCA_023159025.1. NCBI lineage: Eukaryota > Metazoa > Arthropoda > Chilopoda > Scutigeromorpha > Scutigeridae > Thereuonema > Thereuonema tuberculata. Next base: position 26,985,001 of record JAFIDM010003189.1, on the reverse strand, counting down.
CTCCTTTAGATCCACAAGGTGAAGAAGTTTTTCAGGTAATTTGTTTTCTATTTTAAAGTATGTAATAGAAGAAAAAATTGTAATAAAATGTTATCTAATTCCATTAACTAGATATTGTGCCATTTTGTTTATGCAATTCCCTTTGTTTAGCCATTTAACTATATACAAAATCATCATATTCTGCTTTAATTCCTGTCAGAAAAGCGAGAATCTTCCAAAGTGCTAATGGTTCTTTTTTGTCATTAATGAAATTAATGCATTTTCTTGCAGTTTTCATTATATCCTCCTTTGTCCAAATATTTACCCCATAAAAGCACTTACTGCTGGGTAAAACATTGCTGTAAAGTTATAGACCATACAATAAAGCAGCTTAGCTGATCTCAGAATCCAATATGCATTTAGAGCACCGTATGAAATAAAGGCTGAATTTCTTTGGACCCCCAATTTCATTTAAAACTTACAGGTCGTATCATAACAGGTGCTCAAATCAAACTAACACAGCTTGAACAATAACTGTTTTCACTTTCTTGAAAATGTGTGAACTTATATTTTCGATTCGTCTGTTATTTGCTTTCTTTCTGCAGGCAATGGACATTAAACATCCTTCTGCCTCCTAACTTTTAACTGTTCTAAATTTCCTGGCCTGTGATTGGCCGAAAGCAAATTCCAACTTCCATTACATAATTAAAAAAAATACAGAACATTAAAATGTCATTCAATGATTGATAAAAGTGCAAACAAAACGATCAGGGCACTAAAATCCTCAGATAAATGTTAAAAGCTTTGAATTGGTTTGTGATGTTGTACAAAGTAGTAAAATCCCTACAAGTCCTTTGTGAAATAAAAGATAGTTGCAGTTCTTTTTTGTTAAATCTTAATTTTTTTTTTTAATTCTTTCTAGGGATGGACGGGATTGGATTTTTAGGTCGGGACGGGACGGGATTTTTTTTTCCCCTCCCGAAAATCGGGACGGGATTGTCCTTCTTTCAGTAAATGGGAAATAGTTGTTTGGGTTTTGAAACTTGATATGATTGACAATAATAATAACAAACAAAAACATTTTTATGTCTGTCGCTAGTCGAAATCACGAAGGCCGTTGTCTGTTGTTTATTGGTTTCGCCGGTCGATGTTAACGCTATGAAGAAAACACTTTGTTGTTGATGTAATATTTGGAGATAGAAGGAAAATAAATAGTCCAGAGTATTTCTCAATGATTTATTGTAGTCTTCAGTTGCCAGGATTAATAATCCCAGCATTATTAAGCCTTTTGTTGAATTTAAATAAATCGCGAAATCCCGTCCCAAAGAAATCCCAAAGTAAAACAAATCCCGCCCGATAAACGGGATTATAATTTTCCCGAAAATTTCCCGAAATATCGGATCCCGTCCATCCCTAATTCTTTCTCAAATACTTGAACCATTTTAATAACTTCGACATCGGATTTTTTTAATTGCAGAAACTTGAAAGTTCAAATTTACTGTTTCTTAATTGTAACAAAAAAGGGTTAACAATGGAGCAAAGACTTGATCAGAAAGGCAATATAGGAAATTTTATTGTACCACATTGCAAAATTTTGCAGGATTTATACCAATGCTACTTATCAGTAGATGAATTAATTTTATATTTGAAATCAACATTTTCAGTTATTTTCAAATGTTTTTAACCTCTATTTAAAGATGAAAATCTGAGAAATGGATTTTGTTAGCTTTTAAAATTTTTTTAACTAAAACTTTTTTTCCTTTTTTATTTATTTATTTTTGCCTTTTATAGGAGAAATCGGCTATCTGTATCAGTCAGTTATCTTTGGTTGATCTGGCTGGAAGTGAACGGACACTTAGGACCAAAAACACTGGAGATCGATTGAGAGAAGCAGGTAAATAAATATTCATTAACCAGTAACATTCCTTGCTATTTAATTTCCACAAACATCTGCACACTAGAACATTATTACTTGATATCGAAACTTAATTTATGCATAGTTTTATGGCTATCAAATTGTGAAAGGCTTGTGAAATATCTAAAAGATATCCAAAAGTATAAATTTGTTAATTAATCCATAAATAAATTTTTAATTTTTACTTTACATTAGATTATGTTATCAAAGGCTTACGATTATAAAAAAATTATATTGCATAAAGTCATTTGTGACCTTACCAGCAGTAGAACTGCAACCAAATTGTACTAGAAATGTAGCATATCATAGAAATTTTTTAATAACTCAGGAAAAAAAAAAATCAGTGGCTCTGCCATTATGGTCAGAATAAAGAAAGCAGAATAATAGCAATACACACCCCATGTCATACCAAACACATTTTGGTGGTGTAAAAAATATTCAGTATGCTGCATGATGGCCTGTCACAGTGACACATGCAGTACAATCTGTTGGCTTACTCAGCACAAGAATATTAAGCTAGTTGTGGAATGGAGTCTTACTCTCGCACCAATGCTGTCCTGAGCTGCTGAAGAGTTCTAGATATTGGACGACATCCTATTAATATGTCTCCCGAATTTGTCTCGTGCATGTTCAATAGGATTTAAATTGTGAGATCTAGCTACAATTATATCATCGCTACAACATCTGTACTATACCCACTATATCCTCTGTTTTATCCACAAGTGTAGCTCTGAGGTGTGCGTTGTCATCCATAAATAGGAAGTCGGGTCCCATTGAACTACTGAATAGATAGACATATTGTTACAGAATGACATTGTGATACATCTGACCTGCAATGATTCTGTTTTCGAGGATCTGGAGGGGAGTACGTGAATCCATTAGATGGCTCCCCATGACAAGATACCACCTTGTAATGATACCGTTGAAGAATGTTGGAGGGGTTGCACAAGAGTCTGAGCTTCTCATCAAATGAAGACATTGTGGGCAGGGCCGTTGCGTGGTTTGTTGGCGCCCGGGGCAAGATTTCGTCAGGCGCCCTACACTTGATATTTGCGCCCCCTCACCATCCCAAAAATCTACAACCAAAAAAAAAACGTAATTTCCAAATTTTTTTTATTTTTGCCGTGCCGCAGCGCCCATAAATTTCCAATTCAACAACCAAAAAAAAAAACCGAATTTCCAATTTTTTTTTTTTTTTTTTCTGCCTTTTTCCCCCCCCCCATGGCCGCAGCTCCCAGGGTGGTCGCCCCGCCCACGCGACCGCCCTGACTGGGAATCTTTCTGCAGACTGAATCTAGACCTTGTCCATTAACAAACACAGTGCCACTGGTCCTCTGCTCTAGGTTCAGTGGAAGCTTTCCTTGTAGTGTGATTCACGACATACAAATGTGTAGTATCTCCATCAAAGGGAATAAAAGAGTTTATTCCTAATTGTTCTGTTTCATGCTCGGTGCTGGTTTAAGACCACTTTTATTCTGTCGAGCAATTTTACAGACCAAAGATATTGCAGTCCTCAAGCATGTCTGTTATATATTGCATCATATAAGCATGTATATAACAGAGATTTATCACTTTCTCTTTTCAAGTGAAAGGTACAGATTGAATTGATAAAAAATACCACAAGCCAAAACAACATTTTTACATTGAAATTATATTTTAGAATTAACAGAAATTTGTTTTATTTTATGTTCAAAACTTCATTACCTCAAAGATTTATAGATGCAATTAGTTTAATATTTTTTTTTCTTATTAGGAAATATTAATAATTCTCTTATGGTTTTAAGAACTTGTATGGAAATACTAAGAGAAAATCAAATGCAAAATGCAAACAAAATGGTACCATACCGAGATTCAAAGCTTACACATCTATTTAAAAATTATTTTGATGGTGAAGGGAAGGTCCGCATGATTGTTTGCATAAATCCAAGTATAAGTGATTATGATGAAACAATAGTAAGTATGAAATTTCTTCAGTTGAAAATATTATTTTAAATATATAAAAAATTTTAAAAATAGCTACTGCTACTTTTCTTTTTTAATTGGACTATGTATCATTTTGATTTGATCTTTATGTAGCATGTGATGCGCTTTGCTGAGCTAACTCAGGAAGTTCAGGTGGCACGACCTCAAACTGTGAAGTTTGACATGGGCCTTACACCTGGAAGGAGAAGAGCTAATCAAATATATAAGGAAGCTGTGGAAAGGATAGTTAATGAAGGAGGTAAATTGAATTTTAACTAGACACCTAAATAATAAAAAAGGGAAATAGCCAACATAATTTAATTAAGCAGATTTTTATTTATTTATTCAAACACACAAATAAATGAATCAATTAATGTGCATTTAAATATACATATGTGGGCCCGGTAGCCGGTAGGGCTCTTGGCTGCAGGTTGGAGATGGCGGGTTCGATTCCCGGCATCGGCAGAGAGTGAGAATTTTTCCATTCTCTTCCAAATGGGTCCTAGGGCCTACCCAGCCCTTTATAGAATGGGTGCCGGGTTCCTTTCCTGGGAGTCAAAGGCGGGTGGGCGTCGGGCTGACCTCCCGACCTCAATTAGTCCCCTTGGTCATGAAACGCCGGGAGCCTTACCTCCCGCGAGACTTGGGCCTGCATAGGCCTGTTGTGGCGACCCTTTAACTTTATTTTTAAATATACATACACACACATTCTCTATATTCTATTTGCGATTGTTAGATATGCTGACTTTATTAGAACTGGAATATTTTCAAAAGCCATATCAATGAGGAAACTTTCATGAATGTTGATGCAATGAATCAAATCATCCTAATCACGGCAGTTATTTTTCAGTTAAAGAAAGGATAGTTTTTCATATTCAAGTTGCAAAATTCCTTGGCACGATCTTTCTGGTGGCAGTAATAATTCCAGCCATCTGTGAATAAAAAGCTTTAAAACTTGATCTTACACATTCCACATCGATTTCCATCAGACAGAAAATTTACACTTCTCAATTGCTGTTGCACCTACATTTTATATATCAAAATAATATTGATTTATATAAAAATCATTTGTTCAATACATCAAATAGGTGAGAGGATGTTTTTAATTAATTAAAACGAAGTATTTCATTTTTTCATCTTTTTTATATTTTTTTGTTTTCAGTTTCGACATTTCTCATTAAATCTCGATCAGTAATATGTTTTCGAGATTTCAGTTGCCCTCCACTTCAGATTTTCAAGCCAGAATTTAAGTTGTGATTTTGGTTAATAATGTAGCTTTTTCTAGAAGCATCCATGAAAACATAGGGAAAAGATTATTTCTGTTCGTGAAAATCAATTTTGTAGTCATTAATTTCGAATGAACAGATACCAATCGATTGGACTTTTTCAAATCGCCACCAGAATCACTGGTATTAGATGACTCTACGAAATGGAATGCCATCTACTTTGAAATAGAACCTTTTCTATAATAGAGCAGCAGCCCTTGGCCACCATGCCATGGCCTGCCAGTGGCATACAGATTGCGTACTGAAATGGCATGTCTAAAACTGCCTTAAAGCAATTTACCATTCATTTATGTCGTATTCTTACTATTGTGTGGCCAATATTTCATTTGACTGTTTTGATCAGAATCTACAACCAATACTAATCATCTTATGAATATAATTTTAAATATAGAAATTATTTTTAGACAAATTACTGAATTTTGAGATGATGATGCTTTTCATTACTCTTGATGATTTTATCCAATTCTTTAAAAAATGAGAGGGGGGGGGTGCATTTTTGTGTCTCAGCAGTAATTCCTTCAATTTAATTTTATAACTTGTATTTGTATTTCTAAAATACAAATTAAACAGGATGCTGTATTAATGGCTGTTTAATTTCAATAATACTTATTAATGCAAGATTGTGATTTTTGATCTTGAACCATTATTCATTAAAGTTTTGAACTTCCACTGAAACAGATCAAATCCTGATTTGTAAAAAAGGTATTATGTTTATTCTTATCTTTTCAGAAATGTTTTCAGTAGAAGAAAAAAAGTTTCAGTATTGCATTTTTTTATTTGTCTTTTTATTTCTTTTAATGGAAGATTTCAAAATTATATGCAATTGGCAATTTTTATGTGTTATTTTCATTATTTTTATGGATGTATTGTTGTTTTTGGAATTTAGGTCTTAATTTAATTACTGTATTTATTACCTTAGCTGTTTAACCAAATATTCTATGTTTCTTTTAAAGGTCATCTTGAAGATTTTCCAATAGTCTCTGTTCCTGTTATTTACTCTTTAGGACCTCCATTTCCTAATCATGAGGTAAGTGTATTATAATTACAGTATTAATTTCTGCCAAAATGTAATCGACAACTAGTATGTGTCGACAACTTCAAAATTAACTTAAGCATTTAAGATAACTCAAAATAATAAGCTTTCTTCTTTTTTTTTTTGTAAAGTACTTTTTGTGTCTTTAATTGGGTTGATTTAATAATTTACTGTAGTTTTATTCATTTATCAAAAATCATAATTAAAAATAACTTCATTTAAATAACTTACAAAGTTACAAAAGATGAAATGGGAAACCTACATGAAATAAAAAAAAAAAATAATATTATAAAGACATTATACCTAAGCTATTGTTCTTTAGAATTTTTCAGTAATTATTGGATGTAAATTTGAACAAAAATCAGAATAGGACAAAATACTGTAAATCTTCCATAGCAGTGTTAGTAATAATAACACAGTAATAATAATGATGCTTCATACATAACAAATACTAACAATTGCCAACAGGACGTCATTGTTAATATTTACAAACACATTGTTTCATAAATTCTTTAACATGTCCAAACGATGCAACAAGCATTGTATTAGGATGTAGTAAATTAAAAATTTACTGTAAATATTGTAAATATCGTCTTCTGTTTTAATTTCTTTAACTACTTTTCAATTACTAAAGCAGATACTTAAACTGAAGTATATTTAGCTTGACAAATTGTTTGTGAAAATCCAAAAGAATATATTGCATACAAATTGTAACAGTTCTTATCCTTGAAGCAGTTCAAGATTAATATCTACAAGGAAATTTTTGTAATTTAACCGATCAATCTGTGTTTTGAGTATTTTTTTTTTTTTTATGAATTCTTCAGCTTTAATTTTAGAAAAAGAATAATCGAGCATTTGTTGATATTAATGATATCAGTTTCTCTTATGAATATGAGAGGCTTTATAATCTTGAAACTCAACACAATACTTGTTTCCCCAGAGTTATTTTGAGTAATTTCACTTAAAGTAAATGTAGATTACTTTAAATGTGATTTTGATTTTTTTTTTAAGCTATAGGGTTTGGATTGATGAAAGCTTGATGTTGGTATTTATTTATATATTTGTCCTGATTTTGCAACCAAAAATTGTTAGAATTCCAAAATAAAAAATTGTACGATGCCAGATTTGATGACTGGTGACATTTTGTAATACTAAATTCATCGTTTCTGAATGAGGCTATCAAATGACTGAATGCTTACATAATTCATGTATATAAACCTAAGTAGTTGTTGCGTATTGCTTGAGAAAGGTTTAATAGAACTCAAACTATCAACAATCTAGTATACAATGTATAATAAACTTGCTACTTGGAGTTTCTTATTAATCAATGTAGAATTGAAGCTTTCCAGTCCACATTATTATTTTCTTTTTCAATAAATGGTGGCTGATATATATTGGTTATTGTTTTATACAGCAGCAAGTCTAATTATACTGTCACTAAATATTGTCATAAGTTTATATTGTCTTTTTTAGCTTGTACTTGCTTCAGATGAAACTATCCTAGAAAACCTCATTGAGTTTCTTAGTGCAAGAATGAAAAGCCGTAGAACACTTGTTACAGATTTCCAGCAGAAACGTAAGAAGTTTTTACTATTTCCTGTTTTTTTAATTTACTTTTATTTGCATGCATTGTGTTGCACTGCCGTATAAACTGAAGTAAAAGTTGATCTCGTGTAAAAGTCAACTCCCTATTTTTGTCCAAAAAAATCTGGAATTTTCCATATCTTGTGTAAAAGTTGACCCTGGTTCGTAACAGATAACAGATCAACATTTGCGATTTCTTTAAGTTCATTATCGAACAAGCACTGTAATTAGTGTGATACAAAGTAACACAAAACTCCGTCTGCTTGCCGTTTGCAGATGTAGACAGTCAAAGGAAGGTCACTGCTAGGTCTACCCTGAAATTCATTATTATATTACCATATTACTAGATCAGTGTAATATACCATCATTTCTTTAATAAGATAGACTGATATGCATTAGCATTATATTATTACTGTAATTCATTTAGTTTCTATTCATTAGGAGATCATTGGGCTGCTGCTACTGATATAGTATTTTTGGATTCTAGCAGGAATTTCAGCCCCTCAAAAAGTAATGTTCCATGTAATAGTTGATCCTACAAATTTAACTTTAAAAAATAGTCTAAAAAATTTGACTTTTACACTAGTATATATGGTAAATATGTAATTTATAGATATTGCAGTTTCTCCACATTTTATTGTATTCTTTAAATGCTTAAGAAAGAAAAAGAAAAATCTTTTAAACGCATTAAATTTTAATAATTGTTAGTGTTTACATAGTGTTACCATAGTGTTATTTGAGAACGACTCACAACTTAGCTGGTGATTGCTAGTATTATTAATGTAGATTTTCAGTTCGGTGATTGATAGAAATGTCCCTTAAAAACTAAGTATGCTTCCAACATGAAAAATATTGGGAAAATTAAGCTGTTGGATGAAATTGCTGGATAAAGCTGGTTTACTGATTCGTAAGTATTTACCAAGAATAAGGTTATTTTATTTTAGGTTTTGTCATAAGAAAATTGAAGAATTAGAAAGAAATGACTATGCAGCATGATTCAAAAGCTATTTCATTTGATTATCTCTTGAGAATGTTGGAGGAGTGCATACAGAACCTTATACATAAATCCATACTTGATGTGGCACAAATGTTATTCTGCAACCCTATTCTCTAAATAAAATTCTCTGCCCTATAATTAAATGTAATCATGAAAAGTAATTATTACTAATAAAAAAAATATTTGACATAGTAGACCTTATTTTCTCTTGTTTAATGATTTTTTTTTTTCTTCTTTATGCATTTATTTTGCTGATAGGATTTCTTTATTTTAAATTCTAAATGTACTGAACATTCAAATTGTTGAGAATCTGAAATTGGAGTTACCAGTAATAATTGGTAGAGTGAAAGTTTTAAATTTACTGTTGTAAAAATATAGTTTATTAGAAGACTGTGACTAAATATGTTAAGTAAAGCAAACTTTTTTATATTGAGCATTTTGATTAATCCATTACTCTCTTCTTTTTCAGAAAACAACTTTAGAAATATGTTACTGAATGTAGAAAGAGAAAATGCTCTAATGAAGCAGGTAAATTGTTTTAATAATTTCTGATTCATTTTATACTGATTTATGACATTTAAAATAAGAGATTAGACTTGTGTGTGTGTGTTTTAATAAGCCTAATTTTAACATTATTTTAAATTTACAAACTTGATAAATTTTAAAATGGATAATTTTAAAAACATAAAAGTGTGCTTTCTTATACAGTAGAGCACCTATTATCCGGATGCCGTTGAACCGGATTGTCCAATTAACCGGATCGATTAAGGACCGCATGCATTTTTTTCCCGCCTTCACCAAACTTTTTTTTCCACGAAAATCCATCTTTATCTTCATTTATCTTTATTTGTAATAAGCCAAAATATGCACTACTACAATTGTCAGTCCTAAGCCTGGAAAAAGTGTGAAGGGAAGTTATCTAAAAAACATTGCCATAGCTGCTTTTTAAAGTTATCCAATTATCTGGATTTTTCATTAACCGGATTGGCCTCGGTCCTGACCAGTCCGGATAATCGGCGCTCTACAGTACTTGCTTTTATTGTTGCAATTAGTTAACTCAGATATTTTTAACCCTTCAGGCCGGTGAGTTTCTTCGCTGCATATGTCTCTCCTGCTATATTTTTGTTTGTTTTTTTTTGAGAGAAGAAAGAAGCTAAAAGTGAAGTATTTACTGGCTAAACTACAGTGCAGAAATTTAAATTCCATCACTAAAATATAAGCTTATTTCATTATCTCTCAGTCAGTGGAAAATTACAGAATTAACTAGAAAATTAACAGCAGGAGGCCACCAATTATCTATCCCTGCAGAGAACGTACCCCTGTACATCAAACCGGTTGTGAGACAGACACATGGGAACTTACGTGTGTACGTCTTACCAGCTTGAAGGGTTGATGATCAAATAATATAATTGAGGGTAGGAGAATCGGAAAGACAAGTGATATTTAAAATTAAAAACTATGGAGATAATAATAGGGACAGTAACCTTAAGTAAGAAATTATTTCTTGATAAAATATTTAAGTAATGCTAATTCCCTAGCATTTCCCTTGATGAAATATATTATCTAGAGGATGTGGGGGCTATTGTTAACTGTAATAAACTAATTGTTAAAAACCATATTTTTTTTCTCACTTTTCTGTTTTTAATACAAACAATGAATATTATTATCATTGACAGTTTTTAATTCCAATATTTTTTTTTTTTTTTAAATAGCAAATTACCGATTTAAAAGCAGAATTGGAAACCAAGGACCAAAAGCTTAATTACAATGAAAGGCGATTACAGAGTGCAGAAAATGCTAATTCTATTTTACAACGTAAGTTGCAGGAATATCAGAAAACAAAGAGGAACTTGGAATTTGAGGTAAATACTGAGGAATTAAGAAAATCTTGAAGCATCATTATATTGTCTCTAATAAAATGCGATGTTTTTGAAAAAAAAAAAAAAAAATCGGAGTTAATTTCATTAAGGACAAATGAAATTGAAATAATCAAATTTATAGAGAGAGTAACAAAATTTAAAATAAATGAATTGAATCAGCAAAGGAAAGTAATAATTGTCAGAAAGTAAATGAGATCGCTGATCAATATAGGAATAAAAGAAGTTATACTTCGAGAATAAATGGAAAACTAGATATTTTTAATTAATGTAAAAAGTTCTAAAAAGTGGTAGGCTGATATTTCAAGTTAAAAGGTAAATTGAAAATTGATGAATGAAATTGCTTAAAAATGAGAATATATTTTGAATTGATTTGTTAGAACTTACAGCATGTTACAGTAATGAACTCGAAAAACATATTTTAATCTTGGTTTACAAATCAAGAAAGTTTAATCATGGAAAGTCAAATAATGGACTGTAAGTTTAAAACAACACATTGGATGAAATAGCCACTGCCTTGATCTCTCCTAATGAAATAACTAAGTTACTTTAAAAGTCAAATTTTTGTTTCTAAAGAATACTGAACTCCATTCATATGATAACGGCATATTATGGAGTCTGCTTCAATCATTCTGAAGTAGCAGGTTAAGATTATGCATGGTAGTGATCACCTGCTAGATTAGAGATATTTGGTGGAATTGGCTGAATGAAGTAATCTCCTGTAGTATCTAAAGTACATTTTTTACCCACCATGATTGTTCTTTCCTTGTAAGATAGGGAAGGGTCGGATGAATCCTTTTTCTGCACTCAGATCACATGAAAGGGTCCATTGAATTCTTCCATGTGTAACAGTGCCTTTTGATAATCAATTGGAGGCATTTGCATAGGGTTGCGAAGTCAAACTTGCAAAATATGAACCTATAGTTGCCACTCTTTGGAAGAATTATGCTGAGGTAAAATCGTTTCTTTCGTTGTGGGTGCTTTTGCTTTCTTGATTCTTTAGAGTGATGAGACATCTTGTTGAATGTTATTTCGTGAATAGACCATGGAAAGCTGTTACCTCAAAATTCTTAGCTAGTAATCAAGAGGTCCTGAGTCCCCATGTGCTGTCTTTCTTGGCTGAATGCCCAGGAGCAATTTTTCAACAAGGTAACATTCATCTGCACACATCTAGGATTTCACAGGACTGTCTAAGTCATGTTGCGACACTGCCTTGGCCTGTCCGCTCGCCTGATTTGTCATCAATAGAGCATGTCTGGAACCAGATGGGATGCAAACTGTTGCCATGTAGCAGTGTTTGTGATTTTGAATGCTATTTGCAAGAACTGAGGGCAAATCTGCCGCAAAACAACATATGGTTTCTGTTTGACTATACCCGACCGTATCACCTTATGTATCCAGGCACGAGGTGGTCCAGTGAGGTACTAAAGGTGACCTTATTGTGTACCACAGCTGTGCTGGACACCATCCTGCTGCTGTGATATTGTAATTGCTCCTGCCCTTTGCCTCTTCCCTCACACTAATGAAATTTCATTTGAATCCAATGCTTCCTTCGTGGTGTGCAAATTTTTTTTGTCAACAAGTGTAATTGACGACATCTCCTAATAGTCATTAAATTGATTACTATTGTATACAAAAGGAAGATGAAACCAGCTTTTGTATATTGTTTCTGGGGGAACTTCAAAAAGATATTAATCCAGCAAAAACCTACTTCATATATACATACACATACATACACACTAAATTCTCCATGGACTAGTTATATAAAGATAACAATAATAAACTGTAATGTATTATAGTTTTTTTGGAACTTCTATTTTTATTTATTTATTTATTTATTTATTTATTTTATTTATTTATTTGTAGTTGGATGAAAAGGATATGCTGATTAATCAAAAACGTTTAGAAAATGATAAAATAAAAGCAAAAATGCAAGACAAACTCGTTTCTGAAAGAGGTCGCATTACCAGAGAAATGGTAAGTTAGATTGCTTTTTGCATTTTTCATAAACTAAGGAACTAAATTGATTATTGGTAGAACATTCACCACTATACGATTGGAAGATTCTTGAAGGTTTGCTTTTTTTTTTTTTTTTAGTTTTTCTCGCTAGTATACCTGGTAAAATTAATTTTTACTTCAACTAAAAGTAGCATGAAATATATATAATTTGCTAAAACAGAACAAGAGACTTCCACAACATCTGGAGGTCTGTTTTGTTACATTAGATAACATCTCAACCTCTGACAAGCAAATCTTGCCCCATCTCTGCTGAAGCCTTTTTCATCAATGGTCAGATGAAAAACTGAAGATTTTCCAGGTTTCTTCATATGAGTTGTCCCATCCCTACCATATTACTTCTTACCATTTTGATATATATATACATCACTGATGATTCCCAGAAATATTGATCAACAGATCATTGTATTTCTTCAAGTCCCACTTTATTATTATTAAAGGGAAAGAAAATGACTTTCAAAACATCTGAAACAGTCCAACAAGAGTCCTGATCATACAAGTTTTTATCTGAGATATAGTCATTGGTATTGATGATGTACTTTTGTTATGAGGTTTCGACAGTTTCAAAACAGACTCTCAGAGAGATTGAAGCAGAAGTGCTTCATGAAACTACTATGATGATTGATGCTACTTTTTTAAAATCTCTTAAAAAACTTTTGGCTTTCGGCTTTTGCTATGGTTTGAAGCTGCCTTTACACTGCAGTTTCACTGAATATTAAATGAATATTTTTAAGTTTGAGACTGCATGAATATTGTATTTCAGAATCTTTCTTTTTTTATTTTAATTTTTTTTTTTTAAGTTGAAGTAGTATGCATCTGAATGCAAGTTTTGAAGAGCAAAAAGTAATCCCATAATCCTTTACAAAATTTGTGTTGTCAGTTAAAAATAAAATCTCTAAAATATACTTTAACATATTCTAATGCATAGAATGAATTTATTTTAGCAAAAATATTATATATTTTTTTTTTTGATAAATAATCTCTTAAATGTAGCACTTAATTCTTAGTAGCTCTGGATTTAGTGGAGGCGGTTCAAAAATAGCTCTGCTCCTTGAATGGTGGTTTCTTTCCTTTGTTTGCTGCTGTGTTGCTACAGCATCGCACATATTGCTGTTAACTAAGGATACTTCACAGAAATATTGTTCAATTGCCAAATTATAATGATGAAATAAAGGCAGAAACAAATTGCACAGTAAAAAGGCTCCATTGATTTTTATCAATGATCAAAACTATAATGGAAACTTTATCTTTGTAATTTGGATGTTCATCTCCTTTGTTCATCTCCTTTGTTCACTTAGTTGTGCACCTTTTTTATTCCATCCATTTATTTATTATGTTTAGTATCAGTTTGGTATTTGCAGTTGTACCACTTTTTTTTGTGTTTACTGAAGGTAGAGGTTCGGTGGAGCTGCATGAGTCGGGCGGCGCTGGCCACAATTACACCTCAAGCCACTGGCCTTGAGTTTCTAATGGGAACAGCAGGCTTTTGTTGTAATTGAGGGTACTACAGCTGTCCTCTTCACAACCTTGAATGAAGTCCTGCCCAAGGATTCTGTGAGGGACAAGTATTGGGAGGCTGCAGATTACGACAGGAGCTAATTTCTGTAGCTTTCTGCAGCCAAAATATCAAAATAAATCATGTTTTGAATTTATTTTTTTGGGGGGGAGGGGGGAAACAAATAAATACAAGTTGACAACTATTATAGAAATTTATAAAAATAAGGGAATTCAATTAAAATGTAGATCCTCATTATTGATATAAATAATGTATTATTATAATTTCTTAAACTTACTATTTCGAAAATGTGTTTGCCTTCAAGTTATTATATAATATTCAATACAATTTAATTAGCAGATAAATTTCTTTGAGAAATGGATTTTTTTTACTGTTATAATAAAATAACACAATAAATCTTTATTTTTATTTTTAACTTAATTACAAGTTAAACCTGAAAAATTGAATTGTACTGGACTATTAAAAAGAAAACGTAAATAATTAAAAAGAACTGATAACTTTTACATCTTTCTTACATTAATTCCCTTACATTAATTAATACAGGATTATTATAATTTACAATAGGAATTAAATCCAGTTAAATTAATTATTTTAACTTTGTAATGACTCCATGATTAAAAGAAATTAAGAAAAAAACAAAAACCAGGCAACAATGACATTCAGTAATTTATTGATAGTTTTTGCTAATTCTGTTATCCAAGCTTTAAATTTGTTTGTTCAATATGAAAAATTATTTTTTAAAATTATTACAAAATTTTATAAAAACAAAAAAAAAAATACTAAATAAATAAATTAAAAATTAACTTCTCAATATTGCCGTCTCTCAGTGAAGGAATCCATTGAGACTTTTAAGTGCGGGAAGGTCACCCTTCTTTGCCTTGGGCGGAAACGACCCTTCCCATGCAGCTCCGGTCTTGACTATAATATCTGGCTTTCTTCATCATTATATCTGGACCTTAATATAGGAAGTCAGGAGAAAAATCAGGAGAAGACTATTATTTCATCAAGCTCTATTGATTTTAGTTCTGTTTTTTTTTTTTTTTTCTGCTTCCACGAAATAAACCTTTCACATCAGCAAATTCTTTCCCTGTTTGCTCTGTTAGGGATTTTGCTTTGATTTCAACCATAGCATAATTCCTGACTTTTGATCAGTTCCTTATTGAAACTTGCCAATGATATTGTCAATGTGCATCAGTCTATTGTTAAATTGAGTTTGGGTGGGCTATTATTTTGTGGGGGAGGGGGAGCAGAGTTTTATGCCACCGATACTACAAAATTCATGAGCCACAAGCACTCATTACTTCGTGATGTTGTTGTATCATCTGACACCCTACAATGTATGGCTAATGGGTTGTTGGGTTCACATTACAATTTTTTATGAACGATAAAACTACAGAATGGAGTAAAGTTATAAAGCAAGGTCCAGTGTATTGATTTATATAGCATTTGTATAGAGAGCAGGCTTGTGGCATATGTCTTGTTTTCTAAAAGTTGTCCTGCAGGAACATATCCAAGCTGCAGAAAAGATCTTAACGATAAGAAGTTACAGTTTAAGCAATACTTCAGCTTAATTACAACTTAAAAGAAACTATTTATTTTTTTAATTTCTTTAATCCCATTTATCATTTAATGTGTAATTGTATTTGAAAAGTTGCATCTTGCATCAGGGAATCAGTAATGTCGGTAAGCCCTTTTGAAAGATTACAATGCTGTTGTGATTACATTTGATAACCTTAAGGAGAAGAAGTTCACCTTATTTTTAAAATATTTTATTAAAATGAGGTTATTGATGAAGTAGATCTACTAATGAAGGTTTCATTTATTATCCAGCAACGTCGCATGCGTGAAAAGCAGGCTGCTCTAGAAGTAGAAGTTATGAAGAAGAGCGAGAAGCTTAAGGCTGTAAGGGACATAGCTATGAATGAAAATTGGGCAGGCCCTTCAGGAGAACATCCTCTGCGTACAGCTCCATCAACACCGAATTTGACTATGAATCGAGAGCCAAAATCAATAGGTTTGATTTATTATTTTAATTTTCTTAACAATTATAGAGAGAGGCCTATTAACAGTGAATGTCAGTATTTTAGGTTTAGGAGTACAGGCACATCCCAGAGTTACATCAACCTTAGGTTCCAGACTGATGCCTTAACTAGAAAAGGTCTGCAAGTCGAAGCATTGTTTTTTTTGGTTTTTTTTTTTCCCACTTATCTAAGCCTATACTGCACTGCTGTTGTCGTATATGTGCATATCTGACATAATTGCAGCATTTGTAACTGAAAGAAATGCTGTAGGCCATATTTTGCAAAATAGGGTAAGCATACTAATCAATCGTACTAATACTTACAATAGCAGTGTTAGTAGTGGAAAGCTGATTGGGCGGTAGCATCATGCTGCTAAAGAACCCTAACACTGAAGCAAATGCTGCAACTTCGGTGAATGGGGAAATTCAAAATATCCGTTAGTTTGAAGACTTATCATTTGGATATGACTAATACATAGCTTACCAGTCATCTGTATTATCAGGAGAAATGGAATATTTTTCTTATAGAAGAAATTATGTTATTGACTTATATTGATCTTAAAGTTGATTTATCTTTTTTTTTGTTCTAGTTTTACTAAATTTCATTCAGAACGTTAAATTTCTATTCCAATTTTGAAATTTTGCTGCTTAAAAAAGGGAAACTATAACTGTGTAAAAATGAAATTTTACTATTCTAACTTTTATTAAAAATAAAATAACTATCTTGGATTCGCATAATATACACCTTTTAAAAAAATTGAATTTTTTTTTAATTGGTTTAAATTTTTATAGATGTTAATGATTATACTGTTTTGCATGGAAACCATTACAGAAATGAAAGTACACAATCCTAACTAATTTTGAGGTGCTAAGCACAGAAATGACATTAAAAACATGAGCCAATTTACATTTTTTAAAGTTAGAAAGAGAATTCATATGATTTGACTATTTGTTGTTATTTCATGCATTTGTTCATCCCTTTCAAAGATTGACTTCCATAGTTTAAATAACCCAAGATCAAAATGCTTTTGACACTAAATGATTTGGTACCATTATTTGAGATGCTGCTGCTGCTTCTTACTTATCCCGGATCCTTATTAGATCACTGGTCATTGAGAATGGCCCACACTCCATGGTGAGGGAGAAAATGCTGCTATTATTGATATTAATCCAGGACATTAACCCAATCCATTGGGTGACAATCATACTTTGCTATCCTTTTAAGGAAGAGAAACAAACCTTGAATTAGAAAGAAACATCCAGAATCTCACTGGGATTCCAACCCAGGTTCAGACACATCAGCCTCATTGCAGGCTATGCATTGACCACAAGGATGTGCCTGTGGCGAGATGCTTCTTATTTTGTCTTGGGTACTTCATTGGAATTCTGTGAATCGGGGTTAGACATTTGGCACTTTTCTGTTTCTGTTCTAGGTAGGTGAGAATGTGGTGTTGAGGTGTATGAACAATGCAGTTAGCTTCAGCCATGTATTGGAGAAACCAGAATTGCTTCACGGAATTCTGTTTGTGCTTCAGCCTGCTAAGTTTGTGACCAGGACAAAAACTACATGTGCTGCATGTTCTGTTAATGTAAGACATTCATGCATTTTGCAGTGCTGTGCTGATATATCGGGCCAAAGATTATTTCTGCATGATGTGATTTGGAAAGGGATTATCAGGAGAAAAGTTACTGGTGATGTTTGAAATATAGAATCTTCACCCAATGTTACAGTGAAGAATTGCTCATTGCAATATCTCTTGAGACTTTCTCATAGACTGTAATGAGAGAACAGCAGGATTTAACTGTAATTATATAAGAAATACTGTAATTGTACGATTAACCCTTTTACTGCCACGGGCCAATTTATCGGCCCGACTTCTTTTATTTTGTCATAATCGGCCTATTCAAGGACTCCCGTCTCATTTATCGGCATGGGCTTTATTTCTGCTGCTTACTAAGATGGTTTCACCCTATATATGCGTGATTACATTATGCTTGCCTTGTAAGTTCTCCTGTGTTTATTCGTTACCCTCAGGCCGGTATTATACTATCTTTAGTGCTGGTCAGAGCTGGCACTGGTCAGTGTTTTCTCTGTGGCTCTTACTATTTATTTTATAGTGTCGGTTTCCAGCAAGATTAACAAATATTCCTCTAATATTGAGTAAGTATTTGTTGACGAATAATGTATCTTACAATTCTACATCATAATAAAATATGAGTTTTCCGTTTTTTATATTTAATGTTATTTTATATTTTTGAAAACTATATTTATATTAATATAAATAATAGAAATTATAAAATATTATTTTTCCATGTTATTATTAATATAATAAATATAATATAATCTATATAATCTAAAATCTATATTTATATTTTAGAAAACTATTTTATCAATAAATTCTATTTCATTGCTTGTAAATAATATTTTTCTAATCATAATGTTAGATAAACATAGGATTTTGAATTTTTTACATATGTACTAATTAATTTGTTATTTTTTCCTTTCTAAAAATTAAAGTCAACCCCCATAATTCTTTCAAGGTTCTAAGCCCCAACTATATCTTCAGCATTGGGAAGAAATCTAGATGTATTAAATAAAATTAAGTTCTAGAAATACTTCAAAATCTGAAATCTTGCAAACTTCCTGAAAAGAGCCTTGGCTGGCAGTCTTTGCACATCCTGCCCATAATGTGCTGGCAGTAAAAGGGTTAAAATGATCCAAAATTTTGTTCTTACATGATCTCTGCTGAACCATAAGAGATAGTGTACAAAGAACTTTATGACCTCATCAGTCAAAGAATAAGATCTGTTGCCTTTAAGACTGCATCAGTAAAATGTATTGGATGCAATATACAAAATAAGGTCCTTTCACATTGACGGTCAAAAGGCAACTTGCAATTATTTCTGATATATTTACTGATTTCTAGGGAATAAAAAAAGCCAACAATTTCAGAGAGTTAGTGCATGGCTTTACAATAAAGTGCAAGATTTCATCGACTATACATTTCCTATTTGACACTTAGATTTCTTCCAAAGTAAGTGTGGTTCCGTAAGTAATGAACATTGTGAGCATTTCCAGAAGCTTTGAAGTTGAAATACAAAAGAAAACTGTTAGGCAGTTATTGCTGGCTGTGATGCTTCAAATGTTGTTATAAGCCACAATGGAAAAGTACAGTGTTTAACACTAGTATTTTCAAATCTACATCTACACCTATATCATGTAGTATGATGAAAGTATATGTGTGAAGAAGTGAAATTTCCTCAAAAACTAGAGCCAATCTGACAATTTAATTTACATTTTCATGGTTATTATCCTTAAAAGTATAACAAACTTATTTTTGAACCAAAGATTTATTGTTTATTATTAGCAATATTTGCTCACCAAAGCACAGATCCTTTTCCATGTTTATTAGAAAATATACAAAAGGAGCTTGGTTCTTTGTTTTATAAAATTATTAATTATAAATTAATTTTTTGTTTTGTTTTTAAAGTCACATTTAATTCATTTTAGCAGAAAAGATAAAGAATTGTATAAATATTTCAGTTTTCATTCTCTTTCCTTCTCTAGTTTCCGGGAGAATGTCTTTGATTCTTAAGAATACTATTTTATTGAAAATGATTAATCTGATTTTAATATTTTATTGTTAATTGAATAAACAATTTCTTGTTTGTTTGCATGTTTAAATAATAATTATTATTTTATATTGGCAGAAGCAAGAATCGCAAAACTGCAGGGATCTAAATCGGATCCAAAATTAGCCAGTATCGAAACGACTCCATATTGGACACCCCCTCAGACGGTATGTTTATTCTAGTATTTTCAGAATTGAGATTTTTATTCACTAAATTTAGAATTTATTATTTAATGAATTTTTAATATCTTAATTCTGATATTAAATATAATTGTTTCTTCATTTTATAAATTTTAATTATTCATTCTTTGTATTATGAAAATTTTCCAAACTTAATTCTTTCATCATACATTAGAAACAGTTCTTCATCCTTTCTATTTCCTTTATATTCTGTTACAACTGATGTTTTGTAACTTAACCACTTACTCCATTGAGATAGCAGAAAAAAGGCTTGAAATTGCTGCTTCAATTCACCTTTGAACTGAATTCAGTGTTTTATTATAAAGATTAATATCAGCAAAATCCTTTGAATGGAAAGCTACAGGTTGTGTGATTGAAAAAAAAGTAAAGTTTATGGAATATTAGTGTTCTGATATTTATTAAAATTGCTACGAATACAGTAAAATCTCTTATCCAATACACTTGAGGAATGAGATGTCCTATTTGATTAAACGTTAGTAATACGCATGATCAAGATAAATAAAATTAGTAATAAAAAACTGGGGATAAGAAGAATTAGTAAGCAAAATCATTTTATATAAATACAGTAAACTCTCGATTATCCGCAGACCTCTCCTGTTTAAAAAAAAAAAATCTTGAATAAGGTAAACAATAAAAGAGGCTAACAAAGTGAAGACAATTGTAGACAAACAATTTAAAGAATGACCTTGTGGGTTGAGCTTAGGCCGGCAGATTACACTAAATTACGGGAGAGCCTTCCCGTAATAATAAAATTTAAAAATAAATAAATAATTTAAAATAAGATAATTGTTTGTAATGTATGTACTGTAAGTGTATGTTTTGCCATTTTAATGTAAATAAAACATGTTAAAAGCATTTTTGTGTTGATTCTCGTCGTATTTCAGATTAGCCACGGAATTTGCATATCCGCGGTTGCCACGCCACGCAATTCTGCAGATAATCGGGAGTTTACTGTAGATGAATAGATATAGGGTGCACTTTAATTTATTTGAAATATTTTAAACTAAGATGTGGATGCTTATAGTTTTCATACACATGCCATGCAAAAACTTCTCACTATGGTGTTGAGTCTGTCAGTATCCATTTGAGCATGTGCATATACATGTTAATTCATACAGGATATTATGTCATTAACTAACCTTGTTATGCCACAGGAACAAAAAGACTTCATGAAATGAATGTTTCTACTAAACTTTCATTTTCTTTCTATATATTGTAACAAATTTGTACTTTATATTGCAAGTGTATATTGTGAATAAAATTTAAAAACAAAAAATTGTAACTATTATAGAAGTGTGTAATAATCACACTTTGTTGTGATGCATTGGCATTTGAAATAATTTAATGATCAATACTTATACATTTGGAAAGGGGTATCTTTAATGACTTGAAACTTAATGAAGTTCATTATTTTTACCACTAATGAATTTTTATTTTATATTCATATTTTTATAACCTTTTGAATAATTACAAAGAAATATATATATATATATTATATACATATATATATATATATGAAGCTACTTTAATCAAAGTTGGGTAATTGAGCTCCACTTTAGCTCATTGATCAATTTACTTTATGCATCATAAGCACAATACTAAGTAGTGTTGCAATGTCATTTGTTTAAAGTGGTGGTTTGCAATCTTTCTTGACTTGCTAATTCCCAACATTATATTTTTAATGATGAACCACCCACATGAGCCTAACCAAAAAATCTCTTATTAGTTGCTTCAGCTCTTCATGAATGATCTTAAGCTTTTGCTATTACCCTCAATGAAAATCGTCGTTATTACTAGATCTTTTTGTATCAATGCTTTATTTGAAGTGTTTTTTAAGCTTTTATGTTATACATTTGAACTTGAAAAATGTTATTCTACAATAAAAAAAATAAATAAATATAAGTAAGCTTTTAAATAGGGCAGAAACTAGAATTGGAATAAATGTAATTCATATAATTTTCACAGTATATAATTTGTGGAGTTAAATATTAAGCATATCAATATTAAGCTACTTCACATTATGTGCATGTTTATATAAAACTAACCGGCCTATGACCAATTCAGGCTTTTTAATGGTTTCGATTTATTTACATTATTTAAAGATTATTTTAAGAATAAATATAAATCTGATTTTAGAAACCTATTTACCGTACAGCAGTTTATGGAATATCAGTATTCTGATAGAAAACATTGCTTATTGTGATTTCAAAACTTAGAAAATGATGAATTCAGTAATAGGCTTAATTAAGTTGATACACAGTCAAACCCCGCTATAGTGAACTTCAAGGGACCGAAATTTCGGTTCACTATAACCAGGAGTTCACTATATCCGTTCCGTTATACGTGCGTTGCACGGCAAGGGACCAAACATTTCGTTCATTATATCTGGGGGTTTATTATAAGCCGTGTTCACTATAGTGGGGTTTGACTGTATATCAAATAGATTTAATTGAAATTTAGTAATAGTTTGATTTCTCTTTCAGTATAACACTTAATTTGAATATGTAATATTGTTTGTTTTCATTCTACGAAAGTAAATAAGCTGTTATTATTTTTTGCAACAAATGTTAAGTCAAATTTTACATGAATCATTAATGATTTTTTACATGTCCAGAGGATATTCTTAATACTTTTTAAGGCATGATTTATATCTAATCTTAACCTAAATAATGGATTTAAAGTTATAAGAAAATATTTTATTTCCAGAGTGTTCCTGTAGCCAATCCTCGTCACCGAAGATCTCGTTCTGGAGGGGAAATTTGGATTGAGCATCGCCCACCAGGATCTTTGATGCTAGATACTATTCTTCAACCACAGATCAAGAAGAGAAAGTCCGTATCAAAGTTGGACATGAAAAATATTACTGAAGATGCCGACCGATATTGCCTTGTTCATCAGCAGCAAGATGATAAAGGAGAAATCGAAACACAGCTCTACAAAGTGAGTTACGATTCAACTTTGTTGAATAGAAAGGACTTAACAAATTATTGCTGTAAGATTTCCGGCATTGCAGTTTTCAATATGGAAAGTCATCTTTACTAAGTTTGTCAGCTTTAGTTTCAAGCAAGTGAAGTTTCACATACAAATACTGTAATATGAATATGAAATAGATAGCAATATTTTTCTTTTATCCATTTGTTAGAAAATTCCTTCAATTGCATGTGACCAAAAATGCTGAAATTCTTCGATTAAATCTGTGAAAAAAATGAAATAATTTAAAACATTGTTGCTAAGATAAGTCAATAGTGGAAGAAATTTAAGTTGTAGCGGCTGCTGCATTTCTGATATCTAGTTGGTCAGCAGTCATTCAAGTAACGATTTGACGAGTTCATGAATTTTTGCCACATTTTTATCAGTCTGAACTTTTTTTTTATTTTAATAAATTTACAGTTTCAGTCCTACGAGATCCTATAAATGTTCCCGATTGTGAACCGTCTTCTAATACTGTCCTACATCTTAAAATTAACTCGAGAACTTGTGTGCATGAAAGACAGTTACCTCCTTGGCTTTTTAAGATCTTTAAATGTTTCTGAAACAGATTTTTCTCAATTTAAAATAGAATTTTATCATTTGTTATTCTGTTTGTAAAGGGAACATTTAACTGACACCATCTCATTCAGTGTGCCTGTGCAAGAACTGTCGGAGCTATCACAAATGTCCTAGATGGAAGAGGTGCAAAACCGTTGATTAGAATGAAGTATTATTTTGACTATAGTTATGTCTACTAAAAAAAATAAGAAAAAAGTATCGTTATTTAATGGGATACAGTATGTTAGGACTTGGATGTTCTTAAATGTTCAGTATAATTAGGATATAAATTCAGTTATTATTATTTTTTACAATAATTTTAAACCAAATACATTTGTTTTGTTTTTTCTTACTCTATTCCAAGACAAGGAAGTTCTGAGTTAGTAAAAGGTGGGTGAAAAAAAAAAGGTGGCTTACATTTAAGTAAATATGTGAGTTTTTTAAGCTAAAATTATGCTCATTCTTAGTGAAAAATAAGCAATTTAGACTTAAAAATACAAATTATTTAACAAGTGCACAAGGCATTCAATAAGCTGCTGGTTGGACTAAAAGATACAGATAATGCTGTTTAAAACCTCATCACATCTTGTCCTTGATTGCTCTTCTCTTTAGGAAGGATAGTTTTTCTTTTAATTTAGCCATATTGATTATTATCATTATTAATTATTATAATTAATTGTTGTTCTTAATATCCATTTGAAATTTACAAATAAGACTATTTAAAATCTTCGCTAAAAGAACGCTTTCTTTTTAACATTGCTTTTTTTATTTTATTGAACCTAAGGTATCCAGTGATATGAAATTTCTTGGATGAAAGGAATTTATTAATGTTTGAATGAAAATCAGTTTTTTTCCCCCCTTAAAGAATGAATGCAGAAGCAACGAAAAATTGGTGGAGGGGAAGACTTGATTAAAAAAAAACAAAAAAAAAAACTTTGAAATTTTGATAAAGCCAATAATGATTTGCTGTCAAATGCTACCAGCTTTCCTGTAAGACTTATGATGTTTTATCTAGATGTTTCAAGATTTACCTGGGCCTCTTTTCTGTTTTATTGAACTCTGAAGGCTGATTTACTTGTTCTCAAGAACTTGCCTAAAATACACTAGAAACCTTGTCATTTGTAGCTTGGTAAAAATAATGTTGCCTGTGGCAAATCTTGTTTTGCTCTCATTGAGATCACAATTAAAAATGCCATTCGGCAAAGTGACGAAGAAGTTGATTTGTAGCTTTTTTATTGGAATTTGAATATCAAAACAGTCATGTGTGAATTTCTTTAATCTTTTCACATATTCATTTTGAAATTTATGAGGTAAATCAGAGAGTTGAGTTCGTCTGGAGTAAATCACATAGGAATATAAACTGAATAAAACTATTATAAGTCAATCTTCCTATTCTAACATTTGTCAGTTGCAAATTTGAAAGAAAATATATTCTTGATAAATTTTCTTGCACTCATACTAGTATTAGTTTCTTCTCTCATTTTTCCCTTTAAAATCTTTGATGTTTCATAATAGGTTTAACTTTCATTAAAATTCTGTAAGACAGTGAAATAATTTTCTTAGTTGCAAATTGCATTCAAATGACCATTTGTCTATACAGTCTTAAAGACAGATTACATCTTCTTGTGAAACAATGATTTACCTTTTTTTTTTGTTTCATTTTGTTCCCCCTCCCTTTTTTTCTTCTTTCCTGTACTGTTAGCCAATTGGTGTAAAAACTATTAAACTACTTTTCCTTGCTTCCTGTTTGTGGAAGACCAGAAAAATTATTACAGTAAGTCTCTTGGGTGTAGACATAAGAAATAAAGAAAAAAAGTGTTTTGATGAAATTTTCTTTTGGAAAAGATAAACTTTTCCACCAGTGGGTTTGAATGTAGCTTTTCAATAGGTTGAAAGAGTAGAAAGAAGTACATAACAGAACATTTAACAGAATAGATTACTTTGGAAGAATTCAGAATTTGATTATATATAGAAAGTTTATACTCTTTCAAATTTCCATCTACATCTAAATATAGAATAATAATGATGGTTGCAATAATTTAAGTGTAGAAAGCTTGTGTCCTACTTGCTAGCAAACTTCAAGCAAAAAGGGCTTTTGTTTGTTTTCTCTAATATGAAATTAGCTTTCTAAAAATAATCAGTATGTTATGCTGGAGATGATCTTTCACTTTGATAAATTGGATTTGGAAATTTACTAAAATGAATAAGAAAAAATAATAAAACTAATAATTATGATTTTATAAAGCCAAAAAAGAATCTTGATTGTTTTAAAATAATATTCTTAGTTAAATGCTACATTTCATATATATATATATTAGGGTTGTTCAAATGAAAAGGTTCGAAACGACACTGTGGGTATAAATGAAGACTTTATTAAAAGTATACACCATAGGACTGAGCACAACGATCCCATTGATTAACGAGCCGAAGGATTCCTTGTTCCCAGAATTCCTGTGGCCGTGACGTGACCCAGTCTTGCACTGTGTCCTTGATTTCGTTGTCCGAGTTGAAGCGCTTCCCTTTCAGATGTTTTTTCAGAGGACCAAACACATGGAAATCGCAGGGCGACATGTCCGGACTGTAGGGTGGATGCTCAAGCTGCTCCCACTTGAACTTGGCCAGTTCCACGTCTGTGACCCTGGAGATGGGTGGACGCGCGTTATCATGGAGCAGAACCACACCCTCCGTGAGCAGCCCCGGTCTTTTGTTCTTGATGAACCTGTGTAGGCGTCGGAGTGTCTCACAGTACACATCGGAGTTAATGGTTCTTAAGTGCTCGAGGAATTCAACAAGTAGCGGACCTTTGATGTCCTTGCTGCTCCTCAATCGTTGAATTTTGCAATGTGAACGCCATCCTGTCCTAATACGCACTACCGCATCAATTGGACGGCATTCTTTATAAGAGCCTCAGCTCTCTCCTGTGCATGCTGGCTCCCGCGCATGTGCGGATCCACGCCATAGACTCCAATCGCATCCCTAGATGTCTACCTACATTCTCCCATAGCAGCGTATGCTAATATGTAACGGTTACGTTGTTATGACGTTTCTTACCTTTTCATTTGAACACCCCTAATATATATATATATATATATATATATAATTATTTCTATTCCTGTTATTGTTGTGGCTCTGTGATTGAAATGTTTAACTTATTAATAAATGCAACTCAGATCTAAAGGAGATTTTTTTTAATATCTTTTAGGGCAATGTGATACCCTCTGCTGGTGGAGGTGCTCAAGTCATTTTCAATGATGTAGAAGTTTTAAAACAGACTTCACCCCCTAGTGCTACCAAGTAAGTGGATAATGTTTCAGTTTGTTTTATAACACTTCAACTCTAACCCTCTCGCATTATATTTACCGAGATAAAAATTAAATAGGTTATTATAATGTTAAGTTGAGAAGTTGGAGGGGGAAAAAAAATATCTTCTGCACCGTTTTCTTTAGTTTTATTTAAGTTTTAATCTTGCAGTAAAAGGAGGGAAAATGCTCTTAAAAGAACAATTTAGGAAGTCTCAAAACTTATGGCTCTTGGACATATTTAAAAACTAAGATATTCATTAGATAGAACTATTAGCATAATAAACAGAATTGGAAAATAAAAGGAAAACTAACCTTTTTTTTTATTATTATTTAAGAAAAAGAAGTGTTGATGGAGTCCCAAGAAATTCTGATGGAAGCAGCAGTGAAGTTACTGATGTTGAAGATAGGGTAAAGTATTACATTCATAAACAACTTAATTTAAAAAATCTCCAAAAATAATGGCATCCTGTTCATGCTTAATGACAATTCAGCCAAAACTAGTGTTTAAAAGATCATTGTTAAAACAATTGAAATAATTCCATAAAACATTGGGAAAAAATGTGTAAGTTTTTATTTTAATCACTTAGAAATGATTTTTCTTTTAATTTTATGTAATTTCTTATTTCACTTCTCATATTATATTATCATGATTGATAATCTTTAAAACAAATTTTGAAAGTCTTTTCAACATGTAATTTTTAATAGCTTGATACAAATTTCTCTTTAAGTTTTGCCTTTAAAATATTTTCTGTTGTAATTGACTTGAGACAAGTAGTTTCTAAAGACAGTACTTTGTTGAAATCCAAACCAAGAAATTAAAAAAAGGAAAGACAAATAAAACAGGGTGGCCACTCAACCTGGAAACCGGGAGAACCGGGAATTGTCAGGGAATTTGAAAACTGTCAGGGAAATTTACGAAAATTTCTGGAATTTTCTCCCCTCTCCTGCCTTAAAAATGGGTTGTGGATTATGTGGTTTGCATTTTGTCCTCTGGAGATGAACAAAAGAAAATTAAGACTCAAAGAACTGCAATACAAAAAAGCAAAAATTAATTACTAATGCTCAAAAGGAAGCCGATCTTATTGAGGAAGAAATCAAGTTCTTAAAAATGTGATTGTACTCTCAGGGGTAGAGGTCCTATACATCCTGTATCACATATATTTTTAAAATGTTCTGTTTTGTAGTATATTTTCCAATTATTGTATATTTTACAATCATATCCTTTATTTACTCTAATATTTTGTGTTTTAACTCAATATATCTATCAAGCAACTATTATTTAAATATATATTCACTAAGATTATTTTTTCATTTATGTGTATGTGGATATTTGCAGTCTCATGCTACATCTTGTTTGTTGTTATCAAAATTGTTTACATTTCAAAAAATTATTATATGCATGTGATTATAATACAAAGTGGTTATAACTGTGTAATTTAAGTTTCTCTTTAATGATAATTTAGATCTGTTGTAAAAACTCAAGTAATTTTATTAAAGAAAGCAAAATTTCAATAAAAATCTAGAAATTAAAATTTTAAATTGTTAATGATACTAAACAGTTTGCAAGAGTGTACAATAAACAAATACGATGGTGTTTCTATGTCATAAATTATAAAAGGTAAAATTTATTCTATTAATGGAGTAAACTTATTGCAGAGGAAATTATTAAAAGAAAACATTTAGTAAGAGAGAAAAATGTGCAATTGAGTTATCTAAATCTAACGGCAATCATTGAAAAGAGTTTCTGCAATATCGTGTACAATTTGTGTCCAACCAGGATTTTTTATTTTTCATTTCACCTCGAAAACCTGGAAAAGTCAGGGAATTTTAAAATGTCTGGAGAGTGGCCACCCTGTAAAATGACCACAGAATTCTTTGGAAATTAGTTACACTTGAGTAACATAATAGCAGTTGAAACGTTCAAGTGCAAGACTAGCTTTTATCAAAGTTTAAATTTGTGCTCATTCTCTAAAATATTGCATGTTGATGAGATTTTATTTTTTTTCCCCCTGCTAAATATAGGGGCAGACAAAATAATGGAAACAGTTTGTTATGTGTACAAATGTCTTTATTATTATGGAGTTGATCTACAGTGAGCTCTTTGAACAGTAGCAATTTGACATGGAATAAATGCATTCTGGTCGAACGTAAAATGTCCAAATACAATGAATATTTTATTCCATTTCTCCTGTAAAATCTCTGCCAAGTCTGCAAGTGATGGAGAAAAAATTGTGCTCTTGCCTGTAGCTCAAGAAGTTTCAATACAGATTGATAATATTAACATGTGGTGATTGAGAGCACAGGAATAGTTGCTTTATTTTATCCTTATGCTCTTCAAACCAATGTGTGATGCCTTTGCAGCATGGATGAGAATGTTGCCTGCTGGAAACCGACCGACATCAAGGAAGATTGTCAGTAACATTGCATAAATGTCGTCCTGAAGAACGTCCCGATAAGTTTCAACTGTTACAAATGAGTGCCACAATATAGTGGCCCACACCATCCCTGACCTGCCTTCTTGCTCTTATAGTTGAAATCAAGCTGTCAGGATGATATGCTTCTGCCATACGTCTCCATACGCAGATTCTCCTTATGATGGGGGGACCATATTGAAAGAAGATTCATTGGGACCAAATGACATGTTGCCAATCGTCAGGGCTTCAGTTTTGATGTTCTCTGAACCATTGTATGCATTTTTGTGCAGTGATATCAGAAATGTTTGTATGTTGCAGCATGATGATAAATACTTACTTTTTGAAGTTTCCAACAAACTGTTCTTGTTGAAATAGGGTATTCTGTGCCAATATTTATTCTGCATCTGTTATTTGCTCTGCCGTGATTTTAAGTTTTTGGTTGGCACTGAATTTGTCTCATTACTAAGTCCTTACCTGACATCTTTTGCTGTCGTCCATTTCCGCATTTAGAGGAAAATATTCCAAACCTTGCTTGTAAAAAATAAATCTTCTCTTGTAACCTTCCTCTATTGATAGTGGATATAGACATTTTGATTGTGCCTTCCTTTATGGAAACGAACCTCAAGTTGGCCAAGCAATTCAAGAGAAAAGTTACAAGAGAAGATTTAACTAATTTTCTATTCGATAGACAACCAAAATCTTAGATTTCTTGCAATATCTAGAATTTCAGCATTCTAGTCATGGAAGCCCCTGTTAAACATGCACCGATAACCATATCTTTTTTGGAAGTCACTGATGTATAGCAGTAATGAAAAAAAAATCAGACAACAGGTCTCCTACCTGCAAATGTAGCACTGCTTATGATTTCTGATTCGGTCGTATTTGTATGTGCTGTGCCAGCCACGTTATACTGCCATTTGCATAAGCTTGTCTTTTATTTTTATTTTTTTAGTGAGTCTTTCCTTTATCTGCCCAAACTTTAGTTTCTTGATAGTTTCATGTCGGCCACTCAGAGTTGCTCTCTGACACATGCATTCAACTGTTCCAATTTTTTCTTGAAATCCCAGAATTGTCTTTCCATGTCTATTATCTGAATTGCTGATCAAGTCTCAAATCCAATTGCAAAATTAACATTTGTCAGCCTTACTATAGGCTACTCATCATTCATTTCTATATTTAATGTTTCTGATCTGATTTAGTATGAATTAAATGAAACAAATACAGTAAAACCCCGTTATTACGCTCCCGCTTACAGCACTATCCCGTTCTTTACGCTCCTTTCATACGGTCCCTGGAATTTTCTATGTAACTCTGTATACTTTTACCCTCTTATAACGCTTCAAATCCCGCTTGTAGTGCTTTTTTTTATATCGGAAATTTTGTATCGAAAAGCAATGTAACACTGTAAAGATTCTTTTCTTTCCCTGGTAGGAGGGAATCTTTGAACTCTTTGAAGTGCGGGTCGGTGATAGAGTAAGTTAGTGCAAAATTTCGAAGCGGAAATCCCTTTCTATAAGTGTAAAAATTGCAAATTCTCCGTAAGTATGACGAGAATTCTACACTATGTCAGAAGGATTTCGCAGAATCTAGGAATTCCCTCATCCAGTCTGAGAACAATAATAAAAAATAAGAATGGAATTACCAATGCAGCGAAGGGTGGTTGCAAACGTAAAAAAGTAAAGTATGGAAAATATTAAGATGCCGAGGAAATTCTAATTGAATGGATTCATCAGTCTCGTGATGCATCAGTGCCATTAAGTGGCCCAATCATTCAAGAAAAGGCGCGTGAAATAGCGGGCAGTGCACTAAATCTGCTCTGAAAATATATTAGTGTTGCTCCTAGTGGTGTATCAATTGATGTTAATAATTACTTGAACCGCATTGAAAATGGCCTTAATTCATAACAGTAGCACACACACACGGCAAACCACAATCACATTTTTTTTTAATAGGAAATAAGCTCACATTTGCACAATATCTATTGCAGAATCAAGTATCTTTCCTGTAAAATGGTGTCTAAATGTTTCCCCATCTCATAAATCATTTCCCGTCTTATAGCGCTATCCCGCTTATTACGCTTGTAGTTCATGGTCCCTTGACGAGCATAATAACGGGGTTTTACTGTATTTAAAAATGTGTAGATAACTATAGTTTATTCAGAATATTAAAAAGTTATAATTAAAGTACGGACAAAAAAAAAAATTGCGAAATATGGCGAAAATTGGATCACTTAGTTGATCCTGGAGCTATTGCTACAGCAGCAATATGGCTGCATCATAAGAAGTGGTTACTGTAAGGCCTACGTAGCCAAGCTAGAGGTATAATTTGGAATGTTTTCCACTAGTTTAAGAGTCAGGGTGATGGAATATGTATTTCTGAATTACTAGGAAGATCGACTGTTGCTACAAATTTGTCCAGTTGGATGGTGAAGAGTAGTTGTCAACCAGCAAAAATTGACGGGAGCTGCAATCGATGTAATTGGTCAATTTTCCTTGCCCTCGCATTTCATTTTCCACGTCTGAAACCTTTTGGATATGGATGATATTTGTAAAAAATGTGAATGATATAAAAATAATACCATACTTAGGTATGTTAAAGAAAATCTTGTTCTTTTACTTCGTTTTGCAGAAATATAGCAAATAGTTATGATGCTTTGCAGTAGAGGTCCCTGACTATACATGGAATTAGTATTCCATAACCCACGATTTTCTTCTTTTTTTGTATTTCCTATAACAGTACTTATAAAACAGTTTTTGAAATATGAAGTGAATGGTGCAATTTAAGCAATTTCTATTCTATACCAATGTTTTAAATATTTTATAACACAACTATTACAATGATCTGTTAATGAACAATTCTAACTCCTTTTCTAGCTATCTAACATATCTTTGGATAAATAGGTTAATGATAATGAATTAACAAACATAAATGAATCCAACTACTGTATTGTACATACAAAATTTCTTAATTGCTTTTGTCAAACATTAGGTTGTGATTCATTTAAAAAGTGAAGTTTTTTTTTTTTTTTTTTTTTCAATGACTTACTAATAGTTTTGCAGAAATTAGAAATTTTACGGTATTTCCAGACATTTCTCCTGTGGCCTGTTCTTATTAATTGCATAAATAGTTTAGTTTAAATATTTTAATTGCACTATTTTATTCTTCCACAGAAGTAAAATATTTTAAGTGAAAGTTTTGTTTCTTGTAATGATTGAAATCTGTCACCAAAAGGAAAAGTAAGATGCATTTACCACAATGATAAAATAAAACTTAACCAAGAAAGTGAAAATCACAAAGGAATAAATTACTCTTCACATTTATTTTCAGGTTTATGCTATTCTGCTTTCCTTTGCAGATGAGTTTGTTAAATGACTATCAACTATACTTCTGCTTCCTAAAATTTTAAAAGTTCTAAAATTCCTGTCATGTGATTGGTAGAAAATAAATTCAAAATTCCATTGTGTAATAAAGATAGAGCAATATAGATTACCATTCAACAATTGTTACAAATGAAAACAAACCATCAGAATGCTATAAATCCACAGATAACAGCTTTGATATAAGCTTTGAATTGGGAGTGGTTTGTTAGCAGCATTAAACTACTAGTAGTAAGCTCCTGCATTAAGCAAAATGAAATATAGTTAAATTTATAGTATTGGTAATTAAAATTTAACGAGAATGAGAGGCTGTAGTTAGCAACATCATTGCAATATACTCTCGAAATCCTATAAACAACATTCTTTAATGTCCACAATATTTCGTTTTTCTTTTTGAAAAACTTTATCAGGTGTGTAAGAGGACAAAAATATTATATTTGCCTCTACATAATATAAGGGTTACAAAACAAACTAAAAGAATGAAATGTTTTTAGTTCTTTTAGTTGTTTTGTAACCATTTTATTATGTAGAGGCAAAAATAACATTTTTGTCTTATATACGTAATGAAGTTTTAAACGAAATATTGTGGATAGTAAAGAATGTTGTTTATAGGATTTCGAGAGTAAATTACTTACAAATTTATGAAAGATTACTTTATTATCATTGCAATATAATTAAAATAGTTCCTTTCA
The DNA here is from genome assembly GCA_023159025.1 of Thereuonema tuberculata. NCBI lineage: Eukaryota > Metazoa > Arthropoda > Chilopoda > Scutigeromorpha > Scutigeridae > Thereuonema > Thereuonema tuberculata. The sequence goes on along the minus strand of JAFIDM010003189.1, from coordinate 26,951,670 downwards.
TTTTACAGAATAATAAATTCTCAATAATTTATCTCTTAAATCATATGTATAATAATTGTGCTTCATCTAATTATGGTTCAGTATATTTTTGTAAATAGCAAACAAGAATCAAAAACAAAACTGAACTATAATTATGTGGCGTAAGGGTGTGAATTTCTCTTGTTCATTGAGAGTTCATCTACCTGTTGGATAATTTTCGTAATTTCTTTTCCAGATTAACTGCATCTGGTAATTTTTTAGTATATATCACTAATATTTATAAATTGTTCAATGAAATTATGGGGGAATCAAGGGGAAGAACTTTTTGTGTTTCTTTTCTTAATAATAGTTAACTGTTTATTATTAAGAGCCATCTTTACTTTTGCTTGATTTGCTGATATAATGAAAGTTTAGTGAATAAGTTAAGAAAGTAGAACTTTTTTGTGATTGATTTTTTTTTTTTTTAAAATAGTGTCGGCTTGCAGTTGAAGGTCATAGAGTAGGAAATGGCAATAAGTCCAAGTAAGTTAATTGATTGATATTATAATTATAAATGCATTTATTTCATTTTACTACAGAAAAACCATTTCCAATTGCTGAGATTTTGTTTCATTTCTTTCATTTTTACAAAATCAAAATGAAACGATAGGACAAGAAATCTTTCTCTAATTGTTTTGGATTTAACTTGTTCATTTTTGATAGGCTTAAAGCAGTAACATTTCCTACTGTGTTTTCTTGACAAAGTCTTCTTAAAATTCATATTTTGGAAATGCTTTCATGAACTTTTCTAAATTTTACATTCAACTGATGTTTATGTGGAAGATAAACATGCCATTTTTCATTTAAATTCAGGCTCTACAACTGCTCAGGATAAACAGACCAGCGTTTTTGCGAATTGTCCAGAACAAAACTGTTGAGGCAGTAAGGGCTGAGTCATAATCATTTCTTTATTTAACAATTACTTTTTTTTATCACAAAAAGTAGTCTACTTTTAAGTAGTGATACAAAGAGAATAATTTGGATTTCATAATAACTTAAACATTGATCAAATTCTGTAAAGCAGTTCCAATCCATTGCTGCATATATGGCAATGAAACAAAAAAAATGAAAGAGAAAAGACTAAAAGCAGCAGAAATAAGTTTCCTACACAGAGCTGCTACCCACTTGTGTGAAAGGTAGTGGAATATATATAAATCAAAGGCCGCGCGGTTGGTGTTGTCGCTATGGCATTGGCCTCTCACCTCTGAGTACCGGGGTTCGGTTCTCCTGTGGGTTTCGTAATGGTGAACGATCCGCACTAGGCAGGTTTTCTCGGGGTTCCATTAGTTAACTACATAGTTCTTCATATCAGTAAACAGGTTGATTTAGACAGTTGAAGGCAATCTTAAATCTACTTCCTTAACTAATGTAACTCATTTCAATTTCTACGAGTTGTAAGTAAAGCAAGCTTCTGGATCCATGTATGAAGAACTACAGTTCATGAAAGAAAAACTTTTGATGACGTAATTTCCTTATAGATTGATGTTTCAGTCATCTATTACAGCCATCTATTACAAAAATCCATAACTGAATCTTATAAATATTACGAAAACATTCTGGTTTTTGTATTTTTTACAGTTACGATTACATAATAATAATTAAAACCAAAAATAATTAAAAACGTTCCACACTTGCTTGGCTATGCAAAGATTGTCTTTTCTTGGTCACGAATACCAAGAAAACGATACCATCTTGGACTGACTGCTCAAGTTCAAATTGATGACATCATGACTGGTGACGTTTTTTTCCAGACAAAATCGATCTTTACGTAATGACCATATTTGGCAAACCTTTTTTTTTTTTTTTTTTTTTTTTTTTGCAAAATACTGAAAGTTCTCTTGCAACCTGCAATGCAGAACTCTTGCTATTTTTGAGAGCTATTAATACAGGGTGTCTACAGAATCAGGGAATTATCAGGGAATTTTGTTATTCTGGAAAAAATCAGGGAATTATCAGGGAATTTTGCAATTATTACTTAAAATCAGGGAAATTTATGATCTTTTGCCAAGCGCAAGCTTTTATCTTAAGGGAGCATTCAAGGTCACGCGTCACGTCGATCCCCTCTTTCCCGCTGGCCGGTCTAATGGTGTTGAATAGTGACGTCATATCCTGTAATATATTCCCGCCACTGAAACTGAAACCGAAACTTACTACGAGGAATATTAGATATTGGTGTACAAAGACAAATGAAGTAAAAACAAGATATTTGAACTCAACCTTTCTTGGACGCACTCGTGCAACTGATTTGGTGAATTCGTTTGTTGAGGCTACTAAACCTCTGGATTTGAAGAAACTTCTACAAATCTCGATGGATGGGCCTAACGTAAATCAAAAGTTTTTTAAAGAACTTTCGTGCTCTTTAAAGGAAACTAAGGAAGATGCTGAAGTACTAAATATTGGCTCATGTGGACTACATGCATTGAACATAGCTTTCAAAACAGGAGTGTCAGTTATGAACTGGAAGATTATGGAGTTTCATCGAGCTTTATATTACTTGTTCAAAGATTCCCAGCAAGAAGAACATTATTTACGGAATATACAAATTCACAAATATTTCCAAAAAAGTTTTGCTTTGCTAGGTGGGTTGAGAACACTGGTGTAACAGAACAATCATTGCAGCTTATCCCATTGCTAAGGAAGTTTATAGAAGGAATAGAGAAGGACAAAATGGCTCCAAATTCAAAAAGTTATAAGGAAGTTAAAAGTGCTATTTATGATTCTCTCTTACCAGCAAATCTTGATTTTTTTTCATTTAGTTGCTTCCGATTTTGAAATGTTCTTAAGGGAGTACCAAACAGATGCTACCTTAATACCATTTCTTTATTCTGACCTAAGTAATTTGTCACTAAAATTCTTGCAGCGCTTTCTTAAAAAAGAGGCATTAAGCAAAAATATTACAAGCATAGACGTGGAGGACAAATCAAATTTTCTGCCAGTTAAACAAATAGATATTGGTTTATCTGCTCAAAGCAATTTGAAAAAGGCGAAAGTATCTGATTTGCAAATAGCTGAATTTAAAGTTAACTGTAGACGCATATTGATTCAATGTTTACTGAAACTCCAAATCTCCCCTTATTTACAAGCTGACTAAAGCAGTGTCCTGTTTTGACCCTAAAATAGCTATAAATGAAAATATATTTTCATGTAGATTATCAAGTCTGTTGGTAATTCTTTCTGAAAAAAACTGGATATCATGCACTTTAGCTGAGAAAGCTAAGAATCAATTAAAACAAATATGTTCATAGCCAGAAAATATCTCAAAGTTAAGATGTATAAAAGATCGACTGCACGTATTGATAATTTCTGGTGTAGTTTGATATCTGCTGAAGAAAATGGAGCACCTGTAGCTATGACAGTGATAGTTAGTCATGGTATTGTCGCATGGCAATGCAAGCTTAGAAAAAGGTTTTTCTATAAACAAAGATACTTTAGAGCAGAATATCAAAGAAGAAACTATCATTGCCAGAAGATCCATTTATGATAGTGTATTGTCTAAAGGTGGCATAAATAACATTGAAATTACTAAGAAGATGGTCCTTGATGTAAGAAATGCAAGAGCTAAGTATTCCGAGGCAATGGAACAAAAAAAGAAAGAAAATCAAGAATTGGCAGTAGCTGTTAAAAGAAAAAGAGAGGCTGAACTTGAACTGAAAAGGCTTAATGACAAAAAAAATAAAATCTTAGAAGCAGCACAAAAAGAATCTGAAATGATTGAAAATGAAATTGCTGCGATAAAGCTTTCAAAAATTTAAATAACCAGTATCATGCTATACATTACAATGAATCTTGAATTCAGTTGAGTTTAATTTTGTGTATATTGTTGCAATAAATCTTTTAAAAGGTAAGATATTGTAAACTCATTAATTTATAATTTTTTATTTCTCTCTTCTTTTTTTAAGTATTTCATCATTACTGTTTTTATAGAATTTTTTGCTTATTCTTTTATTATACTTAGATAAAATAGTAAATAGTTACCAAGTAGTTAAAATCAGGGAATTTTTCTCTTATGATCAGGGAATTTTTAAGAAATTGTTCGTGAAATCAGGGAAAAATCAGGGAATTTTTTTATTCAGATTTTGTAGACACCCTGTAATAGTAACATGGTGTTAGATATTTGTCAAACAAATTGCTGTAAATTATTTCAGGTTCTTTCATCCCATTTTATAATCCATACATTTTGTCTTTGAACATCATTGCATTAATTAAGTTCTGAACATAAAAGAGCTATGATGATGAAGACTTAAATGTATCCTAACAATAATAGAAATTTGCTTTTGATAAATTGAAGATTAAGATTAATTAACCCACAAAAAAATTTGTTATTTGCATTAAATCTAATGGCAAATACGATCAAAATGATCTATTTATTTCTTCTTCTTTTTTTCCTAGGAAACAAAGGCGATAAAGTGGTGCAAATTTTTACTCTTGAACAAAAAAAAGTATTATATATTTTACAGGATTTTTGAAGTTGTTTGTATTACGATTCTTATTTTTTTATCCTAGTAATACTTAACTAACTTAAAAAAATGTACTTAATTTTATTCATAATTTTAAAACATTTTTATGATGTTCATAAATGTGGTGAAATGATTTTAACTATTTTATTCTTTGCTATATTTTGAAAGTGATAATTTTGCAATGGTGTTTGCATTTCTTAACAGATTCTTCCAAATCATTTAATTCTTGATTTGTTTTATATCATTACATTTTAGATGTATTTTAAAAGAAATAGCCATGGTGTCTGGTTTGGCTAATTTTAATGATTTGAACATTGTCACTAACAATACACAGAATTTCAGTGAGTTAAGATATAATTTTTTTACATGTTTTTTAAGATTTGTTAAGTTTTTGTAATCATAATAATTGTTCAGCTCGTTAATGCAAAGAAAAACGTATTTGTTTTTATATTAAATTGATGACAAAAAAAAAAAAGAAAATTGGTGTTTTGTAGTATTACACGATTCAGTATTCTCTTATAATCAGATTTGTTTTTTCAAGTGCAGTAAAATCTTGACATTAATGGCTTTCCTGTTTCAGATACTATTGAAACCTTTATTAGAAATGAGTACATATCCTCATGCATAATGTATGTAGGAGAATCATATGTCAAGTTAACAATGAAAACAAGTCTTGATTCCTTCAACATGTGGTTCATTAAGATCTTCAATGTTTGCAATAATTTCCAGGAAAGGGAACTCTATAAATGCTGTGGTTTTACTCTATTTTAATAAGATGTTTGTATTATTTATTTAAAGTATTTTTTAATTTTTTTTTATACAAGAAGCATTTTCAATATACTTCTCAATTTTTTATCAAAAATTGAATCCATTTGGCTTTTAAGGAATTAGTTGGCAAAGCTTCTGAATGGAAATGTTATAATTTCATATCGTTGAAGCATTCCAAGACTGACCCCTTGCATGGATTCTCATCAGTCATCATCTGGAATTTTAGTGATTTGAAAGGTTCCTCCAGATATCATCTATTGATTTTTTAATTTGTTCCGAGTTATCAATGATTTCGTTGCTAATACATATATGTATAAAACCCATAAGACCTTGTTTAATTTAGAATGAGATTGCATACTTGACCAGTACAAACTAAGGAGTTACGGCAATTGTTCATGATAAGCCGTTATCTTTCTGACTTGGAGACAAACTGGTCTACTAAAGCAATTAAGCATACAATTCTTTATTCTGTAAACACGTATGAAGTTAACCCCATCTGTGGTCTTATTTGAAGATAAGAATCACTTTAATGTATTGTAATTTCCGTATGTACTCAGGTCTTTTGGCTTTTTGAAGTATTAATATTTTGAAAATGATTATAGTGTTGTTTACAAGGGTACCTTGGGAACTATCGCCCTTGAAATTCACCGAACTTATAAGGACGGTTATGGTAATACTTGTAACGCCTGCTGAAATGATGTATATCAAATTATAGATCAATTAATCGTTCTTTGAATCTCAGATGCCTTCACTGCAGTTTTATAATCGCTGCTGTAGGTGCCAGCTTGAATGCTTTTTTGATGCTAACAAATTTCAACAAATTTAATATATAAATTAAAGAGCATTAAAAATAAAGTTTTAAAAATAATTTTGAAAACTGAAGTCCAAGCAATTAAAAATAAAAAGCATCAAAGATGAAGTTTGTTCACATAAATAAGCTTCAGCTTCACTGCAGTAGCACCATTGGAAGTCTTGCATAGTTATCACAATATGCAGTCGAACTTGGATAATTCGAACGTTTTTTATTTGAAATCGCAATAATTTGAACTTTTCGTGCGGTCCCTTGACATTCATGTACAAAGCAATCAAAAGTTTTTAATTAGAAATTTTGAATAATTTGATTTTTTTTTTTTTTTAATAACCCCTTTAACTTTGAATTAGCCAAGTTCGTCTGTATATGATATATACGAAATTTCAGGGCATTTTTCTTTTCTTTTTCTTATTTAAACATCTAAGCAAGTTTTCATTTTTACTACATTATTAATCTGATCCATCCTCAACCAAGAGGTTGGTTTTTTTCTTTGTTCATTCGATATTTTTAAAAGTATATATTCCAATACTGTGCAATTATCTATTCCCTTCATAATCTTTTACATCTATTTTTTTCTATTAATTTACATTTATCGGTTCATTTCAGTTCTGATGTTTCCCCCTCCCAATTGTTAAAAGTTCCTTTCCTTTGCTGTTAATGTCTTTCTACTCCATGTATAGACTACGAAACTGTCCCATTTTCTAAAGTTTGATCTTTCTATCCTTTTCCTTTTAATTAAACCAGAAGAAAATTTTCTTTTTTAAAAACAAACCTGAAAATTTAATGGCTTAGGCATGTCTAAAATGAAGGGTTTCTCTTACAACCATCAAATGAACTACAAGGCTAATATACCAAAAGGTTTATCTTCTAATCTCATTGAACCTTTTCATTCGAATTTACATTTGTTTTTCATTAGGTTTCTGTTATAAACATTTTTCATTTTACCCCCATTGCTAGAAAGCTTTAAGTAACTCACTTCATTTATTTTTATATGTATGTTATTAAAAATTCCATTAAACTAACCTCTGCATGTTTCAGTTATTAAATTTCATTTTTGAAATTTGTAACTATTTCAGTGCATGGACTGTCATTTTTAAATTTCTTATTTTTAAAGGTCTTCAATTTTATAATTTTTACATCATTTCAGCAAGCATTTCTTTGTTATCAGTGCAATAAAATAACACAAAACAATTAATAGTCTAATGAAGAATTATTAATTTGTCATTGAGAGAAAAAAGTTGCAGGGAATAAAGTTATAATAGACTTCTACATAAAATTGGCATTAAGGGTATAAATATTTCATAATTATTGTAAACAGCTTAGTAGTGAAAAATAGTTAGTCATCAGACAACATGAAATCAGCAAAACAGTAAAAAAATTATACTGTGTATGTATCTAAAAATTGCCCAAGTGTTACAATGAACGAGTGCTTTATTACCAATAACTTTATAGTTAAATGGCGATTAAGCATTAGTTTTTTGTTTGAGATTGGAACCATGCATTAATTCTTGAACTTCAATAAATGAACGTTGTTTTATCTATTTACATTTGTTCTGACTGATTCATGGACTTGTCTTGTGACAAGTTAATCTCTGTTGGCTAAGATTGCTGTGTTTCTTTTGAAGAATCTAAAACAATGAAATGGAAAGCCAAGTGCTACTACTGTTTCTAGCACATAGCACTTGATGTTATCACAGTCTTGTTGAGCCTGTTTCAAAAGTTTGCTTGTCATTTTGTTTTGCTCATGAGTTCATGATCACTGCTTTTATCAATTGCTGTTATGTATAGAACAATAGTTGCATTTGAATTACAGAATTTCTGTGATTGTTAATTCCTGTCAATGTTTTTACTTCCCTTTTCTATAATTATAATAATTATTTGCTGCTTGTTTTTTCTGGTATCTTAGATTGAATGTTTTCTCTGGTGAACGGTGGAAGAGAATTCCGTAATTTGGCAAATGTTGGTACAGTAGAAAATCGATTATCCGATTATCAATCAACCGAAACATTGGTTAACCAAAGGCATTTCAGTAGACCAAAAATTTAAAAAATTAAATTGCAAATTAAAATTAAAAATTGAATTTCTTTCCGAGCAATAGGTCTATGATGGGACTTAGTTCCCGAAACGCGTAACGACAAAAACAACGCAACGAAATCACAGGACTGATTTAAAATAAGGTAATTTATTATCTAAAACCTGACTTGGACCATAATTAGCAATGTTTAAAATACAATATAAGGTTTTGTGTTTAATATGTATCACTGTTTCTGTGTTTCATATTGCTCCTATGACATGGTACAATTTTAATTGTAAATGATCGGCTATCCGAAATATCAGTTATCCGAACACCCCCCGTGCAGCATTGCTTCGGATAATCAATGCTCTACTGTATTTCTGTACCTGAGAGCTTCTCAAGCAGTGAGAAAACTTCAGTTTGTATTCATAATAAATAAACCTATAGGCAAACACTCTAAATTAGACTAAATTCTACACATCAGAATAATTTAGGCAAACAGAAACTTGAGCTACATTGTGTTCATTAGCAATGAAGAATTCAAATAGGCTTCAAAAATATTTTAGGTTATTTTAAATCTGTAAATAATGCTGAGGTATTTCAAAGGATTCTGTCATATAAAGCAATAAAAAGCTTTGATGTAGTATGAGATTACAGAAAATGATGTATGGTATGATGCAGTATTTTTAACAGATTTATAGGTGTGTCATGAAGCAAACAAGGTTGAGAAACACTGTTGTATTGAATATTTTCATTGTTATCAAAGATTCAGAATTTAATTTCATTTTTTTTTTAATTTCTGTAAAATTGTGCGACCTTTGATGTAAGTGTCATTGCAAAATCAAGTGCATGATATCTTATTATAGCTACTTGCCTGATTTAATTTCAATTCATAATATCCATTTAAGTTGATCAGTGATGGTACAAGTCTTTATTTATTTATTTCAAATGTCATGGTAGTGATTAAAAGGAATTCTGCTTTAAAGATGCACCAGGATTTAATAACTGGGAAACAGTTAATCAATAATTCCTGCTAACTTTGAAAACTTGTAACTTTTGTTATTTTGAAGGCAAATGAATGTTTTGTTTATTTAATAGTTATTCCATTTTTGATAAATATTCATTCCACATGTTAAAGTTGAATTTGTTATACAGTATTATTTCTCATAGTGTACAAAACTGAGTTCAAAGTTGGAAAGGAGAGGTTCCATGAAGCACCCATCTTACAAATGACTAGCTGTTAAACGTTCACATATAGATTGTATACGCAGTTATATATGAGGAAAATTTCTTTGAACTAAACCGTCCTAATTAATAAGAACAAGGAAACACTATTGTTTTACTGGGATTCTTAAAATATTTCCATTCACAGGTTTTGTCAGTAAATTTGTTGAACTGGATGGGACTGAATAAAGAGGAAAGGAAAAATTAGCAATAAGAACAATGTAGCATTCAAATATTTAGTTGAAGAGCGGTAGGAAATAATATATTTATTATTTCAGTATCTAATCCAAATACATATATATAAAATCTCATTAATTCAGGATAGCAGAATTGGATTTTGTAGTACTTTTCAGTGAAACAGACTTTTGAAGTCCTAATGTGACATCAAGAATGTAGTAGCATCAGAATACTAACAAATCATTATATGCGTTAGATTTAAAAAACAAAGATTCTGGTTCATACAATGTTATTAATGTATTATTCCTATAAAATTTAAACTTCATTCTTTGTGTTCACGAATAAAATTGTAAAGCCATACAAACACTACAACCATTACTACTTCAGCTCAGATATTACTACTTCAACAAATTGGCCTTCTTAAAACTACTTGTATGGTTTGATAGATCCCCTGAATAGCTTGAAGAATTTTAGGAGTGCACAAAATATTAATCAGGATTTTCATTAAATTAGCAGGAATTTTAATAAGTAATTGGAAATTGTCATTGCTGGATTTGCTTCAAATTAGACTTTCAAGGGAGACATGTATTTCAGTTGTAGTTAAGCAACCTGAATTAATGGGATTTAACTCTCTTGTAAATAATATCTAAAAGTTGTAAATATTTCTGTAAAATCTTCACTAATTTTAAAAAAACTGAACTTCACTAGTCGAAAAAAATTATTTTTTAACTATATATAACTTTTATTCTTTTAAAGATTAAAATTACAAGTTTTTGTGCAAGTTAGTACAATAAAAGTTTGACTTATCCAATAATAATTTTAAAGATTATCAGAATTAGAAAATCTTTCTCAAAGTAACAATATAGAAAAATAACTGCACTCTTTGTCAATTTGAAAGTTTATGCATTTTTAATTTTTGAATGCAAGAGTTTCTATTAAGAGAATATTATGTTAACATGCTTACAAACAAACAAAATATCTTCAAACATTTCTTGAAAAATTGTTTTATTTTGTAGGTTGGTTATTACATTGTAAATTATACATTAAACCATCTTTACCCGAATAACATAAATTAGGCTGTGATAGTTATAACTAACTAGTGCTTTAGATCTAATAATAAACAACTGTATATATTGGTTTTTAGTACGTTTTTTGAGGGTTTTTTTGTAATTTATTTCACTTTTTATAATTTATTGCAAATAAATATACTATGTTTTTTTTTTTCCTCCATTGTAAATAAAGAAGTTTTCAATTAAAAACAAAAAAAGAACCTGTTATTTTTATTGCATAATTGCTTTCTATTAGTTACAGAAAGAAGCTTTCATTTGCCAGTCAAATTCATGTGATTTTTCTTGACTTTTTCCTCATAACGAAGAATCCATTTTGTTTTATTTTTATCCCTCTGTTTTTAGTGTTCTGGACAATTCCATTTCGATTTTTTTCATTGTTAACAGTGCAACCAACCTGGCTTATGTTAATGTTATTTACAGATTTCTTGTAATTTCTACGCTGATCAACAACAAAAATCTATAATCAAAACCTTGTAATTCTACAATTTTTTTTTATTTCCAGCTTTTTCAGAAAGACAAAAAAAAAAAAAAATATCTTTGGATACTTTGGAAATCTAACAAAGCAGTCTCAAAATAAAACTTGTGTTATCACAGCATCACAATGAGCCGTGAAAATACGATGTACAGTCAGACCCCGATTTAACGAACCCCTATTTACCGAATTTTTCTTTTTCCCTGATTAAAATGAAGACAAAAACCCCTATTTAACGAATAAGAAACCCCGAATTAACGAATTATTTCAACAGCCGAAAAAAAAAAATTTTTTTTGTTAGTTTGGGTAAACATATCTAATGCAGCAGAATATAATTGTATTTTCTTCTCTCCATAAAGTCGAAAAAGAACTTTTTCGAGTCAGGAATCAAGGAAATTGTCAAACATTACTCAGTACATACTAGTTAATTTGAAATTTTAAAGTGCTTAATTATTCGCTCTATTATTTGCTGCTGAATAAAAAGTGTACAATTTCTAATTATGGATATTTTTGTTTAGTTGCTTATTACGGCTATTCCGTAAGGTTAAGTGCAGAAATTTTTTATTTTGTTCCCCCATATTACGAATAACCCCCGATTTAACGAATAAAATTTTCAGTCCCGATGAATTCGTTAAATCGGGGTCTGGCTGTATTTTAGTAAACAGATTTGGAGGTAAGTATGTTTTCTGTGATTTTTGGATAAATGATCACAGCTAAGATTAGTTATTCTATGCCTGCCAGATGGCATAGAACGTCTGGGTTTGTTGTTTTTGCAGTCTATTTAGACTCATATTTTTCATAGCTAACAAATTCTGCCCTTTTGATTAATGCAGTTATGGAGTCAAATAGAATCTGGAAGATTAATTTAAAACGAGACCTTGAAATAATTAACCTTGGTATGAATGAGTCTTGTAACATGGGTTGTTTGTAAGCCAAAAGAAGTTGGTGGCAAGATAAAATCAAGGATTTCAAAGATCTTCAATGAAGTAATAGCTGAAACTAGAAAATTAATTCATCCATCCCATAGTCAATAAAGGAGCTGAAACCAATCGAATTTTAAAAAGTTAAGAGCTGATGACTGCAACAAATTGGGAAGGAACATCTTGCAGTATTAATATTTAGTCAGATGCACAAGAGGAAATCCATTGACCTATGGAATGAAAAGGGGGGCAAAAATAGTGATATTTACTGTTGCTGTCCATCAGAAGTACAACTCCTTACAAGAAAAAAAAACAAAAAACAAGCGAATAAAAGAAATAACCAGGAAATAGTTATGTAACTTAAAAGTAAGGCCCAAGCAACTGTAAAATGCTTCAACCGAAAACAAGAGGAAGTGCAAAAATACGTACATCAATATCCTTCGTCTTCTTGAAATAAGATAAACACATAAATAAATTCCTGAAACTCCTTCTCTGCAGACATTTTCCAATATTTTGTTTTAATCTCTTAAAACTTTTTCAAGGTTTTTGTAAACAAAAATAAAATAAAAATTTAACAAATTTAAAAAAAGAGAATTCTTCTCTCTTTAAAAACGATAGAAAAATACAATAATTAAAGAACATGAGTAAACATTGGACAAGAAATGGTGACTATTGTTAAGCAATAGATGACTTATTTGAAAGACAAAAATTCTTTTAACTCTCATATTGTTCAACAAAGCATTCCTAAAACATGGACAAAGACATCTCATTTACTCTTAAACATTTATTCTTATTGAAACAAACACAACAATTGATGATGCAAGACTCAATCATGAATCTTTTTTGTTCATCTTGTTTGTGATGGACAATCTTCATGATGGGGTCCGGGTTGTGTCCGTTAATCCTGCAATGATCAGCCCAGTCCGAAATATTTTCTTCTCTATTGTTGAAAGCACGAACATGTTCTTGCACCCTTTCTTCTACCGTTCTGCCAGTGCTTCCAATGTAAGTTGCCTGGCAACTCCTACAAATCAAAGCATATACCACTCCCATGCTATGTAATATATCTTTGTTATTACACTTTATCGTCCTTTTCTTGAATAATTTGTTGCTTTTATAATATACCAAATTTATAGTGTTGTCTTTGCATAATTCTTTTACTGTTCTGTTGATTCTTATTCCAATGGGTAGAACTAAACTTTTTGTAAAATCACTCTGATTGTTCTTTTGATTGCTGTTAATCTTACGTTTATTTCTCTGATGGTACTTTCGATAAAATTAATGGGGTACTCATTCATAAGTAGTCTCTATTTTAAACAGTGTAGGAGTTTCAGGAATTTATTTATGTGTTTATCTTATTCAAGAGAAAGTGAAAATAAAATGCACTTTTTTTTATATTGGAATTTATCAAGTTAAAGCAAAACTAATGAAGATCCTGTCACCTATAAAATAAATCGTTTCCTCACCCATATTCATATGGACTTTTTCCATTATTTTGCTATGTTGCATTGGACCTTCAAGTTACACATTCTGAACCATCTTATATATTGATTTATATAATATGTACGTGAAGATTTAATATTTGAGACTGGGCTTAACTTGTTTCTATGGAAGTTAAATAAACATTTACTAATCTTTACAGAAACTGATCTTGATGCTACAAACCCAAAAACACTGGTGATACAAATATTTCACTGATGAATCGAATCAAAAATGGGAGTTGAGGCTGGTATGTATATTATAAATAGAGGTCATTATTCAGTAGAATAGTTTTTAAGATATAAATTATGCTTTTTTTTTTTTTTCCAAGCAGAGTTGTCAGAAATAAAATTTCCTTTACAGTGGATTGGTAATTTTCAAAAGCAGTAAAAATTAATATTTTTAGTAATTCATTATCATCCTTGCAAGCTCTTCTAAATTTTAAAAACTAGTTCAGATGTTCAAAAAGATCCAGGAGTCTATAGGCCTACTTAATGATTGAACTTTTATTATGTCCTTGGACACTGGATATGAAAGAAATTAAAAGAAGCAAGGCTGCTGTTACATGTTACTTTGCAAATAACATCAACAATTTCCTTTTAAACTTATAAATATAATATTCAGTTAAGGATAAGTAGAATAGGCTTTGGGATAAGACCAAAAATTAAAAATACAAAAAAAAAAAAATCTGAACAATTTCTTTGACATGGTGGCTTAACGTGCATGTATTGAAATAAGAAAAATTGAAAATAAATAAAACGCACTTACTTACAAAATTGTTCAGGAGAGAATTATAAACATGGTAAAAATTTTAAAAACAATCAATATTCAAAATGAAGACTTACTCCCTTATGCCACATCCCTATTTACATCCCTCATCTATAACACCATCAAAGAAGCACTCTGGATGATGAAACCCTTTTCTGCTATTTCGGACATCACCATAAAGCAAATAGACTTCCTCATCCACACCATTTACAACAGGCAATAGTTCTCCCACAACAATAAAATTTACCTTTAAACACACGGCCTATTCATGGGCCTTGCCATATCCGGACCCATCGCAGACCTCACACTGCTACATTAAAAAACAAATGTTCTCCATCCACTGCACACACATTAAATTATATAGAAGATAATTATGTCAATGATATCGTCATCATCACAACACAAAAACATATCGTACAAATACAAGACCATCTCAACTCAATAGATCCCCATATACAATTTGAACTGGAAACACATCAACTATCTGGATGTATCCATCACTTACAAAAATAACTCCATACAAACCACTATCTACAGAAAGCCCACCTGCTCAAACAGGTACATACAATATAACTCCAATACTTTCCCATACATAGAAAATTAACACAATAGATTTCCTAATATGCAGAGCACTACAAACATGCTCTACAAAACCAGCCTTACACACTGAACCATACACATCATACTCAATCTTCATAACTACCCCTCCCAGCTTTTTCACAACTGCCTTAATATCCTCACACTTAATTCAACAAAAAATCTACAACAACACAACCTCCTATCAAATACATCCCTTTCCCTTATTATCCTCCCCTTGAAAGCTTCATCAAAAAAATTCTAAACCAATATCAATATGCCACTTCCTTCAAATCACGCAACATTAACATAACACCAACCAAACAACTTAATAACTCTTCCAACACTGTATACTGGATCCCATGTGGCCAATTCCCCTTTGGCTACGTGGGACAAACGTCCCGACCCCTATTCACATGCATTAAAGAACATCAAAAAGCCTTTAAAAACAGATCTCACATGCTCATACACTGTTACACACTAAAGAAATGGGACACCCCCCCCCCCCAACTTCTTTCCCACCATAGCTGCTAAGCCCCTTTCCCACTATAATAAACTATCCCACAGTCTCCTAGCTGAATCATTCCACGTTATCCAGCTTAAAGCTTACAACCCCATCACCGGGGGGCAAAACACCAGTCACTACTGCTAAACTTGCACAATTCTCTCACTTTCACCATGCCTTCCCACCTTTTGTCTTAAATGTTGTTTTAATGTCTTATATGTTTGTGCCGTCCCTGATGAAGGAATATGCGCAGTATTCCGAAACTGTCGGATTGTTACCATGTTTATAATTTTCTCCTCACAATTTTGTAAGTAAGTGTGTTTTATTTATTTTCACTTTTTCTTACTTGAAATCAATTTTTAATTGAGACAAATGTTAACAGGTTATGGTAATTTTAATGCTTATCTGGTGAAATTTAACCACAGGAAGTTTTACATCAAGAGTGATACTCGTCAAAAGGCAAAGCATGGCTGGTTAACTTAGACTCCTGGGTCACCAGTGACAATAACTTCAGCATTGCAACTAAGCTTGTTTAGTATGGGTGAGATAACTTTACCTAACAATGCAGAAGACTTAGGGGACCTCTGATGGATTGATGATTGTATTGGCATCAAATTCAGGTGTCTTCAGATTTGAAACAGACCAACTGTTTTCATTTCTAGTGGCAGGGGGATCATTGTGTAAAGATTTTCTTGATGAAAAACAAAAACAAACCAGGCTGTGATGTTATATTTCATGGTGGTGAATTGATAGAACTAGTTAAAGGCCACAGTGATCCATTGATTACCGCTGCTTGATACAGGCAAAGGGCCAACTGACTTGTGAGACGATTCTGTTATGGTTGAAGAGCTAATCTGAGACTAGGAGTGGCAGCAGGAGTCCTGGTAGGGCTTGATAGTTGTGAATGCTAAAACTTATCAGTACAATATGCAGAGGCAAGCTGTCCAATTCTGACCAGGCCAGTAGTGGTTCTGGTAAATCGTGCTGTAAGTCTTCATGGAAAAAAAAAGAAAAACTGTCCGATATTAGTTCTTCATGACAAGCTGGAAGATGTATTACGGGACGACAAGAGCAAGTGCTACTAGACAAAGGTGAACTGTCAGGACTGCCATATACATTTCTGGTTTTGAAAAGGACCTTTTGAAGCAGTCCTTAGCTAGGGATCCTAATCTGGATACTCAGTTGACTCAACTGTTCCTAGGTTTTTTTTTTTTTTTTTTGATAGGGATGTTCTTCACTGAAGATATACCCGCCCTTCTAGATATTTATTAAAACTTCTGTAAAATAAATTATATATATATATATATATATCTCGAAAGGCCAAACTCGAATGATGCATAATTTCGAGTTTAGCGATGCAAAGATTTCAATTAATCATTTGCAATTTAGAATTTAGAGCGTAAAGAATATAAGAATAAAATTAAATTATATTACTAAACATATAGCTAAGCCGGACAGCTTTCTGAAACATA
>JAFIDM010003189.1:26918658-26934539 GCA_023159025.1 Thereuonema tuberculata | reverse complement strand
CTTGGATAATTCGAACGTCTTTAATTCGAAATCGTGGTTAATTCGAAGATTTCTCTTAGTCCCTTGAATTTCTTATTAAATCAATGTTAAAAAACCGTGGATAATTCGAAGTTTTTTATAAAAAATTTCGAACCATAACGACTTTTCGGCGTTTCATCGTTATGAAATTCAACACGTGACAACTGAAATCCCCTTCCCGCCACCGTTCGACACGTGACGCTTCAGACGCCATTCGAGCTTCCTGCTGTCAGTGTCTCCATTTCTTTCAGTGAACCACGCGTGTACAAGAATTTAATGTTCGCTGAAAAGGTCGCCGTCATTCGCGAGGTGGAAAAGGGTGTGAAGAAGAAATGCCAAATCGCCAACGAGTACGGGATAGCGCCGAACTTCGTCGGTACATTAAGGACAAACCAACGTAAGTGAAGCTGTTTTCCGTTCACTTAACATGCTTGATGATTTTGCTAACCTTAAGCGACTGAATTCTACAAAACAATCAGGCATTGCACAATTTTTTGAAAAACTATAATTTTCTGTATTGAATGTAATATGTACTGTAGCTTACGTAATATAAATCTTATTTTGTTTACATACATATAGTGTTTAAGTCTTTCATACCATGATCATTCTGAATAAATATTTACTTATTGACAGAATAATCTTTTCAAGCATTCAGTGGACCTGAAATTAAAGTTAAAAGATGTAACTTGTTTAATTCGAAGTTTTGTAGTGGTCCCATCAGCAATATATATATTTATATATTGTATATGCTCCAATAAACGCCGAGGCTCTTATTGTCGCCGGTCTCTAATAAGCGCCGGGCTACAGAGGTGACACGACCAAATGGTAGCCGGTCTCTAACAGTTGTAGCCGGGTCTTTGATATTTGCCTACCGGTACTAGTGTAAGCGTCCGTATTGCTTCTTTTCATTCATGTAAAGTGGAAAAACATAGCACAGGAATCAAAATTAACATGCAATTATACTAGAGTTCCAATAAATCCTTTAATACAATATTTCAAATACAATTTAATACAATATTTTTACAAGAAACTTCATCAGGCTACGTGAAGACAGGAACATCTTCCTCATCTAGAATTCGTTAATCCATACAAAACATATTCTTACTAACAATATAACCATATAACATCATACTAACAGTTAAACTATTAGTATAATGAATGATAATAATTAACCCTTTTTCTTTTTATATATTTCACTGAAATGCTCATAAGCTATCTCGCTTTTAATTTTTTTTTTATTCATACACGGCATTAATTTTATTATGCATGATTCAGTCACTTTATCTTTTTCCTCTCGAATTTGAAAAAGAATATCCACTATAGGGTCAGCATTATGTCCCGTAATTCTAGTGTGATCAGCCCAATCACAAATGTCTACCATTTTTAAAAGCACTGATGTGCTCGAATACCCTCTTTTAATGTCCTACCTGTACTACCATTATAATTTTTGTGACAATCTCTGCATTCCAATTTATGAATAACACCCATCTTATGTTAGCTTTTTAATATACTAATTTTATTTTCTTTACATATTTTTCTAATTGATTTAGTAGTTTCTATTCCTAATGATAACTTAAGTACTCCTGTGTAATTAATGTTTTTTTTTTTGTTGTTGTTTTTCGATTATTCTTTTAACAAAATTCTTGATTAAATCTTTTTTTAGAGTTTAAGCTATGACCAGAATAAAATTTTATTACATGATTACTCTTCATATCTTTTTCGAAATGTTCATATGTTATTCCATTCTGTTGGTTAATTAACTTGTGTTTAAAAACTGTAATATGCCTCCATTTTTTTCCTCTTTAGTAAATTTTAAATTGTCATCAGCATTATTGATAATAGTTATAAAATTGAGAAAACTGCCTATTAGACCCACTCCAAAACATTAGAATATCGTTAACATACCTTTTCTACCTATAATTTGCTTTGTTCCACTTTAAAATCTTCTCGTCTTCTAGCTAATTCATGTAGATGTTGCATAGGGTACCTGATATGGAGTTTCCCATGAAAAATCCCCTAACTTGTTAATAAAATTTATCTTTCTATTCAAAATAACTATTGTCACATATGATTTTAATATTTTCATAATGTTTCTTTCTCTATGTTAGATTCTGTTAGAATGATTCCATTACCATCACACATATAATCGATCAATTCCAAAGTCTTGTTAACTGGAATATTTGTGTACTTAGATTCTACATCCATGGCGTATAATCTAATTTTGTTCTTATTTTTCTCTTTTTCTTCTTTTCTGCATGTAATCAAAGAAACAGTGATTTTTACTAATAATCTTGATTGAAATAATGGAAATTTCATTAATTTATCTGCTAATATTTTGTTTCTGAGACCCTTAAGAATTTATTACGGGTCTTAATGGGCTCTATGTATCTTGAGTCTGGGTTCAAATCTCGGCTTTTTACACATACAGCAGAGCCCCGATTATCCACGGAATTGGGCGGCAAGGGTACCGCGGATACCCTCATTTTTAGTCTTTTTTTTCGGGTTATCCGCGAGAGTAAAAACCACGGATAACCCGAAAAAAAACTAAAAATGAGGTGTAAATAAGAAAAAAAATATTTCAGCATAAAAACTACGTTTTATTATAGAAAAAACATAATATGCAAAACTTTTAAAATATGTACAGTACAGCAGAAACCTTTCTGCAGAGCAAGAGCCTGCCACTCATCCACAAATTCCGAGAAGGACTACAGGATTACGATGCACAATAAACCTGTCAGTAATTTTCGACCTTCGCACTGTAGGGCCTATTGCACTTTCCCTGTTGTTGGCTGGCTTGGATTAAAATAGGTTTTTTTGACATTCGTAATTAAGAAATTTTTTCGCGGTACTCGCGGATAATCGGGGCTTTACTGTATTGCGGCATATATTTTTATATTGTACATAATTAATAGATTTGTGCATTCTTAATTTCAGAATGGACGCCATCATTTTTTTCATTGAGTTTATATGTAGGGTCTTCCTTTATTTCACAATAATCTTCTGATTGACTCATTTCGATAATTTTCTAGTCATATTCTTTTGTATCCATGATCTCTAATGATCACCAAAATCTATTTTGGCGCTTGGTCAAATGATGCATAACAGCATCTAATTATCGTGGTGTTGGATTGAACTTGTCAACAAAAACTTAGAATGGAATTTAAATTAAAGAAAAAAAAGACCACAATATAGATTTATTAATAAGCACAAAATAGATAATATAAAACTGGAGAATGTCATTAATTATTATTGTTCTAATTATTTTTGTTTTAAAAATTAGAACTTATAATTTAAAAAAAAAAAAACAACAACAACAAAAATTATTCTGCCTTGATATGTCAGGATTTTTGGGTAGAATTAAAAAAAAAATACAACAATAAGTTACAAATTCTGAATGCTATTTTGTTTTTCACATAATTGAAAAAGGATGAACAATATATCTTAAAATTAAAGGCCATTAAAAATAAGATGACAAGTAATTTAGAATTGTCGGAACAAATGTGGAACCCGCAAAAGTTAAATAAAAAAGTCTTCGAAAGGACAAACGGCGAGAAAATTCATGTGCCGCTACACGCCTCCTCTATGAATTTTTTTAGCGCATAAAAATAAGAAAGCGCAGGCAAATATTAATAATAATAACAATGGATGAGACCTGGTTCTGTACTGATGACTGCTCCTGGCTGATGATCGCCATATTAGCGTGAAACAGCTGTACCAGGATGTCATTTTGTATACAACTTGGTCTCACCCATTGTTATTAATTTAGAATTGATTTGAAACAAATTAAAGTGGAAGCGCTTCATACAATGAAAACGAAAGTTAATCTAAAGGTTTCGATTCCTAATACTAAACCGCTTGAAAGCTAAATCCCAATGAATACATCCAGGAACAAGGTTAAAACGTACGATTTTTAATCATTAGCGAAGCCAAATACACATTTTATTAATAAAAAAAATAGCTGATTCAGACCGGTTACGTCTGCAAATTCATGGCTTAATAGAATAACCACCAACAGATTTACAAAAATTAAAAATTGAGACAAGTTCATTAAGTTGTTACGAATTAAATTAAAAATTCACTGATTAGAATTATCAAATAATTCCAGTAACTAAATATAAATTTTAGTATTCATTTCAATATTGTCCATTTAAAATAAACCAAAAGCTAAGATTCCACTTTCAACTTTCAGAGCAAAAAACCTTTTCCTCTTATCTACGTAATAAATGGTTAAATCAACGAACAGCAATTTTAAAGAGGTTTCACGGGATTAATGGCTGAACTGAATTCGGCAAAATTTTGAAATATACGGCATCAGTTTTTTCGGGTTATCACCTAGGTGTGTTCAGAATACAAAAATGCACAGCTTTCGACGACTACCATCGCACAAATCATCTGCCACGTGACTGATGACCAGAAATACATTCTGCACTATTCGCCACTGTTCAAGTTTGAAATTTCATTTTGAAACTATGTATCAAGTGTAAGTGAGAGCTGTTAGTTTAATAATGTTTATTTTAATTATCAAATTATGAAAGAAATTAAAACTCAATAAATCTTTATACAGTAGGATCCCCGTATTCACGGTTTCAGTTATCCGCGGTTTACCGTGGCCCGAAAAAAAAAAAGGAAAATTAAAGAAATAAACGATTCATGCGAAACGTTTCAAATTTAAGCCTAAATAGTTTGTTTGCTTTAGAACAAGCTCTAGATTTTATCTAAACCCACTGAACTTAGAACGAAATCCATCCAACTAAAGGTCCATGAATGTTTATATCATAATACAGTGCAACTTGGATAATTCGAACGTCTTTAATTCGAAATCGTGGTTAATTCGAAGATTTCTCTTAGTCCCTTGAATTTCTTATTAAATCAATGTTAAAAAAATCGTGGATAATTTGAAGTTCAACTTCCTTAATTCGAAGTTTTTTATAAAAAATTTCGAACTATAACGACTTTTCGGCGTTTCATCGTTAAGAAATTCGACACGCGACAACTGAAATCCCCTTCCCGCCACCGTTCGACACGTGACGCTTCAGACGCCATTCGAGCTTCCTGCTATCAATGTCACCATGTCTTTCAGTAAACCATGCATGTACAAGAATTTAACGTTCGCTGAAAAGGTCGCCGTCATTCGCGAGGTGGAAAATGGTGTGAAGAAGAAATGCCAAATCGCCAACGAGTACGGGATAGCGCCGAATTTCGTCGGTACATTGAAGGACAAACCAACGTAAGTGAAGCTGTTTTCCGTTCACTAAACATGCTTGATGATTTTGCTAACCTTAAGCGACTGAATTCTACAAAACAATCAGACATTGCACAATTTTTTGAAAAACTATAATTTTCTGTATTGAATGTAATATGTACTGTAGCTTATGTAATATAAATCTTATTTTGTTTACGTACGTGTAGTGTTTAAGTCTTTCATACCATGATCTTTCTGAATAAATATTTACTTGTTGACAGAATAATCTTTTCAAGCATTCAGTGGACCTGAAATTAAAGTTACAAGATGTAACTTGTTTAATTCGAAGTCTTGGATAATTCGAAGTTTTGTAGTGGTCCCTTCAGCTTCGAATTATCCAAGTTGCACTGTACTTCATTTTTTTTAGTTAATTTTCCAAAAACAACTTTTTTTTTTTTTTTTAGTTCATGATATTTTAAGCTGAAGTTAGGGATCTACGATGGATAACGGAGATCCCTTTGGTACAAATAATTGCATCAATCACAAAATTAACTTGGTTATTTCTTGCCTTTTTTTATAAAAAAAATGCACGTATTTACCTCTATTGATTGTGATTTGTTTTGCTACCCTTAGAGGTACGCTTACCAATAGTTGAGAATCACTGGTCTAATTAAACAACTTTACTTAAGATTTCTACTAATAATTATTTTCTTATATTAGATGATTATTCCCATTTTGCATTCACCGGAGCTTCTCTTTGTAATAAAATTCCCGAAATTGTCTACTTTCTGTTGATTTAAATATCAAAAGAACTAGCCGGGTACCGTCGCTTCGCTCCGGAACCCTTGCATATGTAGCATTAAAAAAAACAACTTTATTTATTTAGCAAATTAGCATTGAGATCGGAGAATATAGGACTTCCCAGCTCGTTATGGCATTCTCCGCTTACAGGTGTATTGCGGGTTGCGCCACACACATTTTTGCATGTATCTTGCAAACGCAGAAACGTTTTCTGCGTTTATAAACATTATAGGTAATAAATTATTATTATAGTGTAATTATTATAAACATTATAGGTTTTTTTTTTTAACTCTTTTTATGTTAATTACTTGTATTTACTATCTGGCTTATAATAGTAATATGATTAAAAAAAAATGTAACTTATAAATAACATTCTCTGTATTTTTCTCTGAAAGTTTAGTATAAAAATAGAGAGTTTAAAAGAAATTCAAGCATTTAAAAATGAAGTATTCTAAGGAATTCGAATAATCTTTTACTTTAATTTCCTAAATTAAACAAAAAATTTATATTTGCCATTATCTTTTTTTAGTTAATAGAAAGCCTGATCATTAAAAGCTCAATTTTTTTCTTCAGTTCTTTTTTTCAGCATTTCCATAATTTTTTTATATCTAACATAATGTTTCATAAATTTGTAGATTTGTGATATCATAGATCAATATCCCAATATGGCTTTTTTTCTAAAACTTAAATAAGTTTGATTCAAACACTAAAGGAGAGAGAGAGAGAAATATAGCAAAGCCTGATTTGAATGAGATGACTTCTATCAATGTTTAAATTACACAACGAAAAAAACTCACCAATGAAAAAACGAGTGAGAAAATCCATGTGCCACAAAGAGCGGCCTCAATGAATTTTTTTAAAGTATAAGACTTCAAACTGCACATTTGAAATGTTAAAAAATAACAATGGATGAGACCAAATTATTCACAAGTGACATCCTGGAACAGCTGTTTCAGCTCGTTGGCGATCATCAGAGAAGTCATTGTAAATAACAGCTGTTCCAGGATGTCACTTGTGAATAATTTGTTCTCATCGTTATTTTTTAACATTTCAAATGCGCAGTTTGAAGTCTTTTACTTTAAAAAAATTCATTGAGGCCGCTCTTTGTGGCACATGGATTTTCTCACTGGTTTTTTCATTGGTGAGTTTTTTCATTGTGTAATTTATTCCTTGAGACAACACTGCGCTTCCGATGTATTGTTCATTTTATCAATGTTTGTTGAAGACTTTTGAAACCAATGATTAATTTAAAAAGAAATGAACCAATGGAAGAGACCTTAGGAGAAAGAATTACAAGGAAGGTTACTATCATCCATTGTGAGGAAAATCAAAGTTGAAGTGTTCAAAATAACTTAACTATAGCTTCAGGAGGCTGAAATACTTCTATCCACTTCCTTGAATAAATAGGACTATTAATATCAGTAATTAAGGATAAATTAAGGCAACTAATTCCACAATAAAATAATAGGTCGAATAAAAATTACTGCACTTTATTTTATATTTTTTTTTACTTGTCTTTAGACTGAAACAGACCCATTATTCTATTATATAAAAGCGTTATTTTGTCTGTCATTGTCATAAGACTACGTTTTTTCAATTTTGTGACCAAACTAGAAGAGATAGATTGGTCATGCAAATGGATAAAATGTACCGTATTGTCCGGCGTTTAAGACGACCTCCAATTTTTCCAATTAAAATATAGTGTTTGGGATATACTCGCTGTATAAGACTACCCCTCTTCCGATGCACACCAGATAAAAATTAAAAAAACATCAGATTTGATTTCAATATTGTAATATATTGAAATATTTTGTGTCATGTCCTCACCTTGAAGATGGCCTCCCATGGGAGATTGAAACCGTCGCGTCGATGGTAAATTAATTATTTTTATTATATGGATGTGTACGTCTTTGTTATCATTGTCCACCTTGTGCATTCTCTTTGTTTTCATTCATTTACTAATTTTTACTCTTTGCACGTTAAACTACCCACAATAACGACAAACTTACCAAGGTTTTTATCTCAGCAGAGCGCTGCATCGTGGTTTCATCGGCTGCCGCTAGGTCGCCTGGTGCAACCAAACTGGCAATTTTGCAACGTGAGAAAGCGTTTTGCGTCTTTGAATACGGGAAATCGAGTTCAGTGGTGACCACAACCTGGTCCGTGAAAAGTTTCTATTAAGACCCATAGCCCTTTTAAGCTTTTTTTTTTTTTTTTTTTTCCCCAACCTATTTTTTTTTTATCAAAAACAAAGACGAATTCCAATCTCTCTGCATTTTTTCCAATGTGACTATCAAGGAGAATAATAACAAATTATTCGCCCTGACTTGTATACATTATTAGTTCTGGAGGATATCGTTTATGTAAATGTTTTTCTTTTTTTACAGGAACTTGATAACGAAGTTAAAACTATTAAGAGTACCACTGCTTTTCAGCCATTATTAATATCTATCACCATATTTCTATGAAAGGATATCTTTGTTACTCAGTGTGGTTTTTCATAAAATTTAATATTTTGTCACTTATTGGTTACACTGGGAAAAAATCTTAAAAGTGGAAAGTTCTGATTCAAATCTTTAAGTTAAACATTGAACTTCACTGAAAATATTTCAATACATATCTTCTGCATTTTTGAAAGAATAATCTTGATGACTACTATTTTCATCAGTGCCTTTAGGAATGCATCGTTTACAAAGTAATTGTACTGATAAGGTCAGGCCATTTGCTTTCATTGCCCCATTGTCCATAAAGGTGTCAGAACCTAATCTGATATCTCATAATGTCTGTTCCATTGCTGTAATCGTGATCCTCTTTAAGATCTGTATTAACTGCATCAGTGGATCTAAATAGCACGATTTATAAAGAATAATGAAACAAATTAAAAATAAAAAAGCCTGAACCTGAACGTGGAATCCATTCACTTCACTACCTGCCTCTGAATGGTGGTCTGTGATTGTTTCAACAGGAGCTTTGCCAGATAGAGGTATTTTGATTAAGCTAATGACAAGGACAGGCACCATTCTTTGCATCTTCTGCAGTTGTGATATTGTGGTGAACTAAAGATTACAGATCATTTTGGATAAATGCCTTGGATAGAAATTAACCGGTCAACTATCAAATATCTTTCTCCAATTCTTTCAAAATTATTAAATCTTTTTTTTCTTCTTTGAAATGATAACAATTTACACGTAAAATTCATTGTGTTTTTGTATGCCATTTGTGTTTCTTAGCAGTCTGTTATAGGTTTTTTATAGTGTTTATTATTATTATAGTGTTTATTATAGTATATTATAGTGTAATAAATTAATTACTGATATTAATAGTCCTATTTATTCAAGGAAGTGGAAAGAAGTTTTCAGCATCCTGAAGCTATTTTAAGTTAAGTTATTTTTAAGCACTTCAAGTTTGATTTTCCTCACAATGGATGATAGTAACCTTCCTTGTAATACTTTCTCCTAAGTTCTCTTCCATTGGCTCATTTGTTTGTCTTAAAAATTGGAAAAACTTAGTCTTACGACAGAATAACGTTTTTATAATATATAATGTCCTCATCTTGAATAACCCTTATGAATTATGGATAACCTAAGAAATGATATACATAAATCTTTTGATAAAATTTATATTTGCTACCATTTTTCAATGCTGTTTTATTTGCTACACTTACGGGATGCTGGCCTAGACCCTGGCAAGGATTTTACCATAAATCAGAACTTCTCCACTGGTATGTTATGACGATGCCTTTGGTGTATCTCAAACAGAATCCTTCGAGAACATTCATAATAAATATTTAACTACACATAGATGCTCTAATTTAGACTAAATTCTCAGCTTTAAACATATTTTAGAATATTTTGAAATGCTTAAAATCAACGGTTACAGATCAATAGACTGTTAATTGGTAAATCCTACTGAGGTTTTTCAAAGGATTTTACAGTCCGTAAAATCAAAGGAAAGCGTGCCGTGGGATTTTAGGAACAACGTGTGTGTTAATATATAAGTGCATCGTGAGGCGAAAAAGTAGAGGAGCACTGCCATACCGCACGGTAAATAAAAGTTCCAAAATCCAAAAAATTCCAAAAACCGAAATGCATCCAAGGCTTTTGGATAAAAGGTTATGAATATCTACTTGATAAAATACTGGTATGTCTAAAGTGGTATTATTATTTTATCAAGTGTATGATACCTGATTTGTATGTAAATAAAAATTACGTATAGTCCTCCAAATGAAAGTTGACCGGCGGAAGTTGAACTGCGCAGCCCTTCCAGTAGCTGATCAATTATGTTTTCCTGTCACAATGGACGCCGTCGTCTGTTTTCACTGAGAAAGACATGTTGATAACGCCAAATTAAAATTTCTCTCGACTATTTAGCGTTATTTCAATACCAGTTGCTAACAATAAGTATTTATATCAATAAATAAATAAATATATATTATTTATAAATACAATGCTCTTTTGCAAAGTAACAAGCGATTACCGTAATGGCGGGGTCCTGCATAAAATCAGACGGAAGTGCCTGACCAGACTAATCGATCATACATGCGCAGATCTCACAAAAACAGGGTGGCCATCTCTCATTTGGAGGACAGTAATGTGTTTGATACATTTCTAATTAATTATATAATACATTTATTTCAATAATTATGACTTTTCTTATTATCTCTAAAAAAGAACAAAGAAAATCTTCAGAAAAGCGTCTTAAAATCACATAATTGTGACCAATAAATTTCTTTTTAATATGGTAAGATCACAGTTTCTTGGAAAGTTGACAGATTGAATTCAAGAATTGAGAACCACTGATTTACGGAACACTATTTTTGGCCCATATTCTACACCAGCCATTAATATGGATCTACAATCATCAAAATCTGAAGAGAAATACATAATAAAAGTAGACCCTTAAATATGAAATTTGATATAGATCAGTGTATTATACTTTACATTTTTAAAACCCCACTTTTGATAGCGACCCATAAGCTACTGTGTGAATGAATACTAAAATCTAATCATACGTATATAATTACAAAAAAAGTTGTTTAAGAGCAGAGTATTTGGCCTACAATATGAAATAGCTTGTAAACCAGCGCATCAATACCAAATTTTAATCAGGTTGGACTTCAGCATTTAACTGATAAATATGACTTCAGATTTGATTGGTGCCATTTCTTTTTATAGTTTTTCATGTTTCAGTATTTTGGCCTCTATATACAGTGGCCTATAATATTAGTCTACAAATATCAAAATATAATCAGATCTATGTAATAACACAAAGATCTTATACAGAAATTCGCTGTACGTCGCCTTTCGATTTATCATGATTGCAAAGTTCTCAATAACAGGCATTCATACACATACAGACAAGCAGAGCCACAGACATCAGTCAAAACCATCTAAATTTATTCTAGGAGCATTTGAATTGAGACATAGAAATTTCGTATGATATCCTATGCTATGTGGCAGTTTTAAGAAATTAAAATAGGCTAATTAGAAACTACAGCATACAAAAAACAAAACAAAAAAAACCCAAACTATTTGCATATGGATTGCATGATTATTACACTTTCCTATTATTATCCTAAGGAGAAAGTAAGGAAAGATAAGACAAGGATTCCACATACGCAAATAACTATGATATATTTACCCGATTTCTTTTTTTTAAATCTACAAAATTGTGCGGATGTAGCAGCACCTCAGATTGATGATCCTTTCTGCATAGTGGACTTAAATATAGAAAAAGAAACCAACAGAATTAAATAAAACAAGAAAGTAAAAACAATAGTATGAAATGGTTTGGATGCTGTGACGTTGCTACTGTGATTTCTGATTAGGAAATGTTGGGCAATGGAGCTTGATTTTTGAGTTGGAGACATTTGTGTGTGTGTGTGTGTGTATGTTCGACTAAGTACATAATAGGTAAATATATCTCTTGGTTTGGTTTAGATTTCTTACAAAATTTTGTACAAACTTTTGATGTTTATTGCTTGAATAATTTTATTATTAGTTTTTATTATTACTAATGAATTTGTAAATTTTATACTGTACCACTGAAAAAATGTTACATATGTCCTTTGCGGCGAAGAGGAGAAATAGGAAATGAAAATAGCTTTTTTCAAATTCAAATTGGACCATGGAGTACATTGTCATAAACACACATAAAAATATAATCGTTTCACATTAGCATTAATAACGATGTTTCAGGGTTCAGGTTTCAAACCTTATCCTGAGGTTGTTTTTTTTTTTTCTAATGTGAAACGATTAAATGTTTATGTGTTTATGACAATGTGCATCGTGGCCCAATTTGAATTAAGACTAAATCTGCAAGTCACATTTGTTTGAAAGTTTTAGTTATAAATCATAGTTTGATAATAAGCTACATACAACGTTAAAATAGTTAAAAATAAATGTTTTCTTTGTTCAAAGAATTAAAAATAATAATAATCTTTTTTTTAGATATTTCGGAGATATTTAGAGAGATTGAACTCGAAATGGAGTCTTCCGAGATGAAATTACAATTTTTTTAAAAATTTTGATGCTTCTCTATATTGGTGAGGTAATATATATATATATTTTTTTTTCAAAAGAATCTACCATCGCGAATTCTAAGTATTTAAAATGGCCAGAAACGACAGAGCATTTTTTCGTCATTGTAGCAAAGAATGAAGCGAGTCGTACGTCAAGCAATGGGAGAGATGGATGGATGGATGGAGTGGGTGATGAGAGCAGTTGCTAAGACGTAAGCGCCTGCAACCGTTGGTATTCTTGTTTTGAAGGGCTTTCAATGATCGTCCCTCAGCGATTGACGTTTCCCACTTAATCGTCGTGGATTGATCTGTGGTGTTGCCAGGTTACGTGTCGCCACCGACAGAGGCATCCAAGCAGGTGGAATGGACCAGTGAACGTCCACTGCTTGTGTCAACGCCCCTGGGGCCATTTCACAGGATTAGTTGCTACAAGAGATGCCGATAGTTTTGTTGTCAGCGCAGCAACCAAACACTGGGAGTCGTTCGACGCTTTTTCTGTAAGGATTAAACGCCTTTCAATTGATTTAGAGCTTCGTAAACCTTCGCGGGTGAATCTTAGCCATCTTAGAGGGTTGCCAATAGAGAGAGATACGGCCATTCAACACAACTCTTGTCACTAGGTTGGAATATGTCATCTTAACTAAAATGAACCATTTCTAACCAGTGTAGAAAGTAAAATAATCGTAAACAAAAATATATTTATTAAAAATTATTAATAATTACATTTAAGTAAAAACCATGATCCATAAAATAATCTAATACTATTTTTACATTATTATTGTTATTATTAGTTCATATATGATAATTCTTGTTTTGTATCTATATAAACATTTAACGTGTGCGGGTTGAAATGGTTATAAACTTGGATAATTTTTAATTTTTTTTTTAAAGTTTTTAGCACAAATAATAACATGAACTGTTCATTTAAAAAATCTAATAAATATTAATTAAAAATGTATATATTAGATTTTTTAAATGTAATGTTCATTTTATTTTACTGTTTGTGCTTAAAAATTTAATTTTTTTTTTAAATTGTCCATGTTTATAACTTTTTTTTTAGCTATTTATTTCATGTTTAAATACAAATTTTTTGTTATAAGTAATAAGAACGATTGAACGAACAGACAGAATAAAAGGAATTATAAAATACAAAAATTCTTCATCGGACTGATGAAGAAAGCCGAAAGACAGGCTTTCGAAACTGTCACTATTTTTGTATTTTTATATTCACAGTGCAGTCTTGTTGTTTTTATTACTTTTACATCTGCACATTAAACAGCTTCTATTAACAAATTTGTTGTTGTTGTTAGTTTCTGTCTTTGTGCTATTTATGTTTGTCTTTTATATTCATAATCTACTTGCAGTGGTTCTCAAATCTCAGTTCGTACTCCCAGAAGTACCGACAAAAATCGGTAGTGGTGAAGAGGTACCAACATTTATAAAACAGACAAATGGAATTTTCTTAAATCTTAATATTTGAAGATCTCTTGTTTTGCTTTTTTATAAAAAAAATGAACCGATGAAAAATTCCGTTTTAAAGTTCAGGGAAACATCTTTTGTTAAATATTCTCCAGAAGTCAGGTGTTGAAGCGCTTTGGAAAAAAAACATGAAGAATAAAAACTTTTTTCTTAAAAAGAAAAGAGAGAAATAACAGTTAATGCTTTGCAGGAAACGGATTACAATAAATGAGAAAGAGATACTCAAATGAACAACTGATCTATTGCAGTACAGTAAGAATATTTCTTAAATTAATTAAAGAAAACATTAGGCATTGTTATATTTTAAGAATTTGTAATACAGATTTTTTTAAAGGATCCTAAACAATACATAAAATTGTGAAATGAAGAAAAAAAAAATCAATTAAACTTCAGTTTGGTTATTATTTGAAATAAACTAATGTTGAGTTGAGTTTTCCAACTCAATTTGCATCCTTTTCATAAAATAATTACGCTTTCTCTAAGGATACATTTTGCAAAACAAAATTTGGCCTAGGGGGCAAAATAAGAGTCTGAATTGCCTAAAACTCTCAGATATGAGTTAGTGATCAACAGATTAGTTTGAAATATTGAAAGAAAAGATAATACATATTGTGGTTATATTTTAAAGCCAGACTCTTTGTTATGAGACTAGAATGTTGTAACTTTAAACTCTCAAATATTTAAAATCTCAAATCGAGGTATAATTGTTGTGCCAACTATCGAATGAATATATGGCAAGATTCAAAATAGTTAAAAAAAAATTCTAAACTTGCTACAACATTTTCAATTTTATTTATTTATTTATTTATTTATTTATTTATTTATTTATTTATTAAATGAATTGCTCAAACTAACCACGTTATAATCAACTAGAAGTAAAGCAATTATGAAAATTACTAACAAGATAATTAAAAAACTAACTGTATTGATCAGTTTCAAAAAGCTAAATAAAGGATTTAATGCACAATTTAAATAAGTATAAATAAAGTTTGATTTTGTAAGCTACAACATTGTTCGTGTGAACGATTCATTTGTTTATTTATGGTGACAAAACGGCTTTAATAAGTGTAAGTAATAGTAAATCTATACTACTATTATAAAGCTGAAGAGTTTATGTGTTTGAACGCGCTAATCTCAAGAACTACCAGTCCGATCTGAAAAGTTCTTTTTGCGTTAGATAGCCCGTTTATTGAGGAAGGTTACAGGCTATATAACATCACGCTACGACCAATAGGAGCGGAGCAGTAAACATAAACGTCAACCAACGGGTGCGACGGCGGCGGCTTTGGGGCGGCTTGGCTGCACGACGAGAACCGAACATTACCGAGAAGGGCCGAATTTAACGCGGGTGACACCGCGGGTCACAGCTCGTATCTCATACATGAGCCCAATTTGTCTCAATGAGGAACAAATTCATTTCTATTCACTAACAATGATTTACCACTCAAGTTTCATCTTTCTAAGATACGTAGTTTATAAGATATCGTGGTTGTTTCATTAGTTTTTTTTGTATCCATAGATCGAGTGAGATATTATATCAAAAATTATTATTTTTCATAACAATAACTAAAATAAAGAAAATCTTTCAAATTCAGTTAATAAATTTTGGTTACTTCTCTTTGCTTATCCTAATAATTAGTTCAAGAGAATGGGGGTGCTTTATTTACTCGTTACCTGCACTCAAAAACTGATTTCACAGAGTTGGGAAACTCTGGTTTAGAGAAACAACAAACAGCACTGACAAGGTTAAAGGTTTAATTAATTAATTAGAAACCTTTACGAAATGATAGTAATACGTAATAATATACAGTCGGACCTCGATATAAGGTCAACCCGCATATAAGGTCACTTTTCTAAAGTCCCGTCTCATTGAATAGGAAT
>JAFIDM010003189.1:26902816-26918648 GCA_023159025.1 Thereuonema tuberculata | reverse complement strand
TTTTCTAAAGTCCCGTCTCATTGAATAGGAATTCCTTGATATGGATTATCGGATATATGGTCAGGTCTTAAATACCGCAATCGCATATAAGGTCACTTTTGTCTGTGATTTCAGTGCCACACTGATTCAATTCCAAGAATTTTTCCGTGGATAAGATCTTTTATCGGCGTCATTTCTCCTATTGACGGAGGGGACAGCTTTTTCACAAAGCACTTCATCCCCTCAAATTCTAGGAAAAAAGATGATGAAGATGATATTCCTTTACCTGTGTTAATACAAGATCTCAGAAATCGCGGCTGTGCTATAGAAGGGGAAAGTGAATACTGTATGTGAGAATTGATGATGAAATTGCTACCACTTCTCAAGCTTCGATTTCCGTAATTGTTTCGCAACTTTTAGATTACAATGCATTAGAAAGTAGGATAACGATATTAATACTGAAAGTGAAGCGGTGATACAAGCAGAAGCACTCAAGAGCATTAAATTTTCAGAAACTAACTTAGAAAACATTGTACAAAAGATGAAACCAAAATCGCGACAGTCCTGTATTATGAATTATTTGAAGGTCAGTTGTACATCAGTACTTTGCTTGAGCATACTGGTATTATTTGTATACAACTTTATTCCGAATTAAAATTTTTAAAAAATAATTTCTTTCTGATTCCATTAATTTTAATTGGTTCAACTAAATTAAAAAAATTATAACCTAATAAACTCATATTTTTGTACGTATTAACTTTTATAAAGAATTATACTGTTCTATTTATATAATGCTTATTTATTGACAAATGCGTAGGAATCAGTTATAAGGTCAACCCGCTTACAAGGTCATTTTCGCGAGGTCCCAAGGGGTGACCTTATATCGAGGTCCGACTGTAATAAACTTATAATAAGATTTAATGGACGTAAGCAGTTTATTTCAATTTATGATTTATATAGACAAGAAAACAGTTTACGTCATGAAAGAGTGAACATAGGCCTAATCCAGTTCAAGTTTTATCAGCTTATTCTAATCAGTTCCACAGCATTTCTTTTATTTCATTATTTCTTTTCTGTCTTATTATAGAATTATGGAAGAACTTTGAAATCATTTGTTTTTGAGGTTCTTCGCAGTGACTGTGATATTAATACCAATTGTTTGGATTCACATTTTTGACCAATTATCGAAAACTTTACATTATTATACAGGGTTTTCAATTCTTTCATTATATAGGGTTATTTATAATTCCTTTACACATTTCAGAAGCTCGCAGCTCGGCGATGAAAAAAACGGATGTTTGCCCCTGAGATATCAAATGAAAAACAAATTCACCAAGTTTTGTTTTGGTTTTTTTTTCCAGCAGAACGCTGCATTCTAGTTCCATCGGCTGCCGCTAGGGCACAACCAAAATGGCAGTTTCGCACCGTGAGAAGGCTTTTTGCGTGTTGGAATACGCGAAAACGAGTTCAGTGTGACACATTACCACAACCTGGTCCATGGATGTCTGAACGACAAGTTGCCACAACGTTGGATTGGGCGCGCACAGATGCGAGTGATCAGGCCTTACTCCGCTGGCCCCCACAGTCAACAGATCTGACTCCTTAAAGTTTTTTCTTTAGGGAGGAGGGATACATGAAGTGTTCATTACCCACTTCCTGCTGACCTAACCGAACTGCGACATCGTTTTACCAATGCAATTACAACCATCGACAGTGATATGTTGCACTGCGTTTGATCAGAAATGGATCACCGCCTACATGTCTGTCGCATCATGAAAGGTGGACACAGAACATTTAAGAAAAAAAAAACTTGGTGAGTTTGTCTATCATTTGATACCTCGGGGACAAATATCCCGATTTTCGCCTCCGAGCTGCAACCCTCTGGAATGTGTCAAGGAATTATGAATAATCCTGTACTTGCGGTGGACTATAATGTCAGCTTGTTCTGACGATTTGTTCCTGTCTATTTTCTGCTCAAAACTAACCAGCAAGAGATTTTGTTGTTTCAATCGCAAGCAGTGACTGAATCACAGTTTCAATGCAAGTCATTTGAAATGCATCTAGTCCTTCTTCATCATCAAATTTTGTCATAAATCATATAATATTTTACAGATATAATATTTCAACTACAATATAATTTCACAATACAGTCAAACCTCGTTAAGTCGTCACCCGGATAAGTTGTCACTCCGTTTAAGTCGTCGTTTTCCTTTGGTCCCGACAAGGTCTCATACACAATAATGTAAAATAACCCTCTTTTACCCGTCACCAAATTTAATTCTACTCCGGATAACTCGTCACCCTCAAAATGGCCAAAAGCATCTTTCTTCTCCATTTTGCATGCCATCGTGTTGTCTTTTCAGCCCCGCCCCTTCACTTTAAGAAAGCCAAGCCTTTACGGGGAATTTTCGACCAAGCCTGTCACTTCATTCCTTTCCTACCCCTTCGGAGGATTTGGGTTCTTGGAATCTCACTGCTAATTATTCAAAGCACACATCTCGTTGCGACTCTGTCAAGTGTAGACGTTTTTCTTGACCGTTTCTGAATGTGACTTCATTTTATAGCGAGTAAGCCCCGATATAAGGGCTATTTTTTCTCTTGCAATTTCATGGTTCGATTACGTTTTTAAAATGCCAGGGAAACGAAAACCTCGTTTTCTTTTAGAGAAAAAAAAAAAAAGACTTTTTGAAAAATCAAATGTTTCGAAAACGGCTTTCGCCAAAGAACACCATGTTCCCAAAACTACATTAAACGATATTCTTTCATCGAAACAAGTAATTGAAGAAGCTGACTGCAAAGACAAAAGAAAGAGAATGAGGAAATCGAAAGTTTGACGAGATCGAGGAGGTTTTAGTTCGATGGCTAAAACATGCCAGATCGCAAAATATGCCGATTTCTGCCGTGATTCTCAAAGAAAAAGCCATGGAAATTGCTAAGGAGTTCAACATTGAAGATTTCGGCGGCAGCAATGGTTGGCTGGAACGTTTCAAAGACAGACCTTGCCTTTCTTTTAAAACGATTAAAATGTGGTAACTATAAAAAGTGGTTTTTTTTTTTATTTTCCACTCATTCATTTGCATGTATTGATTTCTGAAAATCTTGTTTTTCTCACCGAATCCTAAAGCAATTAATAAAAATACTGTATTTCAGTGTTTTTTTTTTGGTTTTTTTTTTTTTCAAAAATTCCCACTCCGCCTAAGTCGTCACTCCGCTTAAGTAGTAAAAATTTTTGGTCCCTTGATTGACGACTTAACGAGGTTTTACTGTATTTCGTCTTTCTGTGCGAAAGACTTCTTCAGGTGACAAAATGTGGACGGAAATTCATCCTCTTCCTCGAATTTTCGTTTGCATTAAAAAACGAACCAAAATATCTAAATAAGCAATAATGTACTGCGTAGCATTGAATTTAAAAATAAAGCCATACACCTGACTAAATGATACAAAAATTTAATTTTTGTATCATTTAGTCAGGTGTATGGCTTTATTTTTAAATTCAATGAATTATCAATGTTACGAAAACTTTTGTTTAAACAATTTCGTTCACATATCGGAATGAAATACTGCTCATTTTAGGGACTTTTTCTTTATTAATACAATCTTTTGAGTTAATGAAACAAGATTCTATCATTAACCTTTCTTTTGGCAATTTTACATTCGATTTTAACAATAAGGTCTGGATTATGTTCTTTATCCATGCAATGGTCTGCCCATTCGGAAATTTCTCTCTTTTTATTTCTACAAGCTGCAATGTCAATCTCTCTTTCGTAGTTCTTCCAGTACTTCCAAAATACTCCACCTGTATAATAAACTATACACTACACGCATATTATGAAGGATGTTTTCTTTAATAACTTTTCATTTCTTAAATAATTTGTTTTCTTTATAATAAACTATTCTAATCTTATTATCTTTGCAAATATTTTTAATATTCTTACTTAAATTATCATTGGGTTTTCAATTAATTATTTTATCATATACACTGCCTGACAAAAAAAGTGAAGCACCCAGAAGAAGTGATCCAATATTATCCCATTTCGATATACATGGATACCATTGATGTATGAGTAAATGATTAGATTCACACGTATCTGTAATGTGTAGAACGCCCACCAGAGTGCATTCGTGATGTCACCGCCCTGTTGTTGCGCAGTTGTTATCAGTCAACTGCTGTGAGTCAGACAGTGAAGAACGACGTTGACTTACAGTACGAAGCACCCGCAATGCCGTGCAGACGCGTTCGACAGCCTTTCCACCAATTGACTGATTTGACGGAGGCCGCATTGTGGGACTCCAAGAGGTTGGTTGGTCGTACCATGCAATTGCTAGGCATGTGGGCCATTCAGATGTCACAGTGGCCTGATGTTGGAACCAATGGGTACATGAGGGCACCCATGCACGTCGAGCAGGTTCGGGTCGACCAAGAAACACCACCCGAGGGAGCACCGTCATACTGTGCGCCCAGCAGTGCGGAATCAACTGTTGTCGGCACCCGCCATCCGCGAACATGTACTGGAGACTCTGCAACATCCTGTGAGTTCCCGCACAGTGGCTCAACGACTTGCATCCGCCGGATTGGGGTCCCACCGTCCCATGCGTCGGTTACCATTGACACCAGAACATCGACGTCGGCCTTTGGATTGGTGCCGTGCCCGGGAGGCATGGACAGAGGACGAATGGCGTAGCGTCATGTTCAGTGATGGATCCCGCTTCGCCATAACCTCCGATGACCATCGTGTTCGAGTGTGGCGGCGTCAAGGGCAGAGGGCACATCCTGCCCATATTGCGGAAAGAGACACAGGCGTAACCCTGTGTTCCCCACAACATCATGGTGTGGGGAGCCATCGGATATGCGTTCAAATCACCTCTAATAGTGCTTCGGCAGACTTTGACGTCACAGCGATACGTCACAGAC
This sequence comes from Thereuonema tuberculata, assembly GCA_023159025.1. Classification (NCBI taxonomy): domain Eukaryota; kingdom Metazoa; phylum Arthropoda; class Chilopoda; order Scutigeromorpha; family Scutigeridae; genus Thereuonema; species Thereuonema tuberculata. The sequence continues at coordinate 26,913,757 of JAFIDM010003189.1, read as the reverse complement.
ATTCTGCGTCCGCACGTCCTACCCCTTATGGCACAACTCCCTGGGGCAGTGTTCCAACAAGATAATGCACGCCCACACACAGCACGTATGTCTATGGACTGCCTACAGCATGTTGAGGTCCCCCCGTGGCCAGCAAGATCCCCGGATCTCCATCATTGAACACGTGTGGGATGACATTGGAAGGGGACTCCGTCGCAGTACCAACCTGCAGGATCTGGAGGAACAGGTGCAACAGCTGTGGATGAACTTGCCTCAAGAGAGGATCCAAAGGCTGTTTAACACCATTCCGAACCGCATAAGGACATGCATTGCGGCCAGAGGTGCGACACCCTACTGATCTGGCGCCAACTTTTCACCTGTAACTGCCAACAGCTTTGTCTCTTTCATCCCATATTGTAATCAGTTCAATAAAGTCACATGATCTTTCAGCATATGTAGTTTCATTCACTTCCAACCACTCCTTCACTTTTTTTGTAAGGCAGTGTATATTGTTTTCTTTATCTTCTTATTCTTAAAAAAACTCTTTTATTACCTTGTTTATAAAATAGTTTGGCATTCATTCATTCTGAAAACTTTTTTCATATTATTAATTAATAATAGTTATGAATTCATTTATTATTATTATTCTTTCATATTATTACAGAAAATATAAAAAGATAAGATTATTTATAAGATTATTTATAAACAAGGTAATGAAAGAGTTTTTTAAGAAAGAAAACAATGTTTATGATAAAATAATAAAATTACCATTGGGTTTTCAATTAAATAAGAATATTAAAAATATTTGCAAAGATAATCAGATTATAATATTTTATTATAAAGGAAACAAATTATTTAAGAAATGAAAAGTTATTAAAGACAACATGTTTCGTAAGATGGGTGTAGTGTATAGTTTATCATGTAGGGATTGCGGGAGTATATATTTTGGAAGCACTGGAAGAACGATGAACGAGAGATTGACAGAGCACATTAGAGCTTATAAAAATAAAAAGAGAAAAAATTCTGAAAGGGCAGACCATTGCATGGATAAAGAACATAATCGAGACCTTATTGTTAAAATCGAATGTAGAATTGCTAATGACAAGGAAAGATTAATGATTGAGTCTTGTTTAAGTAACTCAAAAGACTATTAATAAAGAAAAAGATTTCAAAGTGATTTATATTTCATTCGGATATATTGATATGAAGGTTTCCGTAACAACAAAGTTTTCATAACAACAAAAACAAAAATTAAACAAAAGTTTAAACAAAAGTTTTCATAACATTGATAATTCAATATTGAAACAATTAGATGATGTGTATTATGTATTTGTATGATAAGTTGGCTCGTTTTGTAAGCCAAACGAAAATTTGAAAAGGAAGAATTTCCTGTTCTCATTCTCTAATCTGAAGTCTTTCGCGTAGAAAGTCGAAATATTGTGAAATTATATTGTAGCCGAAATATTTACAGATATAATATGAAAAAGTATAATATGAATCCTTTCTTCACATCGAAGTTAATGCTACAACAGATAGGTTTCACTTTGTAATCAGCTCAACTATTTTTAGCAAACAATTTTCATTGCTTTCTAACTTCACATTTATAAAATACAAACGATATATATAAAGGATTTAAATAAAAATTAAATCATAAATCACAAGGCCTTGGAGGAGATAGATCTGAAAGTTTTAAAATATAGTAAAACCCCGATTATCCAAGCCCCGATTATCCGAGTTTCCGTTTTAACCGAGCTATCAAATATTTCTAGGATTTTTTTTTTTTTGGTTTTACATTTTCCATTTTTAAAACTATCGAAAAAAATTCTGAACTTGATCTCACCAATCAACGAAGAGGATATACATGACTGGATAAACGCTTACGAACAACAAGATATTACAGATGAAATGATCGTCAATAAGGAAAATGAATCTAGCGATGATGATGAAGACAGTGATGATGAAAATCTCTCATACAGCTATCGAAAGTGCTATTGAATATATAGAACAACAAGAAGAAGCGACACCAGCAATCCTGTTATCCTTAAAAAAATGACGAATCATTGCTACAGAAACGACAAAGTAACGTAAAACAAAAAACAATTAAGGACTTTTTTAAGTAAAAGAACTCTTTAATTATCGTAACAATATGAATTGTATGTGGTGTATCTGTATAACTTTTGTATTTGTTAAAATATATATTTAAATCTACACGATTTATTTTATTTACAATTTTCGCTTTAACCGAGTTAGTCTTGGTCCACATTAACTCGGATAATCGGGACTCTACTGTATCGAGATAATATTAAGTCGTAAAAATGTTTATGTTCTATCCTTCTAAATATTCACTCTATTTTTACACATATACCATTAATTCCTCCATCTATTTTTCTTTTGCTGAATCTCAATTCATTTTTCTGTTTTGAAGCCATTCAACAACTTTTGTTTAAAAAAAAAACCTTATGGATTTTTTTTTTACACTGTAAATTCCAAAATAAGTGTTTTGGGGATTTTATTTATTTATTTATTTATTTATTATTTACTTTTTTTTTCCTTAAGACCATCAACCTTGGGTGGGAAGTTTCTGCCACTAGATGTCACTAAAGACACTAAAGGTGCTGACAATGAAATCTTATTAAATAAGAAGTTTCTGAATGAAAATAAAAAGTCTATTTTTCTTAAAATATTATTCTTAATTTTTTTTTAATCATGAAAACAATACAACCAAAAAAAACCTACATTTAGTTTTGAATTAAAAATATCTGCTGAAAACGTTAGAAATGTTACATTTTCTAAAAAAATAAATAAATAAATCTCAGTAAGTTAATTTCATCTGATTTAGTTATAACAAAGAAAAAATACCGCACACATTTAAAAAAAATAACAAAAAAACATATTACCATAAGCCAGGACGTTTCGATCTGCGGAAAAATTCAAAATATCTTCAGCGGTTTGGTGGTTATTCAGTTGAAAATGATCTTGCTGTTTTCCTCATATCAAAACGTTCTAACTTACGTTAATTTTTTTTTATTTTTTTTAGTATGTGCGATATTTTTTTATTTGGTATTCGATTTTTGCTAAATATTCATTCCACACGTTACATTAGAAAGGCTAATAAATATAAGACCTAACCAAAAATATATTCTTTATATATATTGCTTCCTTTTGAAAAATTAGCATTTTATGAATTTATAATATCTTCTCAATTTCACGGCCAATTCCTATTGAAATCGAAATTCCGAACATTTTTGGTCAATGATAAAAGAGCGGGAAAAGTGAAGGTCCTGTATAATTTCCTTGTCAAAGCATTAACATTCTAAAGAAGTAAACTTGAATTTTATCTCCCTCAAAAAATTTGGCGATCAAATAAAGAGGGGGGGAGGGGGTAAGGGATGTGAGGGGGAGATAATCGGATGAGGGGCAGTGAAAATGGAAGGGGAGTCCAATGGCGCAATGACAGATTAAAACCAGAGCTAATCTTTGTCGACATGATCTAAGTGTCAGGACTCCAGAGCGTGTCAATGGCCAGGTTGGGTATGGCTTTCACAAAAGCATTCGAACAACACTTTTTGGATGGAATTACATCATTGAGAATTAAGTTTTTTCTAAATAATAAATATCTAAAGAGCAAAAATGTATCTATAAATAAAATGATAATAATACCATAATTTATCTGACTATTATTTTTCAATGATCAATCGTATTAAAACGTTTTGGCCTTCAGGTTCGAATCCGAGTAGTTAGAAAAATATAAAACTATTTAAGACATTTAATAAATATCTTAAATGTATTTCTGTGATATTTTTAACATTAAAAGTATATGTAGTAAAGAAGAATCATAAATAAAACCCTAAACAATAAAATAGGCCTATGTTAGGGTTAGGCAGATGCTGATCTTTCCTGGTTATTGTTTTCTTTTTTCATTTATACAAATCATGACAAGGAAGATTTACAAATAAAATGAGATAAAAGCTAGGAAAAGTATAAAAGATAAATCTGTAATTGTACCGATAAACAAGATGAGAGTTTTCACTAGATTTCAATTATTTTCTTCTTTAGATCACTATTGGTATCTTAAAACGGCTGTTTCAGGACCTTAATACTAAATCTCATTCAATTCTAGATTACTGTTATCTACAGTGCAATAATCTAGAGTTGAACAAGAGTTAGATTTCTGGGAGATCAAAGTGTTTTTTTTTTTTTGGTTGTACTATTGGCTTTTTTTTTAAAGAATGGGCTTTAATTCTTATTCTTAACATTCAACTGCATTCGTTTTTATATTGTCGAGCATTAGATAACTTTAATTACAAAGGGATAAGAACCCTCCAATAATGATCCAAAAAACTTATTTGCCAAAAAACAAATTTGATATGTTAATACACAATTTTACTGTTGCTTTTTTTTTTCAGTTTTTTGTTTCTTAGCCATCGAACTCTGAAAGATCCTGTTAGATTCTGACTAATATGACAAATAAAAATCAAGATAAAAGTATTGTTGAAATAGGTATATAGTGAATGACTTATTCCATTTGGGAATTTCTCGATTTCCACTACATTTCTTGTTAGAATTTTGATTATTACCATCACTTAGCATTTTCTTGTAATGCTTTGATTCTTTACTGGACAGCCATTGTATTCGAACTGATACTCTCTAAATTAAGTGATTTTTTATATTCAAAGCCTAATAACAGAAAGGAATTCAACAAGAATGTTGTTTTCTGTTGTTCTGCAGAGACCTGGAAGTCCCGTTTGAGTCAAATGATTTCAAAGTGTTATTAATCTTCTTATATTTAATCTTAGATACTTTACTTACATAATAAAAGGTACCGTATTATTAACAACGAACTTTGGCAGGTATCCTTATCTCTTTTCCTTCAGGTCTTTGATGGTGTATTTTTCATCCTCCATTTTCTGTTCTCACTTGAAAAACAAAACAAATCCATTGCATTACTTAAAATCTGCATCAAAGACTTCTGGATTGATAAAACACTCGCAGGCATTGGGAGATTTAGTTGTACTCAGTGCAATCTGAAGATGGGATAACACTGGTGTTGTGCAATTATAGGGGGGAAAAATGGACATTGTAAAAATTAGTAATTTAAATTTACATCAAATTTTTAGCCCTAGTTATTATTTTTGGCAGATTCTTTCCCTTTTTTCCTTTGGAACTACATTTAAGTTATTTGTAGTGGATGTAAAGTTGTAGTTTTCAATATTGTATTCAGCAGACTACCTAAGAATTAATACTATTTTAACCGCTCTACTTATACCCATCACCGAAGCCATTACTGTAATTAACACTGATTCCGCTCGGCTATGAGGCTCTGAATAATCCAGACTTTCCCAAGTATTACATAGTGAGAAAGTAAAGAAACTGAATGCATAATACTTCGATCTTATAATTACCCCCAAAATTTATTATTATTTCGAATTTCCTAAGTTAGATGAAAGGAAGCCAAATCGCGACAACACCTCTGATTTCAGAACACGTATCTCATTTCGAAATTACACATATCCACTTTGTTTACATTGCAATTATCCCATTTATTTTTTATTTGTCATTTAATAACAGCATTCAGTTGTGAATTCAAGTGCCTAGTGATTATCCTATAATGACAGAGGTTTCTGGTAGCGTCATTTGTTCGAATCGACGATAGTTCAGTAATGGCGATTTTCGTTTTAAACTGTCCGAACCCGTTCTCTGGCGCGTCTGGCGCGAGGAGATCAACGAAGCGAACGCGTGCAAGCGGACGACGACGCACGTGCAACCGTGGCCGTGAATACGCAATTTGGGTGGCAGAGGAGACCGTTTTTCAATTAGAAGCAATTACTGGCGGACAGCATCGGGGGCGCCATTAGCACCGGCCCAGTGATGACGCATTACAAGAGGAATATGATCGGTGCAGGCAATTACGCTGCCAATGGCAGTTTGGTTGTTGAAAATTGCAGGGGGGTCCAGAGGGGTCAAACGGCGCAGCCACTGAGAAGAGGGGGGAATATAGGGATCACCGATTCCATAAAAAAAAAAGGCATCGGCAAAGAGAGGAGGAAGACAATAACACAGCGAAACAAAAGATTGCAGAGTCGGATTTGGTGACAGAAGAGGTTCTAATAGCTCTAAGTGCTGAGTTTGCATCGAAACAAATAAGTAACAACAATCACGATAACATTATGTCTTTCACATTAATTTTGATCTATGAGAAGTTCGATTTTATTTACGCACTTTTTATGTTGACAATGGAAAGGCTAACCGTTGTTCCCAGCCTTCACGAATCTACAGAGTTACAAATATTGTTTTTATTAAATACGTATAAATAAGACCTTCTACTTACAGAGTTTTACTGAAATATTAATAATAAAAAATAATAATTTTTAATTATTATTCTAATAAAAAGGCAATAGCTAATGACAAAAATAGTTATATGTCGAGAATATTTAACACATGACCACACTATAAAGACCTATGCAGAACTTTTTGTCTCTTTTTCATATCTTTTTTTCTCTTCTTACGTTACAATAATTATCATAAGATTACTAAAATGAGGTTATTGGAATGCAGTTGGTTTTGTGTAGACCATAACAATAGAACTAACTTAACGTAAATATCAGCGCACGATATCAGTTTTTCTGCCATTTCGTTTACAATTGTATTATTCTTTTTCAGATATTCCAATATTTATACTCAACTTAGAAGCTTCAAGGTACAAATCATGTAATACAAAATAGTTAGCTAAAATATGGGGAAGTTAATGAAAAAGGGGGGGAAAAAAATAATAAATAAATTGATATTGACTACAAATTGAATTTTTTTAACAGCGGTAATAGTTTTTCATGACATTTCATGTTTTTTTTTAATTCCTTTTCATGTTTATTTAGGAAGCAGTTATGCCCCAAGCCAGCACTAAAGTTCAAATAGTGAAATCCATTGATAAAATCTAAGAATTTATGGTTCGTTCACATATCAACCAAGTTTTCAGTTCAGAAACTTGCAGATTAAGTTAAAAGTGGAAGTAAGTAAAGTAAAGGTTCTGTAGATAGCAGTCTTCAAAATGTGATAGAAGATACCCGAGTAGGACAAAAGCGTTCACAATTGAAATGCAGAGAAAGTATCTACGTTGGGACTGGAGTGAACTTCAAGAAATATAAACATGTAAATTAATTTCAGGTTAATTATAAACCCAGAAGTTCAATAAAATTTTGGTTCTACAAGTTTGGAGAAAGTACAGATTAAAATAAAAACAGATTTTAAATGAAGAATAACATGAAGATCTTTTATATAAATAGAACTTCAAATAGAGGTAGGTTCTGTATAAGAATGTAAGATCGGTGTACATTCGCCTTTGAATTTGAAAAACGGGATCCCGTAGAATCTTACAATTGACAACAAAGTGAGGTACATTCTTATAAATTCTAAACATTTCCAGAGGAAATTAGGCGATGACAATTGCTTGTTTATAATTATTAACGACATTTAATTATTGAAAAGTCTTCAAATCTTCAAAATAAAAACAAAATAAACGTATAAAACCATACATTTATTGAAATAAATATTTCTTAATTTTCGAAAAGACATGACTTCTTTTCTTTTTCAAAGCCTAAAAACAACAACAACAATACGTTACAAACAAGTAGAGGAAAACGATACAGATATGAGACATTCATGAAATTGTATTGTTACAACAATACTTACAAATGCTATTCTCCTAATTCTTTAATTTTCACCTTATTTTTACAATTTGAAATACATATATTGTTAAACTCTTTGGCCATTTCCACAATAAATTTGTTTACATTAACACCTTCATTTCTATTAATATTTATCTTTTTGGTATTTCTAATTTACCTCTATTTGAAGTTCTATTTATATAAAAGATCTTCATGTTATTCTTCATTTAAAATCTGTTTTTATTTTAATCTGTACTTTCTCCAAACTTGTAGAACCAAAATTTCATTGAATTTCTGGGTTTATAATTAACCTGAAATTAATTTGGTATTTGGTTTTTCAATAGATAGAATGTCTAGAAGAGGGAGAATTAAGAAGACTTATGGTAAAGACATTTAATTATGTTCCAATTTATACTGTTTTGCAGCAGAAACATCTGATTGATTTGAAACTAAGATAATTGGGCCTCAAAATATGGGGGAAAATATCTTCTTAAGATCTCACCTAACGTTAAAGGTTGGTTGTTTTTAGAATAGGAACTTCTTACATCATTCTTAGTTATCATTGTTTACCTTGGGTGGCTTCCGAACTGTGGTAACGGATTATTATTATTATGAAAAAAAAAAAAAAAGCTTCAAAACTTGGATTTCCCCAGCAAAGACAATATGGCGGATCAAGGACCAAAGCACATGTTGCTAAGTGTAAAAAAGTGTGCAAGAATGATAAGGGATGTTAAGGATGTGCGGTTGTGTCCATAAATTTCCTAATTATTCGTGTTGTGTTGAGTACCACAGCCTTCTGGAGTTGTGCATAAGGGTTTTTATAAAGTCCTAGTGTGCTGAGACTGTTGTGCAATGTGTGAGGCATCAGACCAGTGGCGGACAGGACGATGGATACAACACCTGCCTACATTGCTTCTGGAGCTCGTGTGCTAGATCGTGTATTTACTGATCTTGTCTGAGTGAGTTCTCTGCATGTTCTTGCGATAGGCACTGCAATGTCAATGAGATAGGTCTGTTTGTTGACATTATTATTATTAATGTTGTAGTTGTTTATTTATAGACCTAATAAAAAAAGCAACTTCAAAAAAATAATGTCATATAGCAGCGTTTCTCAAATGTTAGGTCTTTTAGGTGGGACGGAAGATCCATTGTATAGGGTTCATAAAAATTTTCCAAATCAACATCATAAACATGTAAATTTAAATATGTTGGGCTTTCTTTCTGTTTCCTGTAATAATTCAAGACTGGATGGATGTACTTGCCAATAAAATCTAATTCCTGGCATAATATAAAACATAATATAAAGATATATAAAGACAGAAGCTTGTTTTTATAAATTCATAATTTATACTTTCAAATTTATCCAATTAAATCATTTAAATACAATCATATATAATCATTAAACCCATAAAGACGTCTACCAATCGACAGATATATCACATACATATTTATCCTTATACATTAATATAATATTTACAAATACAATATATGTAGAATTATATTTACAAGTGAGGATTTGTTTATAATATTATGGGATCAGAAGTTCATGAGGTGTTTGGTGGCACACATGAGATAAAGTTTCAGAATCACTACCGTAAAGAATAAATTCACATTTTATTAAAAGTTTATCCGGAGTTTTTATACACTGCTTTCCAAAGTGTGAATTGCATATTTTTACTCTTCGCCTGTGACTTTTTGGGATTATATATTTGACCGTTGCTTCTTAATCAACCGTTAACATATGTATAATATATATGTAAGCTGTGTATTGTTCAAATACAGTACAAAGAAAACGAAAGATATTGGACAAAATTAATTAAAAAAAAATCTTCCGTCCAAAGATATTCCTCGACGTGACTTTTGTTTATATTGTACTGATATAGTAATAAATTGCATAAACTGTTTTGTTGATAGTTCATGATACGAAGTGTGGTATAGAAACTAAAAACCATACTTGATAACTGATTCGAAACGCAATGTTTGTTAGTCATAACTATTAACATAGTGTATAGACTATTTATTCACATCCAGGAAGATCTACAGATAGTGAATAGGCTACTCTGACAGTAAACACATGGGCTTTAGCCAGTACTTAGCGAATCAAAAGAACGAACTTGCATGATTTTTACGGTGGGTTGTTCTGTAAACACCTCCATCGTAAGCGATTCAAAACGCTTCAATGTCCTTTGCTGATACCGTTCGCTGTTAGCTCTGTTGTTTTGAGCAACGACCACAATTTCCCCACAGAATGTTATCGTTTCATCTGCCAACAGATAACAATCAATCACGGCTTTCCTCCGCCTTCCACATATTGTTCCTCCTTTTCACAAAGGCCGAGAGAGGGGGAAGTCATGAATGACGTAATGGTAATAATCGCCGTATTCAAACGAGAGGGTCATGCGGAAAGGGAACGCATATTCATCTCAACGCTATTAAGAAAGCTAATATTCTTAAACCAATCAACCGTTTTCAATAATCACTAAATAGTTCAAATATCAAATTATAAATAAAACATAATGATGAGTTTGTACAAGAGAGTGTGTAAAATCTTTAGGAAAACAAAACCTAGGTCAAAATTTACTCATTAATATTCATTTAAAACCATTTCCTAGATTAGCGAGGCTTACCAGCTCACTGAGTCTGTATGTGTGTGCGTTACTCTAATAACTTCTCATTCTCTGGATAAATCTTCTTGAAGCTTAGCATGTATATTTACGGACCAGACACGATCATGCATGCTTATTTAAGGACCTTTTATATTTGAAATTTTTTCTAAGTACCTCCAAGTCGAGAAATTACCGCGTGAAACCGACAAAATTTTCCACAGACAAGCATTGGAATCTAAACAATGGATTTTCATCCTATTTCTACTAAAACACCATTGTTTAATAAGTAATCCTTTAATTAGCGCGCGCTTTTATGTGAATAAAATTAATTCAATTTCGACAACTTGTTTTGTAAATATCTAATGAAATAATTCAACAAATATTTGATTTAAAAATATTTTAATTGCTTTCATTGTGTTGATGCCTCCCCTAAAGCGCTATTAAGAATTCATTTACATTCTGTAAATAATTACATCATTAGTAAAACAACAACCCATGAACTTCATTGCATTATTTATTCATGAAATTCTATGACAATTTGAACAAGAAAGAGAATATATACTGTATAAAGCCAATTAAACCTTATACCTAATTATTGACTTTCAACGAGTTTTTATATTTCATTTTTATGAATTTAAGTTTATAAAATTTTTGAAGTGACAAATTTCAGAATAATAAAAGATCTTCAACATCTC
>JAFIDM010003189.1:26884491-26900975 GCA_023159025.1 Thereuonema tuberculata | reverse complement strand
TTTAAATAATAACAATTTATATTCACGTTATGACTGGAGTATACTTAATTAGTAATAACATCGTACATTTATAATAGAATGTATTTCTTGTAGAGATAAAAAGAAGCATTTGAGTTAAATTTTTTTATTACCTGTACATAAATGCTGCCTAATTTTATGATTTGATGTGTCAAAGTCTTTATAACTTATATACTGTTTTCTAAAAATTTGAAAAAAAATATACTTCATAAATTTAAACAACTTGCCATATTTAAATTCTTAAAGGTAAACAAAATTTGTTTATATTGTTTTCTTGATTTTTTTAATGAATTATTTGAATTTTTGAAAACAAATAAAACTATTTTTTTGAGGAACTGTTAACATGCAACTATTTCTCATCAATTTAGGCAATTGTTTGAAGTTCCTTCGTAATATCCTCCTCAGTTCGACACCCCAATGTTAAACGATGCATTCTTGTTCGAGGCGAAGTCCGGTGCATACAAGTTATTAACTCCGTCTGTGCCTCGGTTTGGCTTTGTCATGGAAATGGCGATCCATGAATCACCGATAAGTGACGCAGTGGAGGAGGGGGAGCTATCAGTTAATTAGTCCTGGCCATCGGGAAGGTGGGTGACATCGAGACGACAGGCCTGGTCTACGGCATCCACTTTCGTTACGGCGGTGGATACAAAAGGCTTCCCCCTCGCTCTCCTAATATAGCTCTAATACTTTAATCTGCAGCGTTCGGCCGGAGATATGGATATTGGACGTTGTTCCAAATCTTTTGCCTACCCTTCCTCACGATCACAAAAGCCGTACGACATGGGCAACTTGTTTGCTCAGAGGCACTTTTTTTTTTGTGGTGGTTTAAGCCAAGTCCCGTAAGTCATAATATTTCCACTCGTAATTGGCCAACAATACACGGCTGACAGAGAACCACAAATCCCAGGAGGAAATTTCCATCGAATAAAAAGTATCTTTAAATGAGATCTAAGAACAAAACAAACATCTACCATCAAAAAAAAAAATCACCGAGCATAAATGTTAATTTCTTTAATTTTTTCCATTTCCTATGATGTGTATATTGCAATTGAATGTATTTCAATTGCATGTACATAATTGAATGTAGATCATCTAGGTCGTTTTATATACATATTTCTTAAAAACTCTTTAATCGTAAAGAATTAAATATATCTAAAGTCTTTCTAATAAAGATATAGAAACTTTCCTTAAGCCAATACAGCGATCAGGGTGACCTTATTTCTAAGATCGTAATGCAGGACAACCGGACCTTCCGAACTATACAACCAAACAAAAAAAATTCAAGATCACATTGTGAAACAGTTCATTCCGAAATCGGGACGCAGGACATGTGATTTTCAATCGGGACAATCCCGGCCATATCGGGATGGTTGGTCACCCTGACAGGATGTGTATGTTTAGGAGTTACGTCACCTTAGGTTCCACACTGATGCCGTATGTAATTCGAATTTTACCGGAAATCGAGGCATTTATCGATTTATGTACTGCACTACAAGCGCTATATACATACACAAATGATGTAAACAAAGCTTTTCTAACTAAAAGAAGCACTCTAAGGAAAATAGCTATGCATACAAGTCACCGGACACTATTTAGCAACTAATACACTGACGATAGGACACCAGTAGTTCGAAGCCGATCTGGAGTCCACCGCTAGTGTCTTCATTTCAAAGCAAGCGCCGCAGCTTTGGGAATGTGACAATTGAAAATATCCGGAAGTCGAAGAGCCGTAACTCGACTATGACTGTATAGCAATACGATTAATACTTAACGAATAAATATAAAAACATTTAAATTTCGAATAAACTAACTAGATGCATTTAAAAAGAGGAAAAATCGGTAATTCTATATTCTGGCTAAAATATTTTTTATTTTTTTTTGATAACTTTACTTCAGAGCACTGTTCATCTCTACCCGGTATTGTCATCATTTTTATTTCGTCCAGATATTAATAAAATCAACATAATTATTTTGATCTTACCTTGATGTAATAGATGCAATGCCTATCACTGCTCTATATTTTCTTGTTGTCGGCCTTAATCAGCTAATTTCTGTTAAATTTCTTTACATCTTAAGCAGTTTTTGGAGACAGAATGATATAGTTGGTGTGGCAACTTACGAATACCCTACATAGTAAGAATGCATAAAAAGCTGTTACAAAAGAAAGAGAATAAATACTAATTAGGTTATTTTAGTCGAAACCTAATTTAGGTTTCGACTTAAAATCGTTTTTCGTCTGGGACGTAGAGGTAAAGATGGAGCAAACATTGTGTCAACTCTGTAACATTGTTGGTTTTTACGTTCACCATGCAGCTATGTTAATATTCATCTCTTTGATATCAAAGAGCAAAGTAAGCAAAGGCCCATAAATAGCCTATTATTGTACAGTGTCTTTCAGAAATAATGATACTATTTGAAAAGATGTTGTTTGAGAATGGTGCAGAGTACAATAAAGTTAGAGGTTCAGATGGACAGAGGAAGTATTCAAGTTTTACAGATGTTCAATATGTCCGCCTTGGTCACTCAGCAGATGTCCAACCGATTGTCGAGTTCCTGTCACACTCGGTGCAACACATCTCCACAATACCGTATGGCTTGACTCCGTGTATTTTTTTCCTGTGGGGGTACGTCAATGACACTTTTTCTGCTACCTCTTCCTGCAAACATGCAGCAGCTAAAGACACGCATCACACATGTTAAGAGTTGGTGCAGACATGTTGCACCGAATGTGGCAGGAACTCGACAATCGGTTAGACATCTGCTGAGTGACCAAAGGCGGACTGATTGACTCTTAACATCTGTAAGGTAACAAATAAAACTTGAAATACTTCCTCTGTCCATCGGTGACTCTTATCTTGCTGTACTCTACACCATTCTCATACGACATCCTTATCAAATAGTTCCATTATTTCTGAAAGATCCTGTATATTGTAAATGATATTTGAAAGACAAAATATTCCAGACGAACATACTCCATGAGCGACCATTATAACTAATCTTCCCACAAACCCTCAAACTGAACATGTTATAATGCCTCCTAGCACTATCCCTATATGAGCTACAGAAGAATAAGCAATTAAAGACTTAATATCTCACTGTCGTAAACATATTAATCCTACTAAACTTAAACCAATAAAAATTCATCTTTTTCTAATAAACTTTCTTAAAATAATTTGATTTATACGAAGTAAACTGTATCCTCCTATTTTCAGTAAAAATATTGTATATTCTTAGAAATATGTCTTGATGCATCTCTTAATGCTCTTTCTTCAATGTTCCAATTTAGATAAATTTTACAAAATTGTCAGAAATGTTGGAAAGTGTCTATTTGTAGAAATGTAGACTTTGGCGTATAAAGGGTTTTATTTCGGGTTGGGGGTGGCATAAGGGTGACCAAGTTCCTCTCAACCGACCATCCACCCCCCAAAAAAAAGAAAGAACATAGAGCCTGTTTTTTACATTTCTGGGGTGTCTAGGGCTCCCTCTGTCCCTCCTTCTAAATATATCTATGTATCAGAATATATCCTGAAACAATATGGATAAGTACAGTTGATTTACAAAATAAACAAAGGTAAGCACTTAATAATAGACAATGAAGTGCTTAAAGCCAATAAATAACAAAGTTAAGGTTTTCTTGAAGCTATATAATTAATTCAAAATGAAAACCATTTACAAATTACAATGTCCAAATCAACATTAGGCCTACCTTATTTTAATATTTCATTTTAAATAACTACATCATGTATGCTGCAGCTCTAAGAGAATGTAAAAGAAAAAGTTATAATCTTTTTTTAAACAAACTGGTCCCGTACTAAGAAATTTGTGGCTAAACAGTGTAGTCGAATGCGTAAATGCGAGGTCCTTAACGCCTCGCTATTTCAAGACTACCCGAGATCCAACATTTGAGAATTAAATGTGATTCTTTAAAAGTACACCTAAAACGATTTACAAAACGCTTTATCCAATAATTATATCATATTTTTTATAATTTCTATTTTTAATAATATTTTTGTTTTTCATTTATTTCGGTATGTTTTTGGACTGACTCTGACGCTTTAATAAAAGAGGATCTTCAGAAAAAGAAAAAGAAATAGCTTTAGCAAATTCTATAGATATTAGTAATTATAATTCTTTAACATTGTTAGAAATGATGGGAGAAAAAAAAACAGAAAGAAAACAATATTATGTAAAGAAAAAAGAAAACCAAATATACCGTATTTACTCGCATAATTTCCCCTTTTTTTTCATCAATATTTCGACAAAAAAAAGGGGGTGGGGAAATTACGCGATGTTTTTAAATTTGAGGAAAAAGAATATGGTGAAAGTGTAAGGAAAACCATGTTAAATATTGATTTTTTAAGCAAGAAATGTAATTAACAACAATTTTATTAACACGCAACATTTAAAATATAAGAAATCACATCTCAACATTTGTTTTTTCATCAAAGTACAGTTAAGCAATAGGCATGCACGGAAGTGTGTGTGCGACTGTGACGTAATTTCGTAACTCACGCAGCGCAGCGCGCCATCTTTATAGCTGCTCACCGCATGACGTCAGCATCAGCTGCCTGCTAATAGAGAACTTAACTTTATTCGCGAACTTCACGTTTTCACAAAACACTCGAAATTGTTGTACTGATTCAGAAGGAGTTTTCTCTTGTACTGACCGGGGTGGGGGTGGAATCTTCCCCTAAAGTAGCGTGGGATAGAGAAATGCGATAGTAACGGTACATTGTCGCGTCGTCGTGAGTTGACCGCCAGTCAAGGTCATGTTGCAAACGCGTTGAAGTAGAGGTGGGGAAATTATTCGATAAAAATAAAAATTGAATTTTGTAATCCACAAAAACTGGGGTGGGGAAAATACGCGATGGGGGAAATTATGCGAGTAAATACGGTATTTATTTTGGACTGAATGACATTATATCTCAGGTTCAAATTTCCATTTGTCAGATGTATATTAAATAAAAACGGGAGATTCAAACAAAAACAAAAACAAAATATGATTTACATTCCCAGTTTGTCTATTAAATATAGGCCTAACGTTAGGCAAAATTTATTCAAGATAAACAAGTGATAGTAATTTTACGCTTGTGCTAATGAAAGTTTTAATAATTTAAAAACAGTGTTTACCATCTTTTCCTAATAATATCAGTGAATATTCTTAATTTTCCCAAAATACCATGAAGACGATAAATGAGCGAATGGGCAAAAATAAGGGAAAAAAGTCAGTTAACATTACCACCGTAATTTGATCAACTATGACTTCGAATCTTTAAATTTATTTCTTTTTTAAATGTTCGAAATTAAAAAACGCGAAAGCATATTTCTCACAAATAGATTATTTTTTATCAAAATTGCCACAAGCCAATAATCCGAATTGTGGTTGTATCTCCTTGGGTTGATATCTTGTAGCTGCGAAATAAAGAACGCAGATAAAGGGTCAAGAAAAAGAAAGAAAAAAAGGTTTAATTCTCAATGATTCAATGAGAAACACTCGATTATGATAAAGAAAAACAATGCACAAAATAACCATTCCTTAGACTCCTTACACAGACTCTTTTCTATGCGGGAAAGTATTGCTTCTTATAAAGGATGAATATTTAAAAGAATAAAACTGCAGTGAATGAAATGGTGAATCTAATTGAGAATAACATATTTCAATAATTTTGGGCTTCCAAACTAGAAAAATTCCGATTAAGAAAACCGTTATTACTCGTCATATTGATGCATAGTTTAAGGGATTATCTGGCATCAGGATTAAGACTGATCCTGGAATTAAGGTCAAGAGATTATCGGGCATCAACGGTTACTAGAATCAGGTCTCACCTGAATGGTGCTCAGCACAGGAGGACCGAGGTGAGATTGGATTCCCCAGAGTCAAAACCTAAGCCCATGTATATACAGGGTGATTCATTAAGTACCGGAAAAATAGACCTATAAAGAACGAACATCGAAATATTTTTCTAAGTCAAATTCGGTGTAAAAAAAAGTAAAATAGGGCATGGAATTCCGGATCGAACGTGCGATTCTGAGTCGGACGATGGGGTCCCCATTTTAGCCTTTTTTTCTGCCCCTATGAAAAAAAAATGGTCTAGTTAGCACCCTTCACAACCGGGAAGAGCAAGGAAAGGGAAGCGAGATTAGAATAGGCTAAGTTAAATGGAGTATTGACTCCATCGGGTTTATTTCAAACACAAGCAGCTAGGGAGGGGGGGGGGGATAAATAAAACAAATTGTAGTGAGTCCGTTGGGTTTATTTCAAACACAAAGGAGCCTTGCTCCTCCCGGTTGTGAAGTGCTAACTAGACCATTTTTTTTCATCGGGGCAGAAAAAAGGCTAAAATGGGAACCCTATCATCCAACTCAGAATCGCCCGTTCGATCCGGAAAATCCATGCCCTATTTTACTTTTTTTTTACATTTGACAGAAAAATATTTCGATGTTCGTTCTTTATAGGCCTATTTTTCCAGTACTTTATGAATCACCCTGTATATATATATCCGTTGTTGTATATTAAGTTAGTCAGTAAAGTCAGTAGTTAGGCTACCTGTTAACCTGTCCACGTTATTTTAACAACACAACAATATCTTCATGGCTATGAAAATGTTCGAAATTATTCAGTTCAACATCTTCGCGCCCAAAATAGTAATAATAAAAAAGTAAGAATATAGAAAATTTATAGCATGAAAGATCTTTGGAAGCTAAATCAGATGAGTTTATAAAGATAATTACCAATGTTTGATTATTCCAAAAATTTAAAGTCGTCTAAAGATTCTGTGGAAACCTATGAGGAAAATACAGATACACAAAAAGAATAACTCAAAAATAAATTCTTTATATATTATAAAATTTTTAGCTTCTCAGAATGTTACCACAACATCCAAATAAGCCAACACTGACACTAACTTTATCTTTTTATTAATATTTAGTTTGTTTCTTAATGAAAACAGTAGTCAATAGTTGATTTGTAATGTAATCAAAAATTGATTATTATATAATGTTAATTGATTATTATATAACGTGTCAAAAACTATTACTTAAAGCTATCATTATACAGTATTATATAAAAGTTTATTAAATAGTTACACTAAATAGAACTACTATTTAAAAAAAGTGCGATAGTAAATACATAACTTCAGAATACTCAAATTATTCCTAATCATACAGTGAATTATGTTTTAGTGTTCGCTTTCGTGGTTTCAGTTTCTTAAATCATATATTCACTTTATTTCTTTCTCTTTCTATCTGAGGTGTCCCGTTTTAAACGTTTTCGTTTTGACCCGTGTCCAATGAATGAGGGAGAGAGAGGGAGCATATCATTAACATAATGATATATCCATTGCGAAAAGGGGGAAAAAAATGAAATTTCGACCACATGAGACGAAGCAGATAAGGCCTAAATCCAAAGCAATAACAAATACTCCAGCGGCTCTTTCAAATTCTAATTACAACTCCATTTTTTTTTTTTTTAATTAGAAGATAAACTTCATCTTTAATGTATTTCCCTTAAATGCTCTTAATGTATTTTGTTCTCGCTAATGAAGTTCGTTTTCAAATACAGTTGAACTGCGATTATCCGAGTTAATTGGGGTTTTTCTTAACCCGAATATCAGGAAATTTGGAAAACAAGACTTAGCAGAACCACCGCATAAAGAAGATAATCACGAAGTGACATCGACTCTTCGAGAATTAAAAAAAGTGTTTAGAAACAGACTACATGCTTAAAACTTAAATTAAATTGTTAAAAATATGACATTACAGAAAGATACAAACTCTTAACAATTTTTTTTTTTCTTCCAGTTCTCCACTATAAAATCTGCTGCGATATTATTGCAGTACGCATAATAACTAAACAAAGCATACAAGGAAATTAGTGTGTATATCGTTAAAATCATAAAAAGGTTTATTTCGAAGCTTATTGAAAACAATTTCCTTAAATTCTGCATACAATTGTTTCTATTCAAAATAAAATAATTTGATTCAAAGTACGGTTCTCTAAATTTTCACAAAGGCACTTATAGCAGGTAACTTAATAATAATCTTCCAACTAGGATTCACTTTATAATATAAGTAGCACGCTCATACAGTCATGTAGTAATACTGCTATAATAACGTTGCCTCTATAAAACATTAGTTCACGTTTAACCTTTCCACTTGTATGTTTACGAGTTATAGTTAACACAAATATAAACTACTCTACTTGTTAGTTTATGTCTATTCACTTGTATGAATTTAATAATTAATGAAATTCACTTTACTATTTCACTTGTATGAAATAAATTAATAATATAACTAATGGCTCTCTTTGACTAATACCCAGTGTGACAATTAACACTGAAGCACATAGCGTAATGTTCATCCAGTTATTCGGATCGCCTTAATTTCTCCTATGAATAATTATATGAGTGTCAATAACTATTCCAAGTTCACTAGCGAATAATGTTCACTTTATACTGCAATCATAATAACACTTGCGTTGACGAACGCATATCCCATCCAAAATATAATAGTACAATAATTACTTACAGAATAGCATCTTCGTAGAATTTTCACCCGTGCTTATTTAATCCTTTGCAGTATCCAGAATTCAACCTCTGTCTTGAGTCCACTAGTTACGAAGGTCCCGATTTCCTCTTCGGTAAACTTGTTCGAAAATGGCGCTCGGCGTTCACGTCAGCTGATTCGTCCTTTCTCCTAATCTATGGAACAGCTCATTATGTTGAAGGTCCATGGCGCACTTATTAATAGTTTTTTTAATCTTCAGAAGTGATTGATTAAACGGATTATCTTCTTACGATTATAAATTCAAAGTTCTAATTAATGAGTTCAAAATATTCGAATACTTTACTTCGTGGTGAATACTTAATTCACTTAGTCCAGGAACAGCGAGAAGAGAATGACATATCCCTTCTCTTTGTCAATGTGATCGTACAGGCTTCAGATAACGGCTTGAATAATTACGTTCACTTCACTTTGAGAAATTATAAATAATAAATAATAATAATTGTTCCTTCTGACTTCAGGCGACGGGTTATCTTTCCCTATTCTTACTGTCACAAATTATATCTTGTAAAAACACAGTTCTTTAGCTCGTCTCACTTCTAGGTAAGCTCCTTCGTTGCTTCCTTTAAACTTCCATTGAGACTGCCACAACTTTAATACGTAGTCGCTAACTTCGTGACTTTTCGTGTATTAATTCTCTTTAGCGGCTGTCTTCTTTTAGACGACTTTCATGCTGTGTCTTTATCTGTCACACACACTTTCACGAAGACTGTGGGTGTTCCTCTGTGACGTATTTCTTCTCCTTACTAATTCGAATAATAATTATCAGTCACTAAGACTTCTATTCGCCTCACTCAGCATTATGACTTTACGTCCTTACATCATTCTCCTTATTTCAAGTTCCTTCCATTCTCCTTATCCTTTTTGGAATAGACTAAATTATCGCACTTCCCTTCTACTAATATAACGTAACCACTCGTTACGTCTCATACTCAATTTGCATATTCAAATTAATATTTTCGTTGTCACATTACAACATAAGGGAAGAGAGAGGAAAAAAAAAACTTTTCAAGCACTTTTCTTTAATTAATTTTTTTTTTATTTTTTTTAAAAAAAAATATAATATTACTTTAACTATCGCTACAAAATCTGTTGCAATTTTTAATTTCATTGCTTCTAACTTCTTTAACGTATTCAGAGCGACACGATTGCTTTTAATAACCCAACCTAGTGCAACTTATTTTGTTACGCAAATTCGTATAATACTAAAATTTTAAAATACCTCAGCCGCAAGCGATGCGAGTTAGCACCGGAATAACAAATCCTTACATTATCCGTCATCATACGAAGGATTTAAAGGTGTAGTGTAGACTTCGCAATATAACGTCAGAGCATCGAAGAGAAGCACATTTATAATAGTTTGAGTTCATAAAAATAAAAACAAAGGTTAATAGAGATCACGGTTAGTGGAGACGTGGATAAACTAAGTTTCACCATTTCTTTTAATAGTGACTTGAGTTTCTAATCTCAAGAACAGCTGTGAAGCAACTATAACTGAAGTATAAAAACTGGCTTGGATACAAGAATTATAAAAAGAACAAGAATCAATAAGTCTTTAAAGATATGTATAGTACAAAATATTTATAAAGAATCAACCTGTTTATGCAAAGATATCTAAGGTATAATGTACTGTTATACACAGAAGCCCGGTTATAACGCGATCTTTCGGATCCAAGATTTCGAAGATCGCGATATAACCGCGGTATAACCGGACTTTTATTACTTCGCGACGTCAAATGTCGTTTATCGTACCCTATTATCGCCCAAACGATTCCAAATCGATTTAAAATGATCATTTCGCGATTACCTACATCATTCAGAGCTATGTGAGAGAATTTTATATTTATAAATACATAAATCATTACCTTTTCAACACTTTGATGGGTTATATTAGCCAAAATCGATTTGGCGCCGCCATCTTGGTATCTTGTACAAACGACGAGTCACGTGGAAACTAGGTATTCATATGCATATTACTAGATTACATGGTCTTTTTACTGGTTATCACTGGCAGAAAAATAGATCTCGATATTCATTTTGATTAAATGAAAAAGTCCGCGATTCTGGTATGTTTTTAAAAATATATTCTATTTGACGCATTTTCGTGACATTAGGGTGGGTATAGAGCAGGGCCGTAGCTACCACCAGGCAGCCGGGGCAGTGCCCCGGGGCCCCCGAGCAAAGGGGTCCCCGAACGAAGGGGGATTTTTTTTTTTTACGAAACCATAATCACTTGTTGCCCCGGGGCCCCCAATCCTCTAACTACGGTACTGGTCTAGAGTCTCAATTACTGTAAATAATAAGGAAACAAGCTTATTAATTTACACCTTTGATTTGATTTTAGGCGAGAAAACGGTAAATTTTACGATTATACACCTTTTCCAAAATAGAAGGGGTCCAAGACCAAACCGCGTTATATCCGAATTCGCGATATAAACAACCGCGTTATAACAGAGCTTCAGTGTACCTCAAGATGGCTATTCAAGAAGAGGTTTGCTATTCAATAAATCCTTAAGACAGTTAACTCTTGTCATTCCTTTATTGCTGTAACTCGCAGAAATTTCGGATTTTTTTTTTTCCTTCTAGAAGCATCAAGAACTGTTCAGCAACAAAATCTTTGAAGCATTTCAGAACAGATAAGATGTGGAGCTCTTAATGCAGCAAAAAAAGAAAGCATTCCTAAGTTAGTGCGAGTTACAGAAGGACAAGAATTAAAGAGGCTTGAAAGTACACTATACACTATTTAGCTATGCTGTACACTGTCACTTTGGGACTATGGTTGCACGCGTCAGTTTAAGAAAAGTATTACTTTCGGAATCAGATATTCTTTCAAGATTTCACGAAATCTTAATCTTAAAACTGCTTGAATAGCGATTAAGAGAAAACTGTTTGAATTGCAATTATCTAAAAAAAAAAAATAATCTTCCATTCTTCCATAGTAAATTATATATTCTCATTCATGATATTCAAATAATTGTAGAACTTTGAAAACGGCCTTTTTGTCCCATTCCAAAAAACTAAAAATCTAATATAGACTACTTGTAAATATTTTTATTCCAATTCATAATATTATTTTCTTCTGCCCAATTCATATACATATTGCGTAGTGTCCCTGATATGGAACCCTCTTACTCATTTGTAGGACTTGTCTTTAAATTTAAAATACAGTAAACTCCCGGTTATCCGCGTTTCCCGTGTTTCTTGTCTCCTGTTTCCATTTTTTTTACTGTACAATAAATTACGGAATTAACAAAAAAATTTAAATCTAGAATAACGTAAACAATTAAAGAGGCACATTCAGCGACGTCCAAGTAGGGGGGGTTTCGTGTTTCCACACGAAAAAAACAAAGACAATTAACCGATTTTTTTGTGTTCAAAAGTAAGAAAGTAAAATAAAGTAAAATAACTGTTTATAATGTATGTACTGCCATTTTAATGTAAATAAAACATGTTAAAAGCATTTTCATCCATTTTCATTCTATTTCGGATTATCCGCGGAATTCGCTTATCCGTGGTTGCCGCACCATCCAATTCCGCGGATAATCGGGAGTTTACTGTATTTTATGAATACCATGGATGAAAATATAAAAATTCACTATTGAAGAAGAAAGTAATAAACATTACCTTTTTTAGATATACTATTGATAAATAATAGCAATTATCTGTTTTAAACCAACTAGGAATTTTAGAACCGCTTGACGTCGTCCAGAAAGTATCCTGTTCTAAAATTCTTGTTGAACTGTTTCGAGGTGAAAATTCAGAAAATTTTCCTGACGATTCTAAGTAAAATTTATCGTTACTTCGTCACTGTACCTTCTTAATACCGTTAATTTATAGCACTGATGCTAATTAAAATAATTGACACTCCATCTAGAAGCTATGAGTAGAAAAGTTTCTACTTACCTGAATTTCATTGAATTCCTACTCTGTGGTCATATAAATTTGAACATAGAAAAGTCCTAATAGTAACAACATGGAACTCCAAACCTAAGCTCCTTGAATAAATTCATTTTCATAAAATATATTCTAAATCGGAAGATTATCTTGGTTGAAGAATTTTTCGTAATTATTAATACATTGCAGGCCCTTAAAATATTTCAAAGATATTAAGATAGGAAAATCAATTGCTGCATCAGTGCCTCGCTTACTACAATACCACGTTCAATATTTCTGAAGCTTTCTATAATATTCTATAACGGTTGTGATATTAACAATGCCAACAAACGAATAAACAATACCTGAAGGTACAATGGTCAACGTAGCGCGGATCAATACCTGAATCTTTGTTTCTAAGAAGCATTCAAATGTCAAATCTGATCAAAGAAATGGCCATCCAAATTTAACGAGGGAAAGGAATGTAGGATTATAAGCTTCAATAATTTCATTTTTAAATCGTTTCATAGATTTTCATAGACTGCGTCAGATATGATCCTACACCAGAAGCAAAGTGAATTGCCGAAGCTGATAGCAACAGTGATGATACATTAAGGGCATGAATTCTACAGGGTTATTCAGACCAACTGGTTATTTGACGTTGTTTTTTACCTTCGTTTAGGGACGAACTCCTTCCAATATTGTAAGTGCTGTTATTTATTTCTTTTTTTCAAAAGAATCCGTAAATTTCTTCGTTCAAGACGACCTTTATCTATACCGTAATAAAAAAAACTTAAAAAATTAATTACAAATGAAAAAAATTAACACAGCTTTAATGTTTTGAAATCAATCAGTGAAAAATTAAGATTCCATGAAATTTAAACATCACCAAAATATTACAAGAAGGCTATCCCTAATGTATTCCACTTAATTAGACCGTTTGATAAATGCTTACGTACATTCATTAAGAAACGACGAAACAAGGTTAAAGAGAATCTTAGATGTAATTATTTCGTAATTAAAAAAAAAAAACAATTTCTATTTGAGTTCAAAATTGAAAGCAATATGTCGAGCTGTGAAAATTTGGAATCATCTAAGAATTCCGAAGAATTAATAGATTTAATATCAGATTTCACAGAACTACTTACAGATACAGATAAGGATGTAGATGAAAGCCAAAGTTCAACTACGTTGATTTTTGATAATTCAGCTTCAGACTCAATAAATGAATCAGTGAATGATGCAACTCGACCACTGATAGATGAAGCAATTAGATGTAAGTCTGATAATACAAGTTATTGCAAAGAAGGATGGATTCGTCCAAAACAAAACCTCACTCGATCGCAGACTTTTGAAGATCTAGATTTATTTCAAGGTTCAAAAGATTATTTTATGAGTTTGTGTAATTCGTCGTTAGTTGATGACCTGCGGAAGACTACGTCTGAAAAGGAAAGGAAAGCTTTCTGTGAGATGCAAACAGAACACAAACGCAGTCTTAGCGTTGGAGAACAAGCAGAGAAAATGAAATTTCAAAGAATTGGAAATTCGCAAATATTTGAAGAAGCAAGTGCCAATATACTAATAGAGAACCATAGCAGGAAACGAATGCTTGTGACTTCTGATGATAAAATCAATAAAGACTTATCGAACTACAGGAGCAAAACATCTTTAGTTGGGTTTCACGAAATGGACAAAAGAATCACTTCTCTTAAGCGAGCCACTACGAGTCCAGATGGCAAGGGATGCGACTTGCAAAAAGTAGGAGATTCAAAAATAAGAGATTACAAAAGTTTTACAGGAATAACAGGAGATCAGATTGAGAATTTTGAACATTTAGATTTAGAAGATGTAAATAAGAAAGATTTCTTTTTTAGCAATGTACTAAGTCAAGAAAATTTAAGTAAATATAACAATGGGATTCTGATACCATTCAGGTCTGTAAGCAAGGAGAATTTAGTTGGCTCAGATCTCGAAATGCATGACAGCTTTTCAGACTTAACATCGAGTAGTAATTGCAGCTTCGAAAATTTTGACACTGAAGCCTTAGCAACGTACTTTACTGATACTGTGCAAAATGCAGATAACTTCCCTGAGGATACTGAAGTAAACGAGTCGAGATTGAGATCTGGTAGTGACCGATATGAAAAAGTTAATAGTAACGTCAAATCATTGAATGCAGGAAGTGACGGGAAAGCTAGTTTGAACTTTAGAACTCTTATTCTTCAAACAATGGAGGATTTGGATATGGTAGGAACGGATAGCTCCAGTGCTTTCCAAGAATCAAAGACAATGGGAATGAAGAGAAAGATGGGTAGTGACATAGATCAAAGCATTGTGGAAAGCCAGAAGAGTCCAATAATATCTGCAAGTAAAATGATTAGGAAGACCGGCATCAAACAGATAACAAGCAGTAGCCAAACAAAACTGTCGCCTTCGAGTTCAGTTCAAGCAGAAGGTTCAGATCTAGAGATAAAGAAACAAGGCCCACAGGACACACACCTCGAAGTTAAGGAGAGTCCTATAAGTACTGAATCTATAGCAAGTAAAAGATCACGTACAGAGATGAAACGTAGAAAAAGCACTACAAGAGTCAGTCGTGAGGATATACCGGTAGTCATCAAAAAATCAAAGATAGCTAGCAAAGAAGAAATGGTAGATAATAAAGAAAGCAAAGAAGAAATGGTAGATAATAAAGAAAGCATAGACGATTCGTTGGAATCAAATACACATCAAGAAAACGGCGAGGAAAGTAAATCTCATCTGAATAAATATATTAAGAATTTTGATATGAAAAAAGCAATGGCTTCGATTTCGGGAATTTATCATACTCCAACAATTCCAGCGGACGAGCCACAGAGAAGCCTGCTTGAATTCTATGCTGTTCGACATTCAAGTAGTTCAAGTGAAACTGCAAACAAAAGCCAAAGCCAAACAAACAACCAGATACATAGGGGTTTAAAGAAGCAATCAACTGCTAGTGTCGTGAGTTTAGCTAAAAGAAATGCTGAAGCAAAGAGAAGCCACCACAGATCCTCTGATGATAACGTTGTTGGAAAAAACCTAACCGATTTTTTGGGAAACAAAGAAGTAGATCCTTATTTGAGAGTAAAGAAAAGTTTGGTAGATTATCGATCAGAAATCAGACAAAATTTACAAGAATCCCAAATTGGTTTAAACAAAAGCACAAGAGAATTTCGATCTCATTTGAGAAAAAGCAGGGAAGAATCAGAAGTAGAACATGACAAACTTTTAAAAGCATTAAGAGC
Organism: Thereuonema tuberculata; assembly: GCA_023159025.1. NCBI lineage: Eukaryota > Metazoa > Arthropoda > Chilopoda > Scutigeromorpha > Scutigeridae > Thereuonema > Thereuonema tuberculata. The sequence continues at coordinate 26,885,253 of JAFIDM010003189.1, read as the reverse complement.
CAGAACGTCTGAGGCAAGCAATCAGACAGAATTAGAAGGAGAAATGGAGAAAGACTCTCTTGCGGAATTAATTGACCAACAGAGCTCAGAGATAGAAAGTACCTCACTTAGAGATAGAAAGCGTAGCAAAGGTTACAAACATATGCAATATAAGAGTAAGAGTAATGAAACAACAGACACTGTAAATGATATTAAAACTCAAAAATCAGTGGAAATTATAAATGCCAAAACTAATACTGATGATGCCAAAGAGGAAGATCGTAATAAAGGGAACTTGTTAAAAAATTTTAGAAGTAAAACCATTACAGGAAAAGCTTCTAATAGCAACGTACTTAATACAAAAAGCTCGACTTCTGTTAAGAATGTAAACCAAACTCAAATCACTTCTACAAGTTCTGGAAACGTGAAGGCTTCAAATTTAAATTTAGCAGATAATGTATCTGTGAGTAATGTTAATCAAAAAAGTAAAGAAGGCTTAAAAACTATATTAGAGAATTCCAATGTTGCAGTTAAGTCCAGAAGTGTAATTCATACAAAGAATACGGATAAAAAGCGAAGTTCCAAAATTCTTCTTGAAATAAAGCATCCCGATCAAGATAAAAGGTCCAAAAGTAATGTTGAAATAAATGTTTCAAATCAAGATATCAAGTCTAACGGTGTCGTTCAAGGAAAGCGTTCAACTGAAGACAGAAAACCTACCAGTTCTGATGAAGTAAAACGTTCAACTGAAGACAGAAAACCTACCAGTTCTGATGAAATGAA
>JAFIDM010003189.1:26850939-26884282 GCA_023159025.1 Thereuonema tuberculata | reverse complement strand
AAAACATTCAACTGAAGACAGAAAACCTACCAGTTCTGTTGAAGTGAAACGTTCAACTGAAGATAGTACTAGAACGAAATCTAAGTCTAAAACTGAAAGATATGAGAACAAATCAAGTATTAAGAAAACAGATTACAGCTCTGAAAATACTGCCGATAAAAAGCATTTCACAAGTGAAACACAAAGTGGAATTAATTCTAAATCTGGCAGTAAAATAAACGAAGTCCGAAGTGGAGTAGATCTCGAATCTGAAAATGATAACGCACTAAATTCTAATTTTGAAAATAATCTGAAAACAGAATCTTCAAGTGGTGTTGTTAGTAATAGTGAAACTCTACAATTCAGACCCCCAAGTAATGTACAGTTCAAAACTTCAAGTTTCAATGCTATCGGAAATGAAGAAAAATTCCCTTCTGAAGTGAATATAAATGATTCGGTAGCACCTATTAAAAAGAGTGAAGAAAAATTAAAATCTGCAAATAGTATTAACATAAAACCACTAAGCATAGAGGGAAATAAGACTGTCTCCAAATCCTTTACTATTGTAAACTTAGACTCAAATGTGAATAGAAATGGAACAATATTCAGATCTGACAGTAATATTATTATTATAAAAGATTCAAAAGCAAACAAAAGCAGAACAAAAGTCAAATCTGCAAGTAGTGCAAGTACTGAATCCAAGCAAGATAGCAGCAGAAGTGAGACGGCATCCCTTACAAAAAGCAATGCCTCGATACCAGAATCAACTTACAAGAAAAGTAGAGTCAGTTCCGGAAGCGCTGTAAATGTCAAAGACATCCAATTAAATACAGGAACTTCTACAGATTTGAAACAAAATGAAAGTGGAACAGAATTCATATCTACAAGTACTATCAGTTCTAAAGGCAGCATTGAAAAACAATCCAGTGGAATATCATTCCGATCAGGTGCTGACGTAATAAGAAGCAGAACGGAAATAAACAAGGTAAATCCTAGTAAAAGCAGTTTATCAAAGATGGGTTTATCAGCTGCTGAATCCGATACAAGTGAACGAGGGAGAAAAAGAACTTCGAGAAGTTCTATACAAATGAAACATTCAACTGAAACCGCAGAAGAAAGTGACTTAAATCTAAAAGTGCCAGACGCTAATGTAAAGAAGAGTGAAATAAGAAACAAGACTGGAAGCAACGTAACTGTAAATGTCTCAAAAATTGAAGTAAACCCGACTTCTACAAAGGAATTCCAGCCTATTCCTAATGTGAAAGATCAGGAAATTAGTGACTTTATAAAATCTCCAAAACAGGGAAGTGAAATATTATTTAATACTGGAAGTAAAGTGGCCACCAATGTCTTGGTTACGAACTTAAATAAAAGTGAAACAGAACCTGTAATGACCAATTTGAAAGCTTCTACTCAAAGTTTAGCATCCGATTCGCAGGCAAAAAGTGAACTTACAGTCAAGGAATCCAATAAAAATATTAGCAGAAAAGCAAGATCTCCAAGTCATACGACTGTAAAAGTTTCGAATACAGATATCAGTGACAGTATAAACAGAGATTCAAAATCATCAATTAAGCCCGAAATTCTTAAAACGAAGGAAGGAAAGGAAGAGTCGAGAACAAACAAAACTATAATTACAGCAAGAAGTGATCAAAAATTAAAAGAATTAGATTTAAATAAAGAAAGTCAATCTGCAGTTAAGATCATTACCAAAATTCCAAACAAAGTTTCGAGTCAATCTAAATCCCAAATTAAAGTTGATTCGAAAGACTTCAGCACGGATTTAAGGCTGACTGGAGTAGAAGATCTTCTAATTCCCAAAGATCCAAAGTCATATTCGAGTCAGAGTGAAACTAAAGTCAGTAAAGCCAATGACTCAAAGAGCCATTTTACTCCGATTGGATCAAAAATTAGATCTATAAGTGAAGTTGACTGGAAGGGCCATTTAAGTCACAGTGGATTGGAGAATTCTCTAAAAGAAGCAATTCTTAAGAACTCAATAGAATTAAGTCAGAATAGAACAGACTTAACTTCTTTAAGTACAGCTGCTGTTGAGGATTCAAAAGACCATTTAAGTCACATCGGATCCCAAGTCAGTTCTCCAAGTGAAGTTATTGTTGTGGAAGATTTCAAAGGGTATTTGAGTGGAACAGAATTAAGTTATCCAAGTGAAGTTATTGTTGAGGATTCCAAGGGCAATTTAAGTCATAGCAAAACAGAATTAAGTTCTATAAGTATAGTTACTGTTAAGGACCCAAAGGACCATTTAAGTCAGAGTGGAACAAAAGTCAGTTCTTCAAAAGAAGTTATTGTTAAGGAGTCAAAAGGGCATTTAAAACACAGTGGAGCAGAATTGAAATCTGCTAGTGAAGTTATTATTAAGGATTCGAAGAGTCATGTAAGTCACACTGGAACACAATTCAGATCTGTTAGTGAAGTTATAGTTAAAGACTCAAAAGGCCATTTAAGCCAAAGTGGAATACAAATCAGTTTTCCAAGTGATGTTAATGTTAAGGATTCCAAAGGTCATTTGAGCGGAACAGAATTGAAATCTGCGAGTGAAGTCTCCAAAGAAGATAAAAGTCACAGTGGAACGGAATTCAATTTGCCAAGTAAAGTTACTTCAGAGGATTCCAAAGAACTCTTGAGCAAGAGTGTAGAAGAATCCAAATCTGGAAATAAAGATACTGTAACAGTTTCAAGTGGAATTCTAAATCAGAATATGACAGAATCTAAATCCGGAAACAAAATGAATGGCATGAAATCTCAATGGATAATTGACAGAGAAAAGCGTCGTATGTACATCAAAGATCCAACAATAAAACTTACAAGAGAAGTTAGAAAGAGATCTGATGCGGCATTCAAATCTTTAGCTGATGCAGCGAAATCCATTTCACAATCGGTAGAACGAAGTCCAGGATATCCAGATACTCAAAAATACATCGATTCACATATAAAGAAATTGACTTCTTCAGCGGTTCAGAAGCCAATTTACAATGCATCACAAGCCACTGCAAACTTAGGGAAACCTCTTAGTAGTTCCGAAGTGAGAGATTCTTTGGAAAATGCTAACCTGATGCATAAAAGAAAAAGCGTGGTTGATAGACCAGCTATGCCCTTGAACATTCGTGGCGTTGCTATCAAACTTAACGATCCAGAAACAGCCAGCCTAAAGAACGATAAAAGTAAAACATTTCGGCTTCCGAAAGAACCCTCTGCGAAAAGCAGACCATTACTATTGAAGACTGGTACTGAAAAGAAGACTATTTCTTCAGATTTAATTGATAAAAATATTCCACCTGTTAGTATTAGCGTATCTGAACTGAAATCCGAATTAAAATTCAGAACAATGAGTGGAAGTAAACAGAGTCTCGAAAAATCCGAGGGCAGTAGCAACACCCAGGTTTCGCGAAGCGAACATCATTTAATCAACGGAACTGATGGAACACAGTCTCAGAGACATGTGAGCTTTCTTCGAAGCCCACTCGAAAGCAAAGAAAGAATGCGAAGAAGTCAGGACAATGAAATAAAAGACGAAGACGACGATGAACCTTTTGAGCCCAGCAGCAGGAAATTGACTCCCAAGAGTTCAAGTGATGATGAAGTTCATCTGATTGAATATTTGGTACAAAACGTAATTGAAACAGTGAACGATGAGTTGAACAGAAATGAAGAAGATGATAATGAAACACGTGGTGACAGAACTAGTAACGAAAACCAACACGATCAGTAACAAAGAAATGAATATCAAAAATAAAACCAACAGGGGTAAAATACAAAAAAAACAGCAAACCAGTAAAATCCAAATTGCAGAATTTTATTTGTACCTGTGAAAGTAGAACTGTAAGACAAAAAAGGACTGAATCAGAATCTAAAAAGTCAAAAGGAAAGAAAGTGTGAACTGAAAACTAAAACCTAAAAACTTTAAGTATTAAAAAAAGATAAGATCAGTGAGTTAACGGCCATCAGAATATTGTGAAAACAATATTACATATATAAACTATCCGTTTAAATACTTAAACATATTTAATCCCACGCCAAGGCCTGGATAAGACTGTAGATTCATTCAACTTCTTGAATCAATGTTACTAAAGAACTGATTGGAATGTGAAGAACAAACTGTAAATTATGTGATTTTTTAACATTTTGGTTTCAAAATTCAGGAGAAATGTTTATTAAATGTCTGTTCTTTTAAAAAAGTTTTCTTTCGTGTTGTTAAATTATTTCTGTTTCGGTTTTAAATTTACTAAACACATTCAATCAGTAAAATGGTAGCTTTCTGCCTTCATTTAAAACACAAACTAACGACATCATATTGCAAAGGTATGTTATGTTATGTAGTGAATGTGGGTGGCAGAGAAGTCAAGCACTGCAACCGGAGATCTATTGTACTACCCCACGGAAATAAGGACAGATGGAGAGAAAGATTGAGAAAGTATGGTGGGAGAAGTGTAGGGGAAACGGGAGAACCCCGAGAAAACCTGCCCAGCGTGGATCATCCACCATCACGAAACCCACGTAAGAACCGAACCCGGTACTCAGAGTATTGCAAAGGTAACTTCAAATTTCTGCTTTTTTCTGTAATCTTAAGAATAGAAATATAGGATTTTTCATAGAAATTTTAAGGAAGATAGTAAACATTTTTCTTACACAAGCCTATTCATTTATTTACAAAATAATTTATACTTTCAAATTTTATAAGTTTATCTGTTAGTTAGGATATGCCTGTTAGAACATTTCTATTGTGAAACAAACAACAAAAATAAGAGATATGAAACCAATTATAATATGATCAAATGTGTCTAATAGAAATTTTATAAATTCATGATTGCATTTGACTTTTTTTCCTTTGAAAATTAGCTACAAAAACATAGATGATCAAAAACTAAATTATAACCCCCCCCCCCTAATCTATTTTGTTATTTATTTACGTATTAAAATGTTGGAGCAAAATTTTTGGTTGATAATTTTTAATTATAGTTCATCTGTTCAGAGCTCGTTACAAAGAGAACTGCTGATAAGATTATTCTTCAAATTTACAGAAGAAGCTGTGGGAAAAAATTTAATTCAACATTTTTCACGAAACAGAAACACAGAGGTCTTAAGCTGTTCACATCTCTTGCTTTAATGCATTAACAAGATTTATCTCCTAACAAACTGGTGGTTTAGCGCCATTTTCTACCTTTGAACTAAAGTTTTTCTTTATATAAATTTCTCCCCCATGGCCTCTTCTGTAAACAGACAAAACCATACATCACAACAGATCTGACACCACACTTGTTGATAAGGTCGACAAACAGACTTATCTCATTAATATTGCAGTGTCTATCAGTGTGCCTTAGCACACGAGATCCAGAAGCAGTGGAGGCAGGACCGAGTACTTGTTGTACCTGTCGTTCTGTCCGCCACTGGTCTGGTGCCTCACACATTGCACCACAGCCTCAGCACACTAGGACGTCACAAAAACACTTATGTACAACTCCAGAAGGCTGTGATACTCAATACAACATGCATAGTTTGAAAATTTATGGACACAACCACATATCTCTAATATCTCTTACCCCTTTGAATACTTTTTTACACTTGGCAACATGTCCTTGACCCGTCATGTTGTCTTTGCTGGGGAAACTCAAGAATTGAAACATTTACATACTGTATTATTATTATTATAATTATTATTATTATTATTATTTATATCTGATCTGTTATTGGGAATGGTTTTGTCTGTTTGAATCGTCAAATCATAATAAAGTTTGTGTGAGGTATTTTCCAGAACAGTTTCTGGATTGTATTTATAATATGGTGCATAATTATCTATTAACTTGTGCTGATGGGCTAGTTTTTGGTGAATTATCTTTGCGACTTGATTATGTCTGTTAAGGTATTCTGTGTTGGCCATCATCTTGCAGCCAGATATGATATGTTGAATTGTTTCTGAAGCCTGAAAACATCTGCATTTATCGTCTGTTAAATTGCTGTCCTTTAGTATGTATTTTGCATAGTTTTTAATATGGATAAGCTGATCCTGTATAGCTATCATGAACACTTCCGTTTCACCATAGACCTCACCCAATGACAGCCATTTGTTAGATGCAATTTTACCCATATATGGTTGGTTAAGATCATTAAGATGACGTTCATGTAGTTCCTTCTGAGTCCAAAGTTCAATCTTTCTATTCAGATGAGTGCAATTTGTATTGGTTGTTGTTTGAGGCGCTCTATTTTTTAGGTTTAATGGTGTAAGATTGTTGTCAGAACATACTATTGATTTATGCAATGGCGAGCTATGAGCTTTGGTGCATTATTATTATTATTATTATTATTATTATTATTATTATTATTATTATTATTATTAAATACACATCACAAAGCCTATTAGAGTCACCCTCACGTAAGCTGTACTGGGACCGCCCCATTCACACAGACAAAACCATATATCAGAACAGGCCTGACAAAACACTTACTGACCTATCTCATTGATATTGCAGTGCCTATCAGCAAGAACATGCAGAAAACTCACGCAGACAAGATCAGTAAATACACTGACTAAGCACACGAGATCAGGAAGCAGTAGAAGCAGGACCGAATACATGTTTTACCCATCGTCCTGTCCACCACTGGTCTGGAGCCTCACACATTGCACCACAGCCTCAGCACACTAGGACTTCATAAAAACACTTATGCCCAACTCCAGAAAGTTGTGGTACTCAACACAACACGCATAGTTAGGAAATTTATGGAAACAAACACACATCCTAACCATTCTTGCACACTTTTTTACACTTGGCAATATGTGCTTTGGTCCTTGACCCGCCATATTGTCTTTGCTGGGGAAACTCAAGGTTTGAAACTTTTACATAATAATAATAATGCGTTTCACAACATTATTTCTAGAATATATCAATACACATACTTCTGAGAAGCCTTAAGAAAAAAGACCTAAAAGATTATAAGTGTATAATCGCCAAAATTTTATTTCTAAGCAATAAGATTAAGTTTTTAAATGTTAAAATTAGATGAAAAATTAAACAATTTTTACATTACTGAAGGGCATGATATTTTGGTTCATATTTAAAATTGGTTCTCAAGATGGATTTAATACACCAAAATCTATAAAGATTTATATAATTATTCTTCATTTTCAAATTTGGAATATCAGATACATTAGTTTTATTTTGCTTTAGGTTATTTAAAGAGCACAGTGTTTTGGTAAAAAATGGAAAGTGCCTTATAATATGGCGCTACAAGAACCATAATCGAATCAGGACTGAGTAACAACACTAAAATCATAAATTTAAAATTGGAAGTTGATAGTTAATTATATTGAGATTTATTAATGCAAATATTTTCGACCCATACACGGGCCCTTTACATAGATCTACAAACATTAAAATTTGAAGAGAAGTGCATAACAAAAGTACCATACAAGTATGGAGACAAGAAAAAATATAAGACATACCTGAGTTATACTTTTTTTTTTTTTTTCAATAGTCATCTTAATGAATTCATAAGCCTGTTCTCCAAGAAAAGTCTATAATCCTTGTATGGAATCAGGCAAATATGTTTTGAATTTCTTTTACATTTCACAGATCATTATGAAATATTTGTGTACAATAATACAGAGGGTAGTGGAACCTACACATACAATTTCATGATAACACACTTTATTGGTTTTCAGAAAACAAATAATTTTATTTCTACCTCTGTAACACTGTTATGGAATCACCTCCAAATTTCCCCAATAATAACACAATAATAATGACTGTTACTTTGTATAGCTTCCTTGTTTTGTAACTAGATCGAACCGATGCTGTGGCATTGATTTTACTAAAGCCTTTATCTCATGAATTGTAATTTCATCCCAAGCATCTAGAAAAGTCAATTTAGATTCTCCAACGGAGTTAAATTGATGATTTCTTCCATATACCCGGCATGGTAATTGATCCCAAAGGTTCTCTATTGGATTCATATCCGGACTCAATGCTGGCCAATCCATCCTATCAGTTTTCTGATGAACAAACCACTTCTTAGTTGATTTTGAAACAGGGCAGGAGGCATTGTCTTGCTCAAAAATCCAAGAGCTGCAACAAATCAATGTACCAATTGGAATAAAATTATTGTACAATAATTTCTAGTACTTCTGAGAGTTAAGTCTTCCGTCAATGAATGCAAGGTCAGACTCCGAATGCAGCCCAAAATCATTACAGATCCATCACGAAATTCCTACTGAGCTTAACCACCTTCTCCTTTAATAGATCATTCCAATACTAGGCATTTTTATCAGGGCCGTCGAGGTTGAACATTTTTTTAAAGTTATAGGGTCTACATTCATTCAGTAAGTAAACATAAAAAGGTTAATATATATTTGATATTTCAGAACATTGTATTAAGATATAAGTCTGAGAACAGAAATTGGCAAAATAAATTAATAAAAGAGACGATCAAAAAAAAAAAATGAAGTACCTGCAAATTCAACAAAAACATTTCCGGTGAATTGCGAGCTTACTTGCAGGAAAATCATCAACATTACTACACATTTCGAGAAGCATAAATTTAATGTTTGGAAAACATTAAACTTAAAAAGCAGACAAAAATTTAAAGATTTTGAAAATCTTCTGCTACACGGAGTTTCCAAGGTTTGAAGTTTCAGATCCTCCCATTCATCTCACTGCCATGGCATATTATTACTCATATTATAAGGCGCGCCATATTGAAATACAGTTTGTCATTTATAAATTAGCAGTCAAATTTAACGAACATGCGTTCGTCAGTTTGGAAATTATTACACACACAGGCACAAATACATTTCATTCTGAAAATAGTCTGTTAAAAACAAGTGAATATAATTTTGTGCTAAACCATAAATTTAAGTGTGGCCCATAATAAAAAAAATTAAAAATAATAATAATAAAAAAAAGAAATACATTAACTTAGGGAAACATAAAAAAAAATTTAGGAAAATAAGAAAAATAAAACAGTATATGTACGGATTCGAACCGACAACCTCCAAAACATGATTCCGAGGTTGTCCGACAATCTCCAAAACTTGATTGAGCTGTAACTTAGCCTTCAAGTTACAGTTGACAACTGAAACAAGATTGTTGCATTTCTAACATTTAAGCTAATAGTCGAAATCCAATGAAAACAATGCCAAATATTTCGAATATGGGGGAGGTTCGACCCTGAAAATACCCCATTCCAACGGTGTTTGGGCCTCTGAACATGATGGTGAAATCCGTTTGCCGATCCAACCTTCCGTTCGGGAATTGTTAGGAGTGAACAGACACGGACGAACGGACAGGACAAACGCAATAGCTACCGATTTTGGTCGCTATCAGAATAGTTTCTCAAATGGGTCGCTAATAAAAAAACAGTAATGTGTAAATTCTTCATAGCCTGTTTAATTTAAAGAGCCTGATAAGCAGTCAATGTTATCAATGTTATTAAAAAAAAAAAAGAGGTGGGGTAGGGATTGGCGCCAATTTTGTGATTTCTCCCGAAGGACGATGACCTGCTGAAGTTGCGTTTGTAATCCGAGAATTTCAGAGATGATGGAAAGGAATTTTAAATCAGAAGTAGGCGTTATGTCACATTGTCACTCTTGCAAAGCCCCGCGAATATCAAATGGTAGCTTTGAGTCAATCAGTGGCACGTGCGTCAGTGGAAACGAGGAAAGCAAGCAACAGCTGCGGCGGGAAATGTTGGGGCGGAGAAGTTGGAATCTTTAATATCCACAGCACGTTCGAGTGAGAACAGTTAGCCCTTCAAATAAAAGCAGCTCAAAAAAAAAAAAGAAACCCAGGGGTTTTTTATTATTAATATCGTCGTCTATATTTTTTCTATTATTGTAAACATTTTGTTTAATATTATAAAATTATTCCGTCACTCATTCTGTGTATAGTTTAGACTCGTTGAAATGATGATCATCAACCGAGTCATTCTTAAATGATGTTCATTTGTCATCACAGGAAGTAGACAATTATTTGCATTTCCGGATAAAATAGAACTCGGTGAATGCTGAAGGAATAATAAACAAACGCAGTGTTTAAAGCGTAATTATTCTTGGAAATTTTCTAAAATTATAGAAACAGTATTAAATTAAGTTTAAAATTCCCGATTGCAAGCCTCGATACAGTTTATTCTCAAATATGTCCCATTATTTTTTCGCTTTGGAATTTGGTGCATGTGGCGAAGTTTGGAAATATTTTCATCACAACGATCTCATCTGTCACTAAAAGGAATCGGGATTATTCAAAACTGAAAGACGACAGAAAACAGTAAGTTAATGAACAGAGTTATAACTGGTTTAAATAGTTGAAAGAAAGCTATTTCATTCAGTTTTGGACACTACAAGCAATTCTTTTGTTAAACTTGTGTCGATTTAAGTCGAAAGCCATTGCGTTATATTTAATTATTCAGGAAGATTTCGAGCGAATACAAATGTTACATACCTGTGTTAAGACAAATATTGTCAACAAAAGTTAAAATTTCGAGCAATTGCATTTTTCATTTATTAGGCCTACACAATAAACAATTAGGGTAAATAAAGTATTACTCTTACTATGCTAAGAAAAAAAGAAAAAGAATAAGCTAGTGGACTATAACCGCACTAAGCATTAATAATAAAAACATATAAAAATGACATGTTTCGATGAGCCCCCCCCCCCAAAAAAAAAAAAAAACGGCTCTCATCATCAGAAATAAAACAAGATAGAATTAGTAAAATAATCACAGTGCTTCGCAATGGCTTCTGAATCACCTTTACGTTAGAATAAACTGCGCAGGAATGGTCTAGAAAATGATCGCGCGAGTCTCTTTGCGACCCCGTGCTATCTTATCCATCCCTATTTATATAGAATAATCGTCATTCTTAACTCAAACCTTGTTAATACACTGAATTCCTAACAATGATTTAAAAAAACTTAAGTTGAGAAACTGTGAAAAGATTTAAAATGGGGAGAAAAAAAAATGAAGAATAAGAATTGCTCATGAGGGGATCGAACCCACGACCTTCGCGTTATTAGCACGATGCTCTAACCAACTGAGCTAACAGGCCACCTACAACTGAGCTAACAGAAGCCGTTGCGAAGCATTGTAGGATGTGTGTCCCCAGACAGACAAACCGGGGATATAAGGCTTCAATCAGAAGCCTAAAACGAACTAAAATTCAAACTGAAAAGAAAGGGACAATCAGCGCCAAGGTCATGTGACACAGACCGATTGTTGATGGTAAAGTTCATGTGGAGAGGGGATGACTGGTTAAGCATGGATGGGATCGTATTAAGGCAAAAAGAATAAAAATAGATAAAAATAACATGTGAACTTTACCATCATGTGAACTCCCCATGTGAACTTTGCCATCAACAATCGGTCTGAGTCACATGACCTTGCCGTTGGTTGCTTCTTTCTTCGTCGTTTAAATTTTAGTTGGTTTTTTATTTCTGACGACGAAAGCCGTTTCTTGGGGCTCATCGAAACATGCCATTTTTATATGTTTTTATTATTAATGCTTAGTGTAGTAATAGCCATTACCTTATTATTACAACAGCACGTTAAATATGTTTATTCCAAAAAAAGAAAAATGTATGAGCTTAGGGCAAGTTTTCTCTAATATCATCATCATTTTTTTTTGGGGGGGGGCGATATCATAGGCTCCTGATTAGTGAAGAGGGGAGTCAATTATGTGACGTTATGCAGATTTTCGTCATTTCATGGTTAATTTGGAAATATTGGAGTTGTAGATAATGATAGAGTGAATTTAAGAGCCCCCCCTTTTATTTTTTTATTATTATTATCGTTTCTGTGGCGTTATTAAGTAAGGTTAAAATGATACTATCAAGTAAATCTGTTCCTTAAAATCAAGTAAAGTCTCATAAGTACATATTTTTGGGCCAACATTAACGTATCAAAGAGTTTGAGAAGGTTAAGGTTATTGTTTAAATATATCAATGCAAGTAAAAACTGTTTGGACACAACTTTAAAAATGTCTAAATGACGAATCCCATAACTTTTTTTATTATTATTTATTATTATTATTATTATTATTATTATAAAGTGATGTTGTACCTGATTCCACCTTTTAATTCATAGTGTAGAAGAGTTAAATGTACGTTTTTGTGATCTCTTCACACTGTTCAAGTGTTGTTGCATTCATTTGAATCCCATTAGAACTTGCTTTTGGCAAATATCGATAAGAACTGTATAATCGTGGAGTTTCCTTACCTTACTTCTCAACGTCATAAATGCATAAAATGTAAACAAAAACATATTTTTATTTTGAAGTGTTGTATGAATCATTTTCTTAATCCAGTTTCTAATCTCTTAAGGCTCATTTCATTGCTTAAGGCTCATTTTTATACACAATTTTAATGTTATCTAAAACGTAGTTCTGATTTCATAAATAAAACAAGGAAAAAACTGCAAAAAAATAAAACAATTCCTATTCACAATCTACTCAAATATAAGCTTTTGCTGTATCTTAGATATTAGTATGTAAATAGATTTTTATTAAGAATGAGTCTGAAAATTATAGTTGACATACAATCATAGTAACTTAAAAATGAAAAGTGGATTTTATTCTCGACGAAAAAAAAAAAGTAACAATAAATAAACATGAAAGTTAGGGAAAAAAAATTGGAAACGTGTAAATCCAGGAGGGATTAAGGCAAGCTGTTCTGCTTTCCCTGGTGTGGATTTGAGGGTTACCGATTGCGCCCAGGGACGGCAACAGAACGGCTGTTATGACTAATTTCGGTTAATTTGAAAGTCAATATGGCGCAGGGGCAATGTGTTTGCCTCAATATGGACGCACGTGCACCAGATGATGAGCGAAATAATTGACCTCCGACCTCTCCAGGGATCCGACGTAGCCTGTCTGACATTTTAGAATTATGATTGCTTGTTTGGCTTCAGAAAACAGACATTTCTGAATCAGGGAACAAGTCACGCTTAGGACTGGTACTGGTTTTTGTAATAAGTTTTAGATTGACCCAATCATTGCTTTAAATAAAAATGACATAAAAATTATTCGTTGTAATACTTCGTAAAGATATTATTTAGAAATCAGCAATTAAGATTAAGCAGAGTAGTATATACTAGGATATTATTCTTAAGAAAGGATTATTAATGAAAGAGTAATAATAATATTTTATATTTATTTATTGAAATCTTTTAGTCCACTCCTGTTAGAAAATAATTTTCTTTCTAAAAGGTCTATTATAGTTTGTTTGTTTATTTTAATCTACAGAATCCTGGACTGAATTTATTGTACAAATTTAATTGAAATACATCATTATTTAGAATAAATAATGTTTATTTTTTGAAGACATCTGTCTCTCGTGCTAGAAGACCAAAATTATTTTAGCAACACTAGCACCATCATAGATAATGTTTTTTAAGTGCAGGTGATGATTCAACATATCAGAAACAACAACGCAGCACTACATAAATATCGTAATACATTCTTTTATCCACAAAACAATTTATACAGATATAATAATAATAATTGTAAAAAAAGGCAATAGTGAACTAAATTGTGTGTTATCCTAATTTCTATAAAAACAGTGTTGAGAAAGAATGCTAGTGAATTATATTAACAGAATGATGTAACATGATAATGCTCATATCTGTATTGTTAGAACAATGGTATGACCACTGACATTTGCTAGTAGTGAACAATAAGCACACGGAATATTGAAGTGCTGTAAAGAAACGGTACGATTGTTTATCTGAACTGCGTATAACAAGGTTTGATTGCTTGGGTTGCCTAGTGATAAAATGTAAAAAAGGTGTAATGGCAATTTTGGAAGAATAAGGCACGATGGCGGATCACGATAGATACATAACAGATCGTGATATGGAATACTTAGCGTTTGTATGAATTGATGGACGAATACGTTTTATTCAATTCTACGTGATAAAACAAATAAGTTTTTGGAATTCGAGGAAGAATTTGAACTAATGTTTTTTTTTAAGTTTCTCGCCACAGATCACCGGAAGAGTTCCTTCATGTGATGGGTGCCGTACGCAATAGAACGTGAATCGCCATTTTGGAAATAAGAAGTTACTATGAGAATATTTTATTTCCAAGCATCGAGGAATTGTGTATCGAATTATCTTCCAAGTAGCCGATAGTATTATACGAAGATAATAAGTAAGTGACTTTTCATTTGAACAAAAAGACATACAAGAGATACACTACATACTGACAGGCAAGAACAAGTTGAGATTCAAATCGAATGTTAAACGATAATGAACGTTTTAATCTGCTATCTATTTCGAAAGGATACACACTTATATGAACATTGATCAAAGCTTTAAAGAATTTCTAATGAAAGTGAGCTTTTTTGTGATTATAATAAGCTTAAGGAACATTCTTCAAACTGACGAGTTTCAGATAAAGAAAAGTTGACTAGATTGAATAAAATTAATCAAGAAAATCTTCTTGAGTAGCGAATAAATGTGTAACCAAAATGAAGATTGAAATATATGCTATCTTGTTGTTTTTTAGATTAAGCCTTTTGAGTGGTATTCTATTATAGTTTACAGGATTGAATAATAAAGTATAGACTACAGACTCTTTTCCAATCTTAACTAGCACACTTTGCAACAGACTAAATTAAATTTTTTTAAATATTAATACAATTAGTTTTTTGTTGAAAATTGTTGAGACGTATCCATCTTAGATCTATACGCACAATATAGGCTACAGGGTATTTCCAAACCTATGTTACAGAAGAATATGGTAGATAGAGGGTGCGAAAACAAACAGTTTCCATTAAGTAATGTCTTGCACCGATACAGCGCTACAGTCGTTGTTGTGGCTGTTGGACAATCATTCATGGAGGGCCATTGCCAGCTGACTATTTGAACTATTGTGAATTAGAGATGATGTTCGAAGATGTTCAAAGATGACGCCTCTCTTATTCAATACGATAGGGGCATCGCTGGAGCATTGTCTGCCGCGTTCATTCAAAAATGCCAAATGAAGTACGGATGGCGTTGCAGGGTTCGACAATTCGTTGACTCATTTCATCGATTATATCGATAGGTGTGACGTGCACGAGGCTCTTTACATGGCCCCAACAGAAAAAGTCAATCGGATTAAAATCCGGCGATCGTGGAGGCCACAACACTAAAACGACTGTAGCACCGTATCGGTGGAAGACCGGATACACATTACTCAATGAAAACTTGTTTGTTTTCAAATCCTCGATCTACCAATTCTTCTGTTATCTTAATTTATCTTAATTTAATTTCCCACAATAAGCACCTAAATACACGAGAAGTTCTTCATAATATCGGAAAGGTAAATTGGCCAACCAAGTCCCCAGACCTGAACCCAGCAATTAGAGAAGCCTAGCTGACAAACACCACAACGCTGCAATCAATGTAGACAGGACGATCCAGAAGCAACAAGATGAGAGGTTATCCCTCCTGATGACATCGAAAAAACTCATCGATTCTTTGCTGTGACACTTCAACATTGTTACTCATTTCGAAGTGGAATATTAAATATTGTTACTGTGAATAATACAGAAAAAGAAGTTGCAAAAGTCAATTCAAGAATTTTGAACATGTTACCATGTCCTTGCTCGATATACTGCAACAAATCAGTCTGAATCCTTTATGATGTTCCATTTTCAATTTCCGTTAATGTACATCGTATTGTTTATCCACAGGATGTATAATATCTTAGTTCATATTCACATTCATCATAAAACGATCAGGTACTTAATTTTCATTTGTATTTGAAAAATATACTCTGATCATTCTTTTGAGTAAAATACTCTTCACTTTCTATTTAGCAATATTATATATTTCTTCCAGATTCCTTGCAACATTCCAGACTTCCTTAAAATTATATTTCATATTTTAATTTGCTGAGCAATTGTTCTGCTTATTGGCTCAATGTACAATAGTTTTCAAATAATTTATTGGACTGAATATTTTCTGCGAATGTCTTTGGGAAATGTGCTGTGAAGTCCATTTAAATTCTAAAGTTCCTTTATCTTTCTAATAGCTTTTTTTTTTTTGAATATATAATATTATGTATATTTCTGACTTATATTTTGTAAATTCAAATTTAAGTCTATGTTTTCAAGCTGAAATAACAGATCTGTTTTATCTCTACATATGTTTTTCTAGTTCGATACTTTTTTTTTTGTTAGACAGTGAAATCTCCTAAATTTGTAACATCATCATGAGACTATTTTCATAATTAACTGAAGAAAATATATACATATATATAAATCAGGAACTGAAATACATAATATAGATATTATTATATGTTTCTTTACTTTGTTTTTGACATTAATTCTGAAAATCACAGACATTTCTTTTTTTATTGTTAATATTTGTTTCTCGTCTTTAGTACATTCATACATTATATTATCTTAATAGATAAAATAATTTCCCACCTACCCTATGATGTACAAAATAGGTTATAGCCATGGTTTGAAGTAGATAATGAATAGAGCTGAATTTATTCAGTCGTTGTGCAATAAATTCTTGAGATCGTAGCTGTACTTATGATGTTGGAATGGGAGAAGTTAGGATTATCAACCAAACCAAAATTGGCTTAAGCTACTCCACTGTTTCAGATAAACGTCCTACATGTTATTTTACAGTTTCTTTTTGCAACTTCGAAATATGTCAAAGCTTAAATAAACTTATTTTTGTAAAAAAAAAAAATGAAGCAACTCATTAATATTAAATTATTAATTAATATGATGTCGTGTTCTTTCCCGGATGGAGGAGGGGTTACAAACAAACCGATAAACTTTCCAATTAAAAAAATAAAGATCCAAACCTAGATGCAATGGGGGGAGGGTCTAACCCCTATTATTCCCCACCCCTTCTGGATTCCAATGCTTGAGACATCTTTATCATTTCTACTCCAAGTATTTATTTTAATTGCTATAGATTAGATACATATTGCTATAAATATGTTTTATCTGTAAAATCGAATTTAATTCAATAACTACTATTTTCGATAAGCCTAATTTTCACCTCTTCAAATATACTGTCAATGTGCTTTTAGCATAAATAACTATTTAAAGCTACAATAGAAAAATAACAGTACATTTATCCCATGCGAAATAATCTGAACTTACCAAGTTTTGTAAGAATCATCTTAATATGATAGCCATTGCTTTATTTCTGTCAGCATACCACTGGATAACATTACGCACGCATTAAATTCAGTATGTTAAGGACATTTCCATATTCCTCGTTTTATTAGAGATCTTAGTATACTGTACTCAGAAATCGACTGGACATTGACGGGGGGAGGGGGGATACTAAGTTACTAGGACTACTTCGTATTATAGTCTTAAAATTATAACATACATAAATACTGATAAAGATAGAATTTTATGCTTCTCTACATTCGCCTTCATAGATTATTTATTTAAACTTCATTGTATTCGAATTACTTCTTAATATTTTTTTTTCTTTTTACCCATTCAGCACCTATTTTCATTACAGGGCGATGATACTATTCTATAATTTTTATTATAAGGTAAGAAAATAAATCAAAAAAATACGAAGGTAGTGAGTGAGGTGAGCAATGAGACTTTCCTGGATACAGGGGAGGGGGGGGGGAGCAGGAGACGGAATTTTTGTTGAGAAGCTCCGAATGACACAAGGAACGTAAAGTCATCATCGACGTTTAACATGCGCTGGCGACACATTGAAAGGGAGAGTGGGAAGCAGCCTTGTTGATTTACCACACACTGAGACAGTCCATTATTTCCGGTCTTCCGGGGAAGGTACGGTTAGGGTTAAATGTTCTGTGATGGATGGAGATGGATGAGTCTCATCAGCACTGTAGGGGGAGGGTTGTCACCGATTGTCCACTGGTCCACCCGATAAAGGGTCCAACAGACGATGCAAACCGGTGGGGATGGGGGGGCCCTTTTCATGAGCTACACAATGACAAACAGAAGTGTATCAGTCAACAAAAAGAAATACCTGAGCGTCACCTAACATCGTAATTGCAAACCCACACCCACCCGATTGGCTCGAAAATTTAATGAAACATCTGTACAAAATAATATCATTGGCATAAATTGAATGCGGTGATAATTGGATTGGATATCATTATAATGATATTTATTACAAACATCACTTGTTGCTTTTTAAATCCTAAAAATATTATTTGTACTTCTATTATTTTAGCGGAAAATCAGCTGCCAAAATTGCGGATCATTCAAATGTGAACCAAAACGAGCCATTTTAAAAAAATTTGTATTTTTTAATGCTGCACATTTATCAAATCACTTCCTTTTTTATATTTAAATGAAATAAATAAATAAATAAGTAAATAATATTAAATAAATAATGGTAAAAGTTTAACGTGCGTAAGAGTTAGTAATAAACAATAAAGATAAAAACGCACACAGTTAAAAGATCCACTGAGCTATTTTTTGCATTTTCGTACCGGGAATCAAATAGACTGTTTCGATCTTCCCAGGTCTCGATCAGTTTGACAAGCATAATCATGTTTTGATGTTTTTTTAATTGAAGGGTCATTATTTTGTTCATGCTTATCCCACTGAGTTATGAGTACTGGGCGAATCAAACTGATGAGACCCGGGAAGGTCGAAACAGTCTGTATTTGATTCCCGGTACGAAAATGCCAAAAGTAGCTCAGTGGATCTTTTAATTGTGGTGCGTTTTTATCTTTATTGTTTATTATAAATAAATACACTTACTGGTATTCTGATGCTGTATTAAGTTTTTCGCTCAGTGCCACAAAAAACAAAAAATGGACAATACTAGGGCCATATTGGAAATCCTATTAAATTAAAAGAATAAAAAGATGTTTGCATAGTCGGATCATAGTAACTTGAACGAAACTCCGAGGATCGGAATTAACTCCTGAGACGTCGGCTGATGGTTCGTCTGTAGGATGAGTGGACAGACAGGAAGGGGTGAGTGGGTGACAGCAGCCTCACGTGACTGCAGGAGAAGACCGGGAAAAGGGGTCCTGTTGTTTTGCTCTCAATTTTCTTTTATTTTTGGTTGGAAAGTAAATACAATACAACCTCGTTTATCCGGACTAACTGGGACCAAAGGCAATCCGAAAAATCGAAAATCCGGATAATCCGGGTAATATGGGTAGTAAGCAAAACAAATCCTTAAATAAGCGACTTATTGATCCTTAAATAAGTTTATTACGATAAGAAACTATGACACCAGTAAAGCTTTCTTAAACTCGACAAAAAGCATTTCATTACCATAATTTATTGTACAATCTATGCAGGAACTGTACATTTAATCAAAATAAAAAGCGAATGTTCGGCGTACTTATAGTTATGTTCTTGACTTCTTGTTATCATAGTTAAAATTATTATCTATGTGAACATTAAATAAATAAAAAAAATCTCTACAAATCTGATCCGGATTATCCGAGATCCGGATCAACGAGGGCCGGATAAACGAGGTTGTAGTGTATATCTTTTTTATTATTGAGATGGGAAGACCCCTCGGGTCTTGGACAGCATTTTGATTGCTCGCCCCAGGTGCTAAAACAAAAAAAAAAAAAAAGAATTTTTAGTCGTATTTATTATAAAATAATTTTTTCATGACATATGGCATTGCATCAGAAAAAAAAAAAAAAATACCATTTATTCGTAACAATATTTCATAACCGTTTTGTTTGTATAGTTGTTAATCGTCATATCGTTTCAAAATTTTATATAGTTCACATTGACTATAGTTTATTTTATAATCTAATGAATTCTACCATAATATTGTAGCTTTAGGCGTATTCCTCATGTAAGGAATCTCATGGCTTTGGCGATGATCAAGGAGACAGAACTATCTTTCCTTCCACCGATTTAATTATAATGAATCGTCATTCTTCCCTTACAGTTCTTATATAAGTTACAATCGTAGCTAAAAATTGATTGAAGGCATAATATCTCTGATGATTAAGTAAAATTAGTAAATAAACTTACTGAATTTGAAATAACTTTCTAAAAATGGATTGCCAAAATGATGTTTTCGAATTGAAATACATATTCTAAAAAGAGGCAATTACTAAGCCTTTTAATTAAACAAATTATGAAATATAATTAATACAATTTTCTTAATTGATGCGACAGCTACTAACGAGAACAAGTGACAAGACGTATCCTAGCTAGAAGGTCTTGGTCCTTTGATCACCATCGCCACCTGTCGGGGAATGTGAGACCTACTCAGACGGGTGAGGAAATTGAACAATGGAGCATCATGAATTCAGAAATGTTGCTGGAAAGGAGATAGATTAACAATGAACCTCAAAAGCGAATAATAAAAAAGACAGCAGCATTGCAATTTCGAAATTTGAAAATTAGATTAAAAAACTGTAATTTATTTGAAATCCTTCCGTTTTCATTTAAAAAAAAAACAAAAAAAAGACTAAAAAAACAAACAAGCATTTTAATGATAGAAATCAAATTTAGAAGAAGCATAGTTTATTAAATTATTATTAGTTTTTCAATTTTGTATTAGGTATTTTAATAAAAATAATTTACGATTTTAACTATCTAGAAATAAATTTTTATAATTAAAAAAAAAATTGCTATTAATATTTTTGTATTTATTTTGTTCATGGCATATTATTACTATTCATTTTATTTATCGTTATTTTCCTGTAATATTTTGTGAGATAGTTGCTTTTCTTTTTTAGCTAAGGACATCACTGCCAAGAAGAAGAAAGTGCTACGACATGTGGCGACCTCTAGTAAGCAATTTAAGAAACATGTAAAGAAACCATCGCATTTCAAGAACTTTGGATTAATAAAAGGCACAGATAAATAAAACAATTTCTGTAATAAATAATAAACGGTAATTTATGTATTAAATTTGTTTTCATTTATATTCGATTTTCTTTCTATTTATCTTCGCTTTGTTTTCTGTTTTCAATAAATCGTTAAATCTTTCATGAATAATAAAAGAACAATTATTAATATCAACTTCGGATGGTTTCTATTGTTTTTTGTTTTGTTTTTTTACTTTTTATTCTTTTTCGAAAATTTATACTTAAACTTATAAGTATGAAATTTTCCAATATTTTTTTTTTCTATAAACTTACATTATAGAAATTAGAACGAAATTTAAATTTAAATTTCCTTTTATTATTAGCTAATTTTTTTCTTAAATAATAAGAAATCAATTATTAAAATATTTTTATGCATCAAAATTGAAGAAAAATTAATATAATTTTAGTTCTGACATCAATTTTGGAAAAAAAAAAAGAAAATCGCAAATATTCCTAATGGACCACTTGAGGATAGGCGGGGCTTCGTAGTTACAAAATATCCCACCAGGCTACTGCTTGGCTTGTGGGATAAACAAAGCCATGTGCTTTGTTTTAACCCGTGTAGATATAGAGGAAATAGTCTACATTAAAGAAGATATTCCAAGCGTTTTACAGAATTATTACAATAAGGAACTGCACAGTAATGAACCATTCCGTCTTGAAATATCAAAAATCGACGATTTTTTGAGTAATATTCACTAAGTTATATGTTAATTTATCCCACAAGATCTCGCAGCATGTGCTTACACGTCATACGTGACGTCTGTAGGGACGTAAACCTTAAGTGGTCCATTAATCAACATTATTATAGCTTCCATTTTAAATATTAACCAGAAATGAAATAAAAACTAAATAAAATAATTAAAAAAAAAAACATTCAAGAAGTTAATTCTTTTCTAGCTTAAGCTGAAATTAAAAACAAAATAGTAATAAATTTCTCATTAAAGATTTAAGTAAAAGATTAAAATGAATATTAAAAACAAATTAAGGTACCGTATTTATCAGCATATAACACGCACTTTCTTTTCCTAAAATTTAGAACTGAAATTCTACGTGCGAATATATGCGTACACTATTATTTTAAATTTTAAGCTTTTTTATTCAAACTTCCTTCTTAAAATTAGGGTGCTTGTTTTACGCAGATAAATACGGCTACATAAATAGACAAGTAAAAAAATAAATTGATGGAACAATAGAGCTACGATATCCAGCCAGACTAAGTAATTTCACTAAACATTTATCAATTGTTTTTTTCATTTTTTTTCGAGAAAACATCGAGATGGAGTGAAAAAAAAATTGCTGAAAATATACAGAAATAAAAATAAAAAAATAACTGGTTTGAAAACTATATTTTTATATGGGATTTTTTTAAATTTCTCCAATTTATACAAAATTTACCTTTTAAAATGTTTTCATTCGAAGTAATCATACAAAGTTGCATTTTAAAATACGTTTCAATTACACGTTTTTTTAAAATATAAGAAATTTCATCAATATAGTGGAGTTATTTCTTTTTCACTCTTCCCTTCCATGGAAGAGATCTTCTAATCTCTTTTCGACCTTCTGAGCCTTGCTAAAGGTTTTGGGAAACCATTACGAAGAGTAACGCATATAAGTAACAACATTGTCTTATTGAATACTCTTTTTTTCTTTTTTTTTTAATTCTGTTGTCAATCGAATAAAAAAGATGAAATATATTTATACGATAAATATTGAAAGAATTAACAGAATTTCCATGTTATAATATGAGTTAAAATTAACCTGAATCAATATTTTGTTTTTGTTAATTAAATAAAGTGCTTTTTAATTAACTTTTAATTTTTTAATTTTTTTCCTGAAATTTTATGATTATTGTTTTCTTTTCTTTTTTTAGAAAATTTTCCTAATTTTTTTTATTTATTTATTTATTTATTTATTTATTTAGTGCGTAACATATAAATTAGTGTATAACATATAACAACTGATGTTACATGCTTATTGTGAGGTTTCTTGAAATTTTTTCTCATAGATTTGATCTCTTATGTTAATTTTACTCAAATCACAGCGATTAATCTTAGGTTAAATACTGGATAGATCCTTGTTTGAGGGATTTCCGAGGTTAGGCTTACTCGATATTTCGGTCCGGTGCCTCGGGCCTTCTTCAAGAGATGTAGATTAATTACATTGAGAATGGCGCATTTCTAACATGGTAAGGGCTTACCATAGCAGACCACGAAAACAAGTTAGTCGAGAAACTAACAACTGAAGTTGTTAGAAATGCGCCATTCTCATTGTAATTAATCTATATCTCCTGAAGAAGGCCCAAGAAACCGGACCGAAATATTACTTTTACAAGTCCGAACAGATGCAATGTCAAAATACATAAATATAATAAAATCTTATTCTTATTTTAAGCCAATGCTTTGTTTATTTTTGAAAATTGTTTTATTCTTTCCTATATTACAAAAATAGAACTTCTATTTATTATATAATTTATTGGTACCTTAATTATTCTAAGTCAAATGAATAGAAATTATCAATTATTTCTTTTTTAAAACATTAAAAAATGAGTTTCTATTGATAATTAAAAAATTAATCCATCGTTGCGATGCCGAAGAATCAACCACTAACTCACTTCTACATTAGCCAACTTTTGTAGAAGATTTCTCAAATAACTCTTCTTTTTTCTTTTTCTTAATGCTCAGTTTTATGGCTATTTTGGCAAAGATTTAAGCTTCATTTTCCAATGTAATGATGATTCCTTTCTCTTTTTCTTTCGTTCTTTCTCCTTTTTCTTTTCTATTTAGGAGAGAAAGAAAGATTTCCAGAAACGTGAAATTACATATTTACTCTTAACTTAAAAAAAAAAAAAATATATATATATATGTAATTAAAATCGTATATCTAAGTCAAATCTCAAATACAAATGAACAACTTTACAAACATATCTAAGTCAAATCTCAAATAAGTCAAATTTATTTCAAATCACGTGATCCTGCTATTCTGAAGGGATATTGCTAAATAATCTATCATTGATTTTAAAACAGAGTTTTCTAATTGTCATTATCAGAATCAAGTAACGTCTCAAATTCCGTAAGATCATTATTAAGTGGCTAAAAATACATGTTTATTTTCTAATAGATCACGCAATAACGAATGCCACGAACTTAAATCCATTGTTACAGTTCTATATATTCAATCAACCGTAAGCTTTTTTGCAATTTTATTTTAACAATACATTATTATAAAAAAATATTATTATACTAAAATTACCGTATACATATTTATGGTGATGTAAAGAATAGAAATAAAATTAAATAAGCATTTAACAATGCAAGTTTAATAACTAACATTACAATATTCCTTATAAAATGTGAGTATAAATTGGCCTCTTCGTTTAATCAGCGGTCATTTAGGATAAATGTAGTTTAAGTTTCTGACTCGGGAGGTCGCCTAATATGCGGGTAATGTAAATTCAATGGCATACGTTGTTATTGTTGTTTTTGTTTCTTTTTTCAATAGTCAAATCCGCGAAAAATTGAAGGGCTTGATTACTCCCCTTGATATATTACAAAATAATAATAATAATAATAATAATAATAATAATAATAATATAAGTTTTGTGCTATTTTAATTCTATTATTTAGATATCTACAAACAATAATAAGGTGTGAAAGAAGGGACTAACAAATACGTAGAAATGACATATATAATTAGTTAATTTAGAGATATTAATGTTGGTTCGTCTTCCTTTAATATTGATATATTTGATATTCCTTGAGTAAATATTAGATGTGTACATTCCGTTAGTAATGAAATTAAAAATTAATAAAGAACAATATTTAAATACTTTCTCCTAATATAACAATTAGTTGAATGGATTTGTAACAATGTATAGTTATTACAATGAAGGTGCTCTGTGCCTCTCAAAAGTAGTTGGGCTGTAATTCGAAAAGCGAGTTAAACCAATCCTCTATGGATCTTTTAGTTTTGAATGATTCTCATACAAATGCAAATGAAGCGATGAATGCACTTCTAATCGTTGTGAATGAGGGTGCTTTGCAATCAAGTAATTGCTTCCTCCGGACGGAGAGGAGCATCTCATTATATATTCGGATCACAATGAGATGCAGTTCAAACGTTGCTTCTTCCATTACCCGTTTGTGGCGATCGAAGCCCGGTTTTCGGTAATTTCCCCACTTCTTAGTTGAAATTGGGTTGTTTGTTTATATGTGGGCGGCTTCCCTCTGGTCCGAAGCTCGTCTCCAATCGCCGCCGTCCTCATTAATCATAATTAATCCCAGATGATTGGGCTGGCGGGGCTCGGAGTCTACCGCCCGCCGCGAAACCCACAGCCAATGGCGGCGCTGCAACCCGTCGACATGTGATCGACGATCGGCGAACCGCGTTCGAGCATCGGGTTGGTCCTAGTCATGTGACCTTACCCTCCCGTGATAGTTGCCGCGCGAGCACAGCTTTCGTGTCGTAATTTGAAGAAGACGGATGACTTGGCGAGTCCCACCCCTCCTGTTAGAGTCACAGATAATCGCTGAGGTTCAGGCGACTCACCTTAGCATGCACGCCGAACGTACGTGACGGTGTCCTCCCTGCTGTTGGCCACTCAACGCCGCGAAATAAGTGTTCACGGGGGTCGGGGTGCGTCTCCCGCCTTCCCATCGATGAGCCACTAATCGACCTCGTGTTGTTGTTGTTTGTTTGTTTGTTGTTGTTTTTGATCGTGTCCGATGTTGGTCGCATAACGTCGAGGCTTTAACCCTTTACCGAACTCCTGAAGGACGCTGACCCGATGCAGCGGCCGGCCTTCACTCCGTTCTCCATAGACTCACTAATGTCGACCCCGGTGGCAGCGCCGTACCCGGCCTCGGCCCCGCACCTGCCGCTGCCGTTGCTCTACAACGGCTACATGCTGGTGCCGCGGCCAGTGCCGCAGCAATTTCCACCGGGACCGTCGGCAGCTGGACTCCTTGCCTTCAGCCCTGCCCTGTCACAGGCCCTCCACTCGCAGCTGGCACTCCCGGCCTTGACTCCGGCCAGCCTGCCGCAGGACTCTCCCCTTGCCTCGCTGACGGCGGCGGCAACGTCTCCTCTTCGTTCGGCGAATGGGCTGAGGCACTCGCCGTCGCCCATCAGGACGTCGGAACCATCGCCGCAGCCACAGGATCTTTCCGGTGAGTCACAAACTTAACTTTAGAAAAATCAATACTTGACGAAACTACTCTCTTGGCTGGTGGGGAAACAAAACTCATCAAACACAGAATTATACCATTTAGTGTATGTTAACGTCTAGCGTTTTCATTCCACATAAAATTTAAATTAAGTGTACACTTCGTTTGGGTATATTTTTTAAAATTTCAATCAAAGGCTTTAAGTAAATTAGGCTTCTATCGTTCTAAAGAAAAATACCGTCTGTAGTTCCACGGAGGAGATACCATTAAGAACAAAAATTCATACAAAGAAACAACTATGACAAATAATGAAAAAAGGAGAAAAACTCCAACCAAATGTACGAATGTAAGAAAACTTAAAATTTCTATTTCTTCCGCAAAATTAGGAAGAAGGATGGCCTTGAAATCAAATAGCGTCAAATAGTAGAAGGGATTTTTCTATTAAAAAATGTATTTTTATTCACGAAAAATTATGTAAAAAACAAAATGAAAACAGATCAAATCTGCTACATACCGTTTGTCTTATGATCTTGAAATGTGTAAGGCAAAAAAATATAAAAATCTGCTTCGAAACGTTGTTTTTAACAATAAAGTAAGTCAGACAGACTTACTTTACTTTTTCAGACCCAAAAGTAAAGGGTAAAAATGCATAAAGGATTCGACCGAGAAAAAGTCATCATAGACCCTATAGACTATAGATAATCGTCCCACAAAAAGATGAATACGGGACAGTCAATTATACAGCTTTTTTTTTTCTATTTACTGTCTTTTGTCTAAGAATAAGTTCACACTAAGCAAATTACTTTTTTTTACAATTATCCCCACATTTTAAAAAATATCACTTAATATCTGTTATTTAATTCATTCAGGCGGAAAATTTACATTTCATCAATTATTAATCTTAAAAAAGCATTTACAACTTCGTAGTAAAATAAAAATTTATTTTGAAATAGAAATAGTAGTTTATAATTTATATAAGAATGATTTTTTTTTTCTGAAAATTCAAGTTTGTAAAATTGAATGAATGTTTATTCTTAAATTTTTGTAAGTTTTCGTTTTCTGTGAAAATTACTGCGGAATTTGGAATAAATAATTAGCGTCGTTCGCATCACATTGGGAAATGATTCTCTTCGTTTTTTTCCAACTAGTGGAAAAGAAAATTCTCATAAAGAAGAAAGTAGGTTAATAACTTCGCAGGTGAGAATTATTACATTAGACAAATGATGCAAATTATACATTCTTTTTTTTATATAGTAATGATTTGGAAATGAAAAATTCATAACAGACTTTTTTGGAATAATAACAAAAAACAACATAGTTCTCTCTGTCTTCCCATTACATTTCATTAATTTTGAGTTACATTAATTTTATTATTTTATCATTTTAGTTATTTAATTATTTTATTTTATTTATTTATAAGGATTTTTTGGCTATATTTGCGTAACTCGACAGTTGCACTCATATTAAAGTAAATTACAAATTAGAAAACACGATAAAAACAGCTTAAAGTAATTAACAAAGTAATATTACTTAATTATCTTATAAATATAATACTTTAAGTACGATATTATAAAGCTTTTAATTGTAGAAAAGCAATTAGACCTGCCTTATTTCGCAAAACGTATTAATGAAGTCTGATCCAGTTAATTATTTTTTTAAATAAGCCTGTGTTAGATTAACATTGTATTTTGCGATGTAATGAATTGAATATTGAACGTCCATATAGTTAGTATTCTGAACAATGAAGTAAATTAATTCTTTTTCTGCTTAATATACAGTGTTTTCTGTAATTAGTTTTAAAAACATTCGTATCATCAAAAGTTTTGCCAGACTTCTTTAGCGGCAAAGAACCATTAATTAAATCAATATGTTCTTACTTTTAATAAGCCTTAGGATATTCCGGAATTTTAGTATTTCTTACTGATTTATTGTAGTGCTACCATGCGATTAAATACTTTGTTTTTATGAATATTTTGAAACATTTCTAATTTGTATTCATTTTCTTTCAATGAAGTTCTTCGAAAAATAATTTATGCATTAATTGTAACTTGTGTTGAAGTAACTTCTTTAAATTAAAATTACACACTAAAATTTAGACCGATATAATAATATCTTACGAATTTATATAAAGAAAGGAATCTATAAAATTTCTGTAATTAATGGAGTTTGCAATTCTGGAGACTTGCTTTCTTCCTAATCTCTAGGAGCTTATTCTAAATTATTATTAAGTGTCGACAGTTAATAAATTACTAATACAGTTTGTTAAGTGAAAGGAAAATAGATTATGTAAAAAAATTTTGCAATTGTGGGTAATAAGAATAGATTTAAATTTTTATCGGTACTTTTCTGGTATTTAGTAATTGAAATGGCTTCTATAATAACTGTTATTTTTATTTGTAAATTTTAAATACGAAAGTTTTGTAAAGAAACAATGTAAAAAATGTCCAACGGAAAAACTGTAAATAATAATTTTTTAAATTTAAAATTAATTATTATTATTTACTATATTTATGTATCTGCGATTATGATAGGAAATTACTTTGCCGTAAATTAGTTAACCAGAATTGCGATAAAATTATTTTTGTTTTCATTTCCGCTGAAATTAGGTTTTACGCAAATCGTTTTGGAAAGTTAAAACCTCACAATTTGGACAGCGATTTGCTTTTAAAACTTTCACAGTCGTTTTCAAGTTCATCCCATAAAATGTTTTGTTCGCATAGAAATAAACGCGACCTTCTATCATTCACACAACGAAAAGTTCCAAATTTGCTAAAAGTTCAAAGACAATGTGTAGGTGGGTTTTGGCCCAAGATAATCCCACAGTAACGCAGGTCATCGATTCGTAAATTATAAGTTCAATGTGAAAGTCCCACACTTTTTTATTTCTAATTTTGTGTAAATGTATCCTTCCCTTTTCAATCTCAGATATTTCATAGATTGTAATTATATTTATTGAACATTAAATTCTCACTGTCATTCTAATATGAATTCCATTGCAAATAATGGATAAGGAAAATGTAATGAACAACTATAGACCAATGCATAATTAA
Organism: Thereuonema tuberculata; assembly: GCA_023159025.1. Lineage (NCBI taxonomy): Eukaryota > Metazoa > Arthropoda > Chilopoda > Scutigeromorpha > Scutigeridae > Thereuonema > Thereuonema tuberculata. Next base: position 26,855,279 of record JAFIDM010003189.1, on the reverse strand, counting down.
GATAGCATAGATTATTCTATACTCTGAAAGTTCATAGATTAAAATTAATTAATATGTATTGGAGCGTCAAATACTATTGCCAATACTTTCCAACATTAAGGAACCCAATAGGAAAACAATTAATTTAAATAGATGTAGAAATAAATGTATTTAAATAAATGTAGAATTAATTGAAATAGATTATACTTCATCGTGTTAACTAATTAGGTCAATTAATGAACTTTTACGATAAACTTCAATTTCATTAAAAATAATTCGTTTTCTTTAAATTGATCACCACAGAATTTAAGCATTGAAAAGTTATTTGCAAAAAAATAATAAATTATCTTAAAGATTATCTTAAAGATTATTGCTTTATTAATGAACGATTTACAGGAAGTCGAAACTAAAATTGTCAAATTAAATGAAGAAGATCGAATCATGTGTTTTACATTTTCTATAACTTAATAATTAATGTAATTTTTTTTATATAATACAACTGCTCTAATTTCATAATGGAAAAAAATATAAAAAAAATTAATTTAAATAGCTAATAAATAGGGTTGATTCAAATAACAAAATAAATTTATTAAGCTATTTTAAAATCAGAGATTTAATTTAACTTAATTTAATTTATTTTTACGCAATGTAAGAAATTAAAATATCTTAAAATTTAGATTTAATACTTAGGCCTAAACTTTTAAAACTATTCTTATCATTTATAACAATAAATTGTAAATTTTTAAAATTCAAACGTATTTCTACTAATTTCTATTAATTGATTACTTCTTTTCATTTTTTTTTACGCAGTAAATTAACAAAATTCAATAGAAATTCTAAAGACTAGTCTAAAATCATTAGGACTATTTCATTATTATTATTTTTCTATATTTTCTATGTAAAAAAACCCTTACATTTTTTGTGTATGGTACCACAATGATTGATGAACCATTTTCCTTTTTTTTTTTCCCTCTAAATTGCTTCATCATTGACAGGACTCGGGGCTCTTAATGGATTCGAGACAACGTTCTAGTTGGTTTATGTGGCTTTTTACCGCTTAATTAACAAGTATAATTGCAATTACTTTCTGACTCATTCTTGATTGGATGGATTGTGGCGTCATTCACCAACTGAAGCGAATTTATGTCGTAATGCAGTGAGAATTTGGGCTTTTTTATTAATTGTTTTTAGTCCTCTTTCATTAACAGTGTATCATATTCTTAACTTCTACGTATTTGATAATAAGCTTGTATAGCTTATAAAATCTTCTAGCTGGAAGTATATTGTCATTATTATAATTATTATTACTAACTAACTCTTAAGAACTTAAACTACTAAATCTAGTACAAGACCGAAAAATGTAATTTGATGTTTTATCTTAAAACCATAAATGTAATAATTTACATCTAAAACTATTTCAGATAGGAAAAATATTAGAATAATAATAACTTCCACTTCTTAAATCCTTTCTATTCGGCTTCACTCATTATGAATAAAACCTACTTATCAAACTTCAAACAGAAAAATAACTAAGTAATAAAAATACTGCGATTATTTTATAAAGATTTTTTTTTTAACTTCTAATTTAACTTTCTGCTATTTTCTGGATGAATTAATAAATATTTTTCCATTAAACATTTTATATTTTATTTTATACTCATTTCTAAGTTCATTCCATCGTTAACTTTGCATTTCTAATTACCTTATTTAATAGATATTAACATTTAAGGCAGTTTCTGATTTTTTTTAAATTTTTAAAGTGAAGGTATGCGGGTTTTTTTTACGTATTAAATAAATCCTGAAAAAAATAAAACAACGCAAAGTAATATAAATAATGGACAGAATATTTATTTGAAGTATCTTGAGAATTGAATAAATACAAGCAAAAATATTCGTTTGTTAATATAATAATACATCAGAGCGCAGTGGTACCTCAAAGGAAAAAAAAAAAAAACAATGAAAAACTCACCAATGAATAAAACTAGTAAGAAAATCCATGTGCCAGCGAGAGCGGCCTCAATGAATTTTTTTAAAGCATAAGACTTCAATATTACTTAATTTAAAAATAACAAACTTCTTAAATCGAATCGGATATCGAATCTCAAAGGCCCCTAAAACAGTAACATATCTTGAGTTACACAGAAATACTTCCTTAAAACGCTTCCAACCATTGGTTGACTATGTTTTTACATCTCAAACGATAACTTTAATATTTCTTTCTACAGTGTTTCACATTTTGTTTGAACTATACCCAACTATTATTAAATCTTTTCTCTCTCTCTCTGATAAAGGAAAAATACCTTTAAAAGTAAATAATAAGGAAGAAGAAATGAAAAAAATGTGTTTATTAAACATTTCTTACGATACAAAGAAACATATGTAAACCTAAAGCATTTTTATAATGAGCATTTTTTGTTGCACTAAAAAAGATTGTTCAAAATTATCTTCAAAAAATACAAATAAAGATCAGCAGTTGATGAATAGATCCCAAATATATTTCGGAGTATATTGAGGTGAACTGAAATCAATTAATAAATTACAAACAAATAAACATTTTTTTTTTAAATATATATTACTAGAGAAGTTTAGATCTATATAAAATAAGCTATTATTATTCATATTGAAATAGATTTATTAATATTTGTATTGGTTTATAATAATAAATCAGTCGATTCGTTAACAAACTGTTCTAAATCTCTTAAATAATTTTTTTTTTCTAATGAAAATTCAAAAATTTAACTTCTTGTCATTTTCAGTTATTTAGTATATAAATATAAAAATAAATGCAGATTTGTTTTTTTCTTTTTTTAAGTTAAATAAAGAAACACTGTAGAAATCGTTAACCAGTTATTAGTATAAATGAAACTTTAAATAAACCAAAAGAAAAAGTTTTATAAGTTCCGAACTGTCGATTTTTCACTCTAAACGAACGTCTCATTTCCCTTAAAACAAAAATTAATATAAAGTTGAAATTAAATAAATCGTTTAATATACAGAGGTCTTGTATTAATATATCTCTTCTCAATATGAACTATTCCTAGGTATTAGAACTTTATATGAGAGCTCTTTCAAACAAGTAGACGTCATAATTAGTTAATTGATTAATTGATCGTTATTACAAAGAAATTTATTTATAATAATTTTATTAAAAGATAATATGTTAATTTATTAAATATTTGGAATAGGGAATAAACAAAAATAAAATCACTTTAGGAACTTAGTAATTAGATTTTTTCTCCTCTAAAATCAGACTGAATGAACTATAGAGATAATGTATCTTATATCAGGTGTAGTGTGATAGTAAACTGTTTTGTAGTTTGTGCGAATTTCTTTGTTTTTAAGATTTTGTCGGATTGACAAACTTACGGCTTTAAATATATAACAATTTCGTTTTCAAAGATAATTACAAAGAAGAATTTAGAAAAAACCGTCTGTTCATTTCCAGTTGCTTGTCCTGTCAGAATTCCCTTATTGGGTTTAGCTTAAGCCTATTGAACTGACCATTCTTTATTTCTTAACTGATCTATGTCCCATCATCTACGTTTTCTTGGGTTTGTCTTTGTGGGTGTCTCCCCACATCAACCTATAAATGTTTACTGGAATCCGCTGGTGAACTAAGTCACTCCTCTAACTGAAAATTGTAGGGTGCAAATGAACCAGTCTGCTATTATCATTCGTTACCGTCCTTGAGCTACACCAGCCCTACTAGGCACAACGAACAAATCACAGCCTTAAACATGTAGGCCTCCGTCGCCACACTTTTTATTTACCATTTTGGCAGTTGTGTGTGTGTCCCTCTCGCCCCCCCCCCCCTGCCCTTGGTGGGCACTGACGCCCCCTCCCTCCTGCACATATAGCCTCGAGACCCGCGTGATTTATGGGTTCAAATGATGGCACTTTGCGCGGTAATTTCAACGGAAAGCCGGACTTGGCGGTATCTCCAAACGGCGGCTGCAGGGTCTGGGCTTTCCACCCTCTGAACGGTATCACTCTCCCCGTGGGACGAATCGTTCATATGGACCGCCACGTGCTGTGTGCATCTTGTTCTACGTTTCGTATATATTCAAATAGAATTTCCAATAGTCTGTCATCATTAGTACAATATTTAAAGATGAATTTTACTCTAAAAAGCATATTCCACAGCACATAAATGCATAAATCAGTTAAGAAAAGTTATGTTACAGAGATTAGTTTAAGATTTCCATCAGCCCTAACTAATTTATAAGCTTTATTTCCTGCTTGAATATAATTAAAAAGTTCGCAGACCAGAACGATTTCAAATTGGAAATAGTTTTGATAAAAACATTTTTGAAAGTAGCAACACACACCAGCACACATTTATGACGAAATCTTTGTTTAAT
>JAFIDM010003189.1:26767182-26850929 GCA_023159025.1 Thereuonema tuberculata | reverse complement strand
GTAGCAACACACACCAGCACACATTTATGACGAAATCTTTGTTTAATGCGTATTTCTTTCAAAATGTAAGAATTCTAGATTTAAGATTAAAATAACTGATTGTAAAGAAACAGTTATAAACTGTGCATTTCTGTTAAGTGAAGTAGTATTACTTAGTTAGGAACATAATAATTAAGAGACATATTAGATTGTCCGTTGAGAATAAATTTTTAAAAAACTTTGATGCAACTTCATAGAACCATTTGCTCCGATAATGGTAGATTTAAGGAACTACTTCTAACTGTATCCAGTTTCTTAAAAGCATTTGGGCCACATTTTCCAACGTTCTGTTTTCATTACAATGATCACTTGTCATTCGTTTTTGCTCTGAGGATAATTTTGCGATTATTTAAATAAATTACACAAACATTGTGTATCAAGGGCTAGTCAAATGATGGATTTTTAGTAACGATGAGAGAAATTCGTACTTTGATGTAGTACCATTACCACCTTACATCCTGCATCTCAATATAATCTGTAACAATTACAATTTCTTTCATTTATTCTTTTTATATCTCTTAAAAATATACAGTATAGCATCGATTATCCGATTATCAATCAACCGAAACATCGGTTAACCGAAGGAGTTTCAGAAGACAAAAATTTAAAAAAATTAATTTGCGAATTAAAATTAAAAATTTAATTTCTTTCCCAGTGATAGGTCTGATGATGGGACATTGTTCCCGAAACGCGTAACGACCAAAACAATGCAACGAAGTCACAGGACGGATTTAAAATAAGGTAATTTATTATCTAAAACTTGACTTGGATCATAATTAGCAATGTTTAAAATACAATTTAAAGTTTTGTGTTTAATATGTAGTCTATCACTGTTTCTGTATTTCATATCGCTCCTAAGATACTGGTACAATTGTTTCGTAAATGATCGGCTATCCGAAATATCAGTTATCCGACCACCACCCCCGTGCAGCATTGCTTCGGATAATCAATGCTCTACTGTAGATTATATGTAAGTTAGCTAATCTCCTGTCACAGGCAATTCCTAATACCTTCTATCACAAATCCAAATAACTCTGAATGGGATACTACAAACATTAATGTTATTTAGGATTATAATTTTCGAATGACAGTGATCACGAATTATAACCTCTATTTTGATGAACTGAACATTTTGAGATTCTGGTGTCCGAAAAGAACAGTTGGATATGCAGTATGAAATGGCTTTTAATACTACACATTGACTAAGACAACATAGTGTAGGATTATTGAGTATATAAATAAAGAGAAAGCGAAATTTATGCTTAAAGCTGTTAAAATGATAAAAGTAAATCATCGATTATTATTAAAAGATGATCTGTCATGAATTTTGAATATTATTTGGAGGATTCAAAAATAACGCTGGCGAATCCATAGAGGTATAGTTATATTATCTTTACAACAACAGAAGTTTTAATATAGTTACGGAAATTAAATATAGTTACGGAAAATATATATATAGTTATGTAGAAAAAAGTAATACCGTATATTACTACGTTACTTATTAATTATTACTTGTTGTGTTGTTAACTATGGTCAGATAGTTTCAATTACTTTTTCTAAACTATGTGACAATTGCATCTAAAAATTAGAAATAAGAATTAAATGTCGTCAAAACTTCTCAAATATGCAATTAAGTATTTCCTTAAGTTAATAAAAATGAGCATTGCTTTTTAAGAAGCGATATAACTATTTTATATGTTATCTGCTAAATTAGATAAAAATTAGTCACGAAAACAAAAACAAAAAATTCAAAGAAATAATTAAAAAAATATAAAGAGAAAAATCAATTAAATATTCACTTTACGTGTTTATGTATTCATATGCATATTTTCTTACTTTTCCTATATGTGGATACAATAACATTCCGTACTATACCCTAAAATAAGCTAAAATATCTACATAAAGCATTGGTTTTGTAAATACAAACAATAAAAATATACAATTGCAAATTTTCAATCTCAAATGCATATTAGTAATAGAATAGAGGTAAATCTAGATAATGTTGCAATTAAATTAGATGCGTTTATGTTTTTAACTTGTGAATTGCTTTGAAAATGTCATTGTCGTCGTGTTCAAAACTTTTAGACCAACGTCAAAACTTTACGTCAATTTCTTTAGCCTATTTCAAAAAACTTAAGACTTTTGGAAAATTAAATCACATATGTTCTCATTAGTTACTACAGTTTAAAATGTATCTAAATTGTAGTAACAGGTTTTAAAGACACGGATTTATAATCAATCAATAGGCCTAAATACTCTGTTAACTTAATAGACTTATTAAAAATTAAGTCTTTACCTAAACTTTTTTTTTGGTAAAGTTACAATCTAAGGATAATATTTAGTTCAAAATAATAACATAATGACATAAGACCAATGTTGGGTCTTCATATCAAACTTTTTATACAATTTAAACCAAAATAAAAAATATTCAATTGGATTAAATATTCCATTTTCAAACTAGTGCATTACAACACGTCATTTATCTTTAATTCCATAATCAGAATGATTAATTTGAAAGGTAATTTAAATATTAAGCTATAATTTTAATTTTTCTAAATTTAGAAATACTCTAATGAGAAATGAGTGAACTATAACAACGGGTAATTAAAAAGAATATCAAACCTTAAAAATTAAGAAATAAATTTTTAGACTATTATTATTACTAATTTTTTAGAGCATTGAAGTAGGCCTAGCGACCTCGCTTACTGCCATAAAATTCTTTCCGTTTGTAAATCTAAATAAATACACATCATTGTTTATTTCAGGATAGTGATGAACGAATATATGACAGCAATTGATTTGATATATAACTTATTATCTTCAGAAATACATAGACATATCATCATTTAAAAAAAAAAAAGAAAAGCTATTTTTATGTTTGACTTTGTAACCGAACTCCTAATTTAAATACCAATTTTTTGATGTCGTTCTAACAATTTTATTTCCCCCCCCCCCCCTTCAATATTTCCCGCTCTTTTCTCTTTCCCTTTCACCCGCCCCTTCAATGATTTGAAAACATTAAAATATCGCTGTCACTAAATTATTTCCACTGTCTAGTTTTTTGTTCGTGTCTATAGAGATGGCGCGTGCTTCGCTAACGATTTCCTATCACCTTTTCCGATTTGCAGATGAAAGGGGCAAACGGAAAAGTTTGGATTATAAAGAGAATTAAAAAAAAAAAAATAGCGTACTTATGTTTTGAGCCGTGCTTCTATTGTTACTCTCTTTTCCCCTACCTGTTAAATTCAATAGACTCAAGTATTTATGTGTGAATATTAAACCTATCATTTCGTTGCCGGTGCATGAACCACCATTTGACTTTTTACGTGATCTAATAGAGCTACAACCGCCCATCAAAAGAATAGCTGCGAAATTTATCCTGCAATTAGCTGTCAGACACAGGCAAACCTTGTGCATATCGTTGGCACAAAAAATTACGTAGGCAGGGAGCAGTTACCATTCGGAAATAGATCGAACATGAATGGAATTGTGGCGTTTGTGCTTCCATAAGCAGTTCAATAACTGAATAGAAAACCACACATCGGAAGTACGGCAGCTGGTACAAAGAAGAATGATTAAACTTTTTTTTGCAATTTTTTTTGTTCGATTTTCGAATTATTCTATTTATTTTATTATGATAATAACAGCCCATTATGTAGATGAATATTCATCAATAACTTGTGAAAAATGTATGTTTTCTAATTTTCATTCTAAATTTTTATTTTTTTTTTATTTTAAAGAAAAAAAATATAATCGTCAATTTTATTTTGTAAATAAATATTAAAATATCTTATTACAAAAAATAAATTTCATATATATAGAAGAAGCTCGTGATTTGTCTGTGTAAGTCTTTAAAACTTGAAGGGAAATCCAACGGCCCATGCAGGACCGACAAAACGCGGGATGTGTAGGCTCCCGCGATTATCTACCAATAGACTAAATTAATGTCGATATTTCTATATAATTAGTAAAGAAGATTATATATTATTTCAAATAGCCTAATTTATATTCAAACAAAAAGTCAAATTATTTTACATAGTTTAAAAAAAGACCAATAAAAAAAAGTAAATTATGTTTTTTCACCCTAATTTGAAAATGTTCCATTATAATAATAATGATAATAATATAAAATAGGAGGGAAAAAAACAAACAAATTTACATCTATCTCAATGGTGATTTTTTTTTTATATTGGTGTAAATCTCAATAGGCCTAATTCTATAATAATTCTATAAAAATAAAGATTGACAATAAAAACAATGTAAAGTTCAAATGTCTGCTAGAATTTCAACAACAAATAAACTTATCAATAGTCTTTGATATTCATTAAAAATCATGATACTCAGTTTACATACATATCAATTAAATAGGAATTAAAGTTGTAATAAAACGTAAAATGTAACAAAAATTAAATTTAAATAACTTTGTGCAGAAAGTTATTCTTCGAAAACAATTTAAATTGTTAAGATGTGATTTATAAAGTTAGTAGGCCTATTCATGCAAAACTAATTAATTTGAATACGTAAACTTTATATATTAGGTCAAAAGTGATGTCTAAAACTATTTTTACTTTTACTTGAGTTGATTTATATCCCACTGAATTTATATGTAAATGTATTTTTATCTTATTTAAAAGTGATTCTAAGTGATTTACATTTATCAAAGTTCGGGTCTTCGAAATACTTTCATATTTACGTGATTGATATTTTTCATTTCAGTTTTTTACTTGGTTTATCCGTTGTTGTTTGTAATCAATTAATTTTGTAATAGCCACTAAAATATTAAAATAGTCTATAAATGACTATAGAAATTTTTAATTTCCTATTCTTATTTAGAAGCTTTATCAATTTATTACAAAATGAAGCTGATCGTCGAACTGACCATCCGACCTCAACTAGTCTCGTTGGTCTAGAATCGTTTACCTCCCCCACTGAAGGACCTCTACTTGTGAGACACCTTTAATTTTTACCATAAATTTAAATAAGTTACAGTGAATATCTTGGGCCACTGTTTCCTTAAATTAAAATTACAATACGTGAATCTCACAATGAGTGACTTTGTTAATTAGAAATAAAAAATAAAATATTTTATTCATTTGTTTTTTATAATTTTGGTAATTACAATTATCGGATTCAAAAATTAGACCAATGAAAGTAATAATTTCTGTTGGTCTACTTTTTGAATCCATTATTACACTAAGGAATTATTATTTATTTAAAATAAAAAAAATGAAAGAAAAAAAAATATTATTTTCTTGAATATCTGAATACGTATATTTGGTTATTTCTGTCAAGATAACAAATATTGAAAATTGAAATGCATTAATAAATAAATAAATAAATAAATAAATAAATAAATAAATAAATAAATAAATAAATAAATAAATAAATAAATAAAAACCGCACGCGAGTCGGAAGTCATAATTGGAATGATATCGAGAAGCGTTTGACTGTGATGCCATTTTGTTTGATGTGTGGCACATGACGTAACAATTAGTCGATGCACAATGCGGCTGCTCAGCAGATGGCCGACGAGGGTTTGATGGGCAATATTGCACACGGGGAGGAAACAAATCAAACGGAATGGCCTCTCATACAGCATATGTTGCTCTCCAACTGATCATGATTCGCCCTTTATTCGAATGACGTCATTAAGTCTCGCCTCCCCCATCAATTCAATTCTTTGGAGCCTAAGCCAGCAAAAGACACACTGGGACGAAGAGTTAAAAAAAAAAAATTATATTTTTAGTTAAAACATAAATAAAAAAAAAAGAGTTGTTTCTAGATCAGAATTTAAATTAAAAAGAAAATTAAGCTGAATAAAATTAAGTTTAAAAATTAAAAAATAAAATAAAATAAAGAATAAAAATTAAAGAAATATCAAAATAAAATAATAACTATAATGTAGTTATAGATAAACAAAGCCAACACGAAATTTACAGCTTAATTTTGGAAATACTTCGAAAATTGTATTCATAAAATTTACACTTGTTGATTCATTTAAAAATCTTTTTTACTTTTGGAAATCAAGAAATATTTAAATCTATTCTCAATAAAAAAAAAAAGTAAAAGGTAAAAATTAAGAAAAAAAAAATTATTTTAGCCTATATTAGAATTTTTAAATCCTATTTCCTAATAAAAATACTGAAAAAAAAAATTTGAAACAACAGGCAAATGCAATAAAAAAAAAAATAAAAAAGAGAGAAAAATAATCTAAAATTGAAGTAAATATTTAAATAATATTTTTATATGAGAAATAAAGTAAATTTCATGAAAAAAAACAAAAAAAAAAAAAGTTCTTCGACGAGGATGGGATTCGAACCCACGCGGGCAGAGCCCATTGGATTAGCAGTCCAACGCCTTAACCACTCGGCCACCTCGTCATGTGAGGAACCGAGCGCCTCCTAAGAGCATTTACAGCCGAGAGAGTATCTCCACCGTTGCATTTCTTGTGCTCTGAACTAATTTTAATAGAGAAAAAGTTTCTTTGACAAATTATTTCAAATTTTAATATAAAAAAAATCAATTTACTGTATATTCTTTAAATTTATTATTTAAATTTTTGCTCACAAAAACTGAAACGGTTATCAAAATTAGATAGAATTAAATATATATATTTTTTTAATAAAAATATATGTTAATAATTTTATGAATAATAAGTTAAATGCTTTAATTATTTTTTTTACTTTCGATTTCCAATTTTTAACGTTTTCGAAGATATTATTATTATATTTATTAAACAAGTTTTAAAATAATTATCATGCAAGGAAATTTATAGTATAAAGTTTTTTAAATATAAAATAATTACCTTTAAATATGATTACTATTTAATATTTATTATATATATTTAATAAAATTAAGATTTGAAATCACTTTCCTAGGGTTTCTCAACCTTTTGTTACCCATGGACCCCTTTTCCCTTCTTTTTTTTTTTTTGGTGGACCCCCTCTTAGCTAAAAAGTAAAGGGATTATATTAATAATCAACAAATAGTAAATGATTATGCTTTATTTTGAATGAAAACTAATTTAATGGAAATAAATTATTCTACAGTGGTAAATAATACATATTCTACACACTGGTAAATAATTCATAATAAACCATTTTAAAATAAGTGTGATTCAATGAGATCTCTGTGGACGCCGGTTGAGAATCCCTGTAGTAGACGATACCATTTTAACAATTTCATTTTTTTCATTTCCAAATGCATTTTGTAAGTAGTATTTTGTTTTAATATTTATTTATTTTTATTATTTTAATTGATCGAAACAACAATTAATTATTGCTTATTATAATAAATTATATTTTAGTTGATTAGATGTAGCTAACTGTTTTAACTGTTCTGAATATAGCTGTGAACTTTAAGTTATATTTTATTACCCCGTAATTATTAATTTTAAATTTTGATTTTCTGTTGAGATCAGCAAACTTTTCCCAATTGATTTTTTGATCTTAACATCTTCCATTTCAACAACTTCTTTGGTAATTTTATTTCCGTTACAATTTTATTCAAGTGACAGCGAAATCGGGTTATTAATTCTGTGGAATATAAGGCGCGCAGGAGTTGATTTGTGTTTAATCCGTTCTGTCATGGGCTGCCCGAACCGAAGAATTCATTCTGCTTCCAAATCCACGCTTCAAATCGAGTCAGAGCCGAGTGTACAAAGTGCAGATCCGTGTTAGATCAATTTACTACTGTCGTGGAGGGAATTTCGGAATGGGTTGCTACTGAGACACACGAGACGTTTGGCGACTTGTAAATCTAGTCAGACAATCGTTCTCTTGGCCACAGACATTGAATGGATACAGGCCAATTCCCGCACGCATTAATTTACGTTGCAGTAACATCTTTGCAGCCTTTGATATCTCTTTAAAATGGTTATCAAGCGTAATTGCGCGATTATTAAAGTATTGTGAAAATATCAGTCAGATTTCATTTATAAGTAGCGTTTCAACCTGATTGTTCAAAAAAAGGACATTAATAGATCAAACTTGTCTCTCTAGCATTATCTTAGCAGAGATAGGCCTATTTTATAGTAGCCAGAACTCATAGACCAGTAATTTACCATATTTGTGGATTTCACGGTCCGATTCGGTTATAAAAATTTCAGACCATATATTTTCTAAATGTTTACAAATTTAATTACGATTATATACTATATTATAAAATATTTTTATAAAGTGCTCAAACAAAATAAATAAATAAATAATAAATACATAATTTATTTATTTAATTATTTATTCCTCATTTTCACAATCACCACTTATCCGCAACCTGTTGTTTGGAAATCACAGGGGATTAGATTACAATTAAAATTCTGAAGTTGGATTAAAAAAATTAAGTTATACTTTACTCACAAACGTACTTCATGCAAAATATACCTTGGAAGGAAGCATTACAACTTTTAAGAATTCTTTCTTTTTTGAACAAGCAAGCAAATACAGTAAAAGTAATTTTAAAGATGTATTGAGTTTACGAATCTGCTTTCAATGAAAAGAAAGCGTTTATATTTCAAAACAACGCTCCTTTTGAAAAATTAAATTTATAGTCATTGATGATTATTAAATCTGAACGTAGAGTCCCTTGGACAGAAATGGGAAGCGTGAAGCCGGATCAGACCATAAGAATACTGTTCACTTATCAAGTAACATAATCACATTATACCTTACTATATTAAGATCTTTCTTAATAAAGTAAGGTATAATAATTTAAATCAACAAATTATGAATTGACTAGATATTAATTAAATAATTAATTAAAACCTAACAGGGCTGAAATGTGAAGACATGCCTACGTTCAAATCTCAATTTCTGAAATCACCTTGTATATGCATATAGTGATGTCTGTGGATGTTTAAATATTAATAACATTTTTCAAATTTTTAAGCGATTATGATCTACTATCTCTAATTCAAGATAATAAAATAGTTCCATGAGATCTCGTTTATACAGATTTTAACTAGAATATAATATAGGTTACCAATATCTTAAGCAAAAAATGTGATCGTTAAGGATAAGCAATGTAAATAGAAGAATTTTTTCTAATGATATGTTATTAAAATCTTTACTTATAAGATAGAAGTTAAAAAAAATCAATAAACTTGATAAAATTATAATAAGCTCAAAAAAAATTTAAAAATATTTAAAGATTTCTCAGTGGACATACCAATTAAAATTGACATTTAAGTTTAAAATAAACACATTATAAAATTACTAGCGCTAATAATTACAAATTATACGCTAGTAATTTCATAATGTGTTTATTTTTAATTTGCAATTTTAATTGGTGTATACGCTGAGAAATTTTTAAATATTGTGATTTTCGACACAGGTGAAAGGTCATTTGTTAAAGTCCGTAGAGGACGAAACTGGTAGGGATATCTATGTAGCTTTTAATATGTTATAAAATATTTTTAAACGTAGTTATATGTGTTGGCCGTGGATTTTTATTCGTAGGGTTTTTTATTGTTATTTAAAAAAAAAAAAAAGTTGAAAGAGTTCGGTAAATTTTGGGGGTGTTTCTTCCTTTGGCTTCAGTTCAACCTGTTGAGGTTTGTGACGAGAAGTGAAAAGGGAGGGAAACCAACAGAAACTGATTCCATTCGCAGTTTGTCTTTTGACTGAAGGTGTTTTTAGGGAAGCAGGGTGGTGGTGAGGGTGGGGGTAGGGGTTTTTGACTCCTTGCTGAGTTCCAAAGAGACCTCTTTCAAAGTCGGTCGCCTGAGAAATCGGATTCTGGTTTCGAAACGAGTAATCTTGACTTTTCGGCTGCAGTCCATCCGGCTCGTTGGTAATTAAGCTCGGATTAAGACTGGGGATTAGTGAAGGATTTGCCAGTGAGTGAAGAAACACGTGCTTCATTCCACAGATATTAAACATTATGGAAAACTCACACATTGCGTCATGCAATAATTCTGCTGTTTTACAGAATGACAGTTTTCTTCCATGTTCTTGAGTTTGAGAATTATTTAATTTTTCAGCTTAGCCATTTTCGCCTACTTTCCGAGGAACTGAGTCCCATTAAATGGCTGAGCCTGAGATAGAGAGTGTGTGTGTTTTTTTCCTTAATAATAACTTTTGAACGACAGATTGGATTTTCTTAAAACTTGACTTGCTTGTTTATTAACGACAACAGACTGACTTTCGCTAACTTTTTGTATTTATTTATTTATTTTTTTCGTGTGGATGGTATCGACAAATCTGCTTCGTGGAAATGATAAAAATTCTCATAAGAAACCGCCAAACAATGATGCCTAGAAATGGGTATAAATACTTTTAGCTAAACCACTAATTTGTGCGCACTTATGATATGAATAAAATTAATCGGATTTAAGCAACTTATGTACGAAATACTAATTAAATTGTAATTAAATTGTAATATCTGTTTAATACAAACAGTAAAAAAAAAATGACAAAATTTAATTAAATCGGCCTAGACTTTTTTGTTTGTGTCGATTTTACGACTTTTCAAAGAACACAAAGAAAAAAAGAATTAAAGACAGTGTATTTTATGAAATGTAGAATAAATTCCTTCAAGAACTTCTTGTTGAAAATTGTAAACTAATAGTTTTCACGTTAATTAAGATTGTTATAGGTATGTTTTTCTTAAATAAAAATAGGCCTACCTTTAAAACATACGTGCATCTGTATTTATTGTTATTCTGTACCATTCTTATCTTAATGGACAATTTCTCTGATCAGAATTCTTGTAAATTAGCATTCACTTATAAAAAAATAGTACAATATCTCAGCAAATGGCAAGATTTCGGTCTTTTACTTTAAATAAGTCTTGTAAGTTTCAGTCATAAATTGAAAAACAACCAGCAATTTCATTCATGTTCTTTAAAATATATTATCACTGTGTCATTAAAAATAAATAAATAAAATTGTAATTAATAACTTCTTTTATTCTTTCAACTTTGGTAAAGAATTCCTGAGTGAAATATTTGCATTAAAATATTTTATTTGCGGATAATTTATTGTAATACGTTTTAGAATATAATTCTAATTTGGCATAATATGTACCGGTATTTTTTTTTTTTTTTTTTAAATTCTATTTCAAACTAAATTAAAAAAAAAAAAAAATCTTTTCATTTCCGTTGTTGAATGAGTATGATTATTTTTTAATAATATAAAAGAAATTCTATCGTTTTAATTTTAATTAACTTAAATTAAATTACGAAGATTCACTGTCTCAATGAGTTGTTTGTTTTCATTGTTGTTTATCGTTAATTTTATTCTTTGTCAATTGCTTTATTCATCCCCTGCAATAAGCACGAAATTAGCAGCTGTGTCGCTATCATTCCCCTGTTCACACCCTTTCCTCACAGAAACGATAATAAATTCCAAGCAAACAAAGACTTTAATCGATGACAATAAAAGCGCAATTCACAACAAGATCATCTATCGCGCGATTAACTCCAGGGAACAAACACATCACGTGACCTAATTAACATAAAGAGAAAGCTGCGCTCGTGCTTCTGATTAACGAATCAACAGGTTTAAAGAATTAGAAATAAGTAAATAAATAAATAAAATTAGATATAAGTTAGGCCTATCTCCTGGATTTTTGTTCCTTATTTATTTATTTATTTATTTATTTATTTATTTATTTATTTATTTATTTATTTATTTAATTGTTTGTTGTTTTTGTTTTTAACTTCAATTGTTACACCGGTAAGCCAATGTGTTAGCAAAGATAGAGGGGAATAGAACGAAACATTTTGAAGACGAAATCAACATATTAATGGGAGAACATCAAACATAGTACAAAGAAAATACAGTACGACAGTAACAAAAATGTCAAAATTCAAACTTCTGTTTTCTGAATACCATTTATGCTTTTTTTTTAAAATTATTATTGCTGCTTTTAAAAGAAGAAAATTAAAAGTAAATATCCTTAATTCGCGACTTGAAATTCATGATGTTTGTAAAAACAAAATTATGCTTAAATATTTTATTTTTTTTTAGATGTAATTTACTTAAGATTCTAACATTATTATTATTGTTATTATTTTTTTCTTGACATCGCAAGGAAATGTATCCCTTAAATTATTCTCTTTGGATTTCTTAAACTAACGTGAACACACTTAACTTCTTTATTAACTTAACAAAAACTCACTAAAAACACTCGCCATTACGATATTTCTGAGAGCCTCCACAGCCTCTCCTTTTTTCAAGTAACACCATAACAAAACGGTAATATCGTAATGGCGAGTGTTTTTAGTGAGTTTTTGTTAAGTTAATAAAGAAGTTAAGTATGATATTACTTTATGTAGTTTTGTTTATAACGTGAACACGGTTAACTATAAAAATTCTTTATATTCTGGTATATTATAAAAACTTTTTTTATATTAATAAAATCTACTTAATCGACACTTTTCAATATTATCTAAAAAATATTTAAAATTAAAAAATAAAATAAAAACGCTACATGACGTTTCAAAACGTCAAATCTATTAGGTTTTTTTCTCAAATGTACAGACAATTAAAAATTAAAAATGAAAAAATAAAAATAAAAATAAAAACATAGACCCCATAACCCCTAAAATAAACGACACAACCTTATTTGGTGATAGCTTTTTTTTTATTGTTTTTCTTTAAATCTTCTGAAATATTAAGTTCATAAACTAGCATTAAAAAGCATTGATAGTAGAGTTAAAAGAAATACTTAGCGAAATAAATAAAAACAAAACAATTGAGGATAAAAGAGTTGTGAGGTTGTGATTATTCCATTTCCGAATGTATTCCTCCTCTACAATAAAAGCTAACAAGGGAGGTGGAGCTAAAAATACCTTCAAAGTTAAAATGAGATAGAATACAAAAGAACAAGATTAGAAGACATGGGTTTGTTCTGCCTGAGATTCAAAGATGGCGGCAAAGGGGTGACCCACTGCGGTGTGTTTGGTGTTCTCTGGTAATCCCGTCAAAGTCCTCAGCGTCCGCCGCTTCTTCCTGCTACGCGTAGCCTTAAACAAAGTCGTCTTTTCTTTTTTCTTTTAAGTATTTATTATCACAGGATCTGGTTTCTTGGCAACCAAGTGGAAGAATGGCATCGGAGACTATTGTGTCGGTAATGATAGAGCGCAGGGGTAGCGGAGGAGGAGGGATCTACCTGGATTACCATAATTGCCAATCAGGAGAAGCCGCTGTTTTCACGGCCGCTAACTCTCGCCTCCGGCAGGACAACGAACAGATCTTTTTTAACCCTTTTCCCACCGCCGATTAGGAATAAACCGCGTTGGAAAAGACACCCCCACACGTAGTCACGTCACTCCCGGAAGTAAGCGACTCTGTAATAAAAGAACAATAATCTTCTATGACAAAATAATAATAATAATAATAATTATTATTAATATTTAAATAAATACTGGAATAAAAGGGGGGTTTATTTTTTTTGTTGGATTTGATTTTTCGTGGCAGGCAGTTTGTGCAAAGCCCTTTAAATTTGGTCGTTATCTCCATGTTCTTCGTTAATCAAAATGCGGTTTGTTTTCGGTTATCAATTGATTTTGTACAATCTAAATCTAAGATTAAAAAAATATATAACATGAAAGTCGTAATACACATTTCTTTTCTTTGTCCGTTTTTACTAATTATAAAATCGTTAGTGCAGGACATCAGTCTGTAACAAATTGAAATATTCTCATTATTTATCTATCTATCTATTTATATATTTATTTTATAAATATTAACTAAGAAATTCTTCTAACATATGTGATTGAAGCCATACACTGTTACAAAAACCAATCTATGTAAACATAACTTCATTAGACTACCAATAAAAATGACTTAAACTACATTTAGAAAATGTATAAAATATTAATTACTCTTTAAAAAAAAAAGAAGTCAATTATTTGAAAATTCAAATAATTTGTCAAAATTTGTTATGAAATTCGATAAATGAAATGAGGGAACTTCAGACATAGTATTATCTAATCCGCTTTGTCAAATATAAATTACTTCATTAATTTTACGTTATTACTAATGTGTAGGGAATTCTTACTGATAATCTTTATAGTTATTCAAATTCTCTTGTTTTATTGTTTATTTATAATTTAACATATTTGGACAAGGTTGATTACGGTACTGCAGAAAATTGTAGGCACAGATTTTTGTAGAATGGCTTATTTTAATAGTTTTAATAGATTTGTTCGTTACGGATTATCAAAATTGTTTATTGCTATAGAATAATATTGCATGAGTGTTTCAAATGATTAATCAATAATAAATAATTTAGAAACCCCTACATAATTTTCTGACGGTCTGAGTTTACTGCTTATAACAGTAATAGCTACTTTTTTTTTTTACTCTGTTTAATTTATTCTTTTTCTCCTTTTCAGTTTCCGGCTGTTTGGGTAGCGGTGGTTTCAGTTCCGATTCGGATCGTCGCAGTCCTCCATGTCGAGGCTCGAGTGGTGGCTCGGAGGCGCTCGGTTGCAGCAGCGACGACGACGATTGCGGCGGCGGGCGCCCGAACGGTGGTTCGGGCAGCAGCGGACGGTCCTCCATCGACGCCCGAGCCACGGACGGTGACGGCAATCCGTCCACCAACGGTTCGAGCCAAGGCAACGGTGGCGGCAAGAGCAGGCGGCGTCGCACGGCCTTCACGAGCGAACAGCTCCTCGAGCTGGAGAAGGAATTTCATTCCAAGAAATACCTGTCTCTGACGGAGCGCTCCCACATCGCGCACTCCCTCAAACTGAGCGAGGTGCAAGTCAAGATCTGGTTCCAGAATCGGCGCGCCAAATGGAAGCGCGTCAAGGCTGGCGTGGCTAGCGGAAGACCTGGCAACCCCAATCCGCTAGCGCCCAAAATCGTGGTTCCCATCCCCGTTCACGTGAACCGATTCGCCATACGGAGCCAACACCAGCAAATAGAAAAAACAATAGGTCGATCGTAGCTAAGTTAGAGCAAGACTCGTCGGGAAATATCACAGAACTAAAATCCAAATACGGATGGTATAAAAGCGATTGAAGTTGTAGGTTTGTCCCATCAAAAAACAATTTAACTTTGAGAAACTGCTATTTATTTAGAATTACAATATTTGTAAAGATTACATATTCATGCATCAATTATATTCTATAGAGTCTAAAGTATTCTCAATAGCATGAACAATGTGAATAACTTAAATGCCCAAGGGATATAAAACCAAATAAAAAGAACTGAAAAACAGACAATTCCTCAGTGAATTCAATGGCAATAAAAGCAACTTCTGGAAACATGTCCAATGACCGGAAACAAAAAAAAATTATTTAATTAATTTCAGAGCTTAGCTAATCTAAGCTACAGCTAACGTTCAGTTCATTTTTCGAGTTAAAAATGAATCTGCCACTGTTAGATTAAACTGATTTCTAAAAGATAAAACTGTGGATTTTTGAACTTTGGTAAATTTCCTCTTAAAAAGGATTTGTTTTAATGACAATATTAAGCCTTTTTTAAAATCGATAACTTTACAATGAAATAGATCCTATATTATTGTTTCTATAAAAAATACTGAAGACAGTTTAATTTGTTTAAATTAAGGATTTTTGTTTTATTAATTGTAACAGGTAATTTACTTAAATGTAATTATGAACTTTAAAAAAATTTGAAATTGCTCAATTCATTGTAAAGCAATAATTAATAACCATAAGGAATTGGAGAGAATTAATTGGCTAATAATAATTCCTTTAATTTATTAGCCATAATTATTATTTTTATGAAAGAATAAAATTTGTGAATTAATATTTATTTGGTATTTTTACTTTAGGATTAACCAAAAATATTTAAAATTGAAATATCTAAATTTAGTAAATACGAAATAATATATAGGTCTAATTTTATATATAATAAATCTATAATAAAATATAAGAACAAAAAATTAAAAGAAAATAATTCAAAATCAAGTCAACATATTAGATAATTAATGAATTAAACATTTTTTTTGCAATTTAGTCTACGTAAGATTAAAGGAAATCTAGAATAATCATACTTTCTCTTTCGCATGTTAGTTTAACAATTCACAAATTTTATTCTAATGCTGTCTTTTTATATGAATTTTAATTTATAACTTTAAATTTCCCATTCAAGTTCCTATTTGACACAAAAAGAAAATTCTAATATTTAAACCCACCGAATTACGCAAGTTTTATTTATTTTCTTTTATTGTTATATAGTCTACATTTTTCGTTTAACTTCAGTAATATATAATTTGCTTTCATTCTTATAAATAACTTGCAGAATTTTTCGTTTTATAAAAATGCATCTTTTTTTGCAACTATGAGTGCCAAATAGAAGATCTGTGAAACTGTAATTATTCTTATTTATTTTCTTTTTAATTTTATCGTGTATTAGGTTTGTTCTTATAGTTATTTCTATAGAGTTTGTTTCCATTAATTTTATCGATAATTTTCAGCCAAAGAAATAACTGGAAGAAAAAAACAATACCTAGAATTTTATCCAATACATTTCTAAAGGTCTGAGTTTTATAACAAGTCAATTGATGATCATTGCTTGTTAATAAACAAGTATGTTTTATTATTATTATTATTTATTATTATTTTTTTTAAGACTTTAAAGTGTCTTTAAATTTTTTCCGGAAATACTTTGACTGATATTGAATTTTCAGGACTGTACATACGCTTTTCTTTCTTTGTAATTATTTTCTTGTTCATATCTTCAAACACCAGTGAAATGTCTTGAGAGAAACTCGACAAACGACCATTACTATGAAGAAGAACTTCAGTTAAAAGCGTCGTTAGTTGGGATATAACGGAGAGTTAAACAAACTGTGAACTAAGGACGTTCTAAACATTCATGGAAACGATTTCTTCGAAGGAAAATAAAACGGAACTTTTCTTGGAAAACTGTGTAATTAAATTGTATTGAATGTTCAAACTGTTCAGAGCAATACCTCCCAAAATATTTGCAGCTGTGTCCATAAAATAATTATAATTTGTAGATTTATTTCGAATGTGTGTTGTGTTTTCTATTCATCACTAAAACAAACAAAATTTCCAGGTTACGCCAATTTTTCTCTATGTTCTAATCCAATTTTTCAAAAATGTAATAGTAACAATAGTGAACATCCAGTAAAGAGGCAGTCATATTTGTTTTTTGAAAGGACATCAAAAGCAGTCATCTTAACTGTGGCGAATTTAGAAGCAGACTCACCATTTTTTTTTTTTTACCATATTTATTGAAAATAAATATTTATTAACAAAAAAAGTTTTGAATAGTTTTAAAGGAACAAATTATTTAGTCCATAATATTAAGGAAATGGATGATATTTATTAATATTTAATAGTAAGAAGAAAGAATTTAATATAAATAAGCACTGCAACTCATCACAAAAGTATTTAAATGCTTATTTGTCTACAATCTTGAGATGGAAAGAAAGAAGATTATTAAAGAATTTAATGTTATAACGACAGATTGTTAAGTTTACAAGCCTTTTTATCTAAAAAAAAGTTTCAAATCAAAATAATTAACTAGTGTTTTAAATTATTGAGCATTCATTAATGTATTTAAGATCTTAAAAAATGAACAAAAAGAAAAGTTGAAAATTAAATTTTGAAATCTGGAAAAAGTAAAAAATAAAATAAAAGTAAATAAAAGAAATTTTCGTATAGAAGATATACAATTGGATATTACCGTAATATTTATAACATTGGCAATAAAAACGAGACAGCTGTCTCAGGAATCCACTTCTGAAAGAAAAGGTCTGCATTCGTTAACTTACTTTTGATAAACATCTTTATTTAATTTTTTCGACCATTTAATTCCTTGGTGGTTCAGTTAAATGAAGGAATTAATGTCCCATTTTTACAGTTACTTTTCTTACTTTTTATTGAGGTTTCACTGTCATTTCTACCATGTCCATCTGTCCCTCACCCCCTCGTTCCTTCCCCTCCCCTCTCTCCTCCCCAAATAAAAAGACCCAGGTTAAACTTTTGAGATTTTGACAAAACGTTACATTTCTACGCTATACAAAAACAAAAATATAATAGAATTTTATTATTTTTGTTCTATAGCGTAATAATATAAAATCTTGTTCAATCTCAAAAGCTCAACTTTATTTAAAAGTTGATGAATTTATAGTTCTAAAGAAAATAAATATTATTTTTAGTGTAATCGGGATTTTTAATCGTCAATCGTATCGGATTTCGAATTTTTTTTATAATAATGCCAAAAACTGAAGAAAAATGTAAAAAATGTATTTTTTTTTTAAATAATGATGCTGGCCATGTTACAAAATAAATCACCCAATCACTACAGTAATTTTTTATTATAATTATTATTCTGAAAAAAAAAAATGCAATTATTTCAGAAACTTAGGGAGAGGATCTATCCTCGTTTGATGCTGTAAGGTGGAACACCAGAAGCAGAACCTGGACCTAGGACAAGGAAGCTGTGCTAGAATTTTTCTCCTTATGTTTCTTCGAGTGTCAAAAATTGTAAAATGGGACTATAGTTTTTAAAGCTAATTCTTGATTATGTCTACATTTGTTCAAAAGTTGTAACCCATTTAAAATATAAACAATTTTTGAGAGAACGTTTAACTTGTTTGCGGTGGATATTTTTGTTGGATAGGAAAGCCTATCAACATAAAAACACGACCTGAAGAAACACGTCAATGACATGAGAAACCGGTAGTGTCAATGATTTTTATGTTTGTAGGCTTTTTCTATCCAACCTAAGCAATTTTTATGGATACAGCCAACCTTACTTGCACTATTTACAGTTTAAATATATATACTGTATATATATATATATAAAATATAAAAAACTCACAACAGTTTCAAGTCTTTTAGGATCCCTTGTAGTAGATTTTCCATTCATCTTCCCGTCGAGAGTCGTTCTTGAGTTCGTTGTCGGAAACGTTGTCAAGAGCTCTATCTGTTGGTCTTTTTTTGTCGGAAGCTGTTATAAGAAATTTTTGTTAAACCCACTTCTCTCTCCCCCCCCCATCCATCAGAAATATGTAGATTCTTCTTGAAAAATATATAATTCAGATTATAGATGTACTTACATTATCTCTAGACTAAAGGACTCCTAACAATACAGTAACTGAAGGTATTCTCAAATATTTTTCTTTTTCTTAATTGTCATTCATTATTTAATGATGAAACGGAAGTAGTAACTATTAGTTTCAATAAATCCTATTATTATCATCATATTTCGTACATGTTAAATAATGCAGCTCAGTTTAGAGAGAACTAGTATCCAACTTATCTATAGTTCGTAACTCTTACTTTCTCAATATGATAGCAACGGGACAAACAATTGATTACATGCATCTTACGGGCCTTCGTATGAACCAATACTATATGTTCTTAATTTCTGCATAGTTAAAAGACATAGTTGAAATTTTGTTCAAGAACCACTTTTCTGCAGACTCAAAACTTTTGCCTTTGTATAGTTCTACAATAATTCCCTAATGTAAATAAGTTTCTTTATAGTACAGTTGTAGCGTGATCAGATTTTGACTTGTCTATGCTATTGTAGGGAACAAAGTCTTTTTAGGGCTAAACCTTCTGGCTGAATAAAATATTTATGTTCCGAAAATGTTTATGGTTCCTACGAGTCTTGCACTGGTTCTACTGCTATACATTTAACGATCAAATAATTCACGCATTTGAATACAGCTAAAACTTCAATTTCGAGGGCAGAATGTATTCACGCTAATTCCCGATTAAACATTTAAAATTGCTAATTGTTAGGGAAGATTCGAACACCCTAGATGTTAGCCCCAGGCGTTAAGGTCACTGTAGTTGTTCTCTTCTTCGACCCCATGGGGGTCACGACCAACCCTCCGAAATTCGATCGGACCGATTCTAGCCAGAGGGCTGGGGTAAATTTCTCGCGGCAACCGCGCATGATAATGGCCATCTGCACGTGCGACCGTATCTCCACCCCTCCCCAAACAGTTTGCGACAACACAAAAAAAAAAAAACTGGTCGTTGAACTGTTTTCGAAATTTAGGATTACACTAATCCAACGGAAATCGTTACAATCATCAATACCGTTACCCATATCAATATCCAGACACCCTGTATAGAATATTAATATCAAATAGGAAACAAGAGCTGACATACAGTTAAAAGCTCATTTACTTAACCTATAAGGATTTTTAATTTTTTTTATTCTTTTAAATAACTAACAAAAAGATATGTGAATCATAACATCTTAAGAGATTTTTTTTTTTCTTTTTACCCCTTTCTCCGTAAATAGATTATCCAGTTATTTTGATTATGCAGAGTAAATAAACATAATAAACATGTAAATAAAGCATAACGATAATGTAAATAAAGCCATAATAGAATCAAAGACTCTTATTTTGAACGAAGTCACATGGGATTGGTTGAATGACAATAATCTTTTTTTGAACCAATAATGTTAGCAGCTCAAAATGCTACAATGCATTTAACCAAAAAAAAAAAATAAAAAAAATATGAAGGATGACAATGCAGAAGAATGTGATAGTTAAAATGTATTCAAAATACAGCGAATAATGAAGCTGACAATTTATTTTTCAACAACACTGAATCAAAATGTTAAAAAAAAATAAAAAAAATAAATAAAAAATTAATAAAATTATCCTATCTAATTTAAATTATTAATCAATTTCCTAAAATACTAAATTCTAATTGCCCGAACTCTCTACAGTAACCTTTGCAATGATAAAGGTTTCTTTTATTATTAAAGGATCTGATTTTTTTTTTTTTTTTTAATTTTTTTTACTTATGTAGATTACCTGTCAAAAACTTTTGTTTTAAAAGATATCTGAATTGCTTGTAGATTTAAAAACCATTCCTACCAGTGGCAAAGGAACTGAAAACATGTCTCAATATATGAAAATTTTTAATATATTATTTTAATATATATATATTAAAGGTTTTTCTTTTATTCTTTTATATCTATGAAAACAAATCAGCAACTCTGACATAATTCAATTTGAAATTATTTTCGACAATATACATTGGGTGAAAGGAAAAAAAAAATAAGTAACTTATATTGACTAATATGAATTACGCCAGAGGACTTAGAAATGAGAAGTTAGTCGAAGCGAGAACTTGTTGTCTCAGGTCGTCCATAATAATATTAGGCCTACACTGGTTTCAGTCTCTTGTTAACGTAGATATACTAAATAGGGATCTCAAGTAACTTCCTAATTTATTTCCGTGGGATAGTACAATACACTTCTAGTCGCAGTGCTTGGTTTCTGCCACCCACCTTCAATACATACATACATACATACATACATACATACAACTTTCTAATTAATAGTCAGGTACTGTTTCATACTATTTCAAGTAAAAGTAAAGTTTCCTACAAATTTGAAAAATACTTACTTAGTTTCTGTTAACGTAATATACAAATATAATTTCATTTTTGATTCAGGACACTTACCCGAAACAACCACGAAGATTTTTTGTCTTTTGTTCTGTGGGTTACCTCTTGAGGGAGGGTAGTGTTGGACATCCCTCCCAAGTGAGTAACCGGAGAAAATGATGATAATGATTGATTGCTGTATTGATTTTGGCCGAAGTGATCAATGGACGTGGCTATGCCGGAAGCTGCCGACTCCAGCTCATTGTCTCTAGTACGAGGGGAGAGCGACTTAATGACGGTAATGATTCTGGCGGGGAAACTACTAGATCATCTTCAAATTATTTGCCTTATGTCCTCCTCTTCTTATTTTTTATGGTCTTTTTCCAAAACTCACTTCACTAGCTATTTCATAAAAAAAAGAAAAGAGCGGTGATCAGGGCTACTATAATAGACCACCATCAAAATAATAAATCTGAGAACATAAGATCTCACACCGATCTCCAATCGATATACAGCAACATATCGAATTTGTAGAACAGAACAACTTTTTAAGCGGCCTATTATTTATAAATTTACAGATAAAAAGTCTAATAAAATTAAGAATTTATTAGGGAGCCGCCCTTTGTTCCCTATCTTTAGATGGATATTAATATCTATCCAAATCAATTGCGCGATTGTTCCTATCTTATATTTTTGAACTTTTTTTATATTAAATTAAGATTTGGAAATAAGTTATCTCTATTTAATTCCTACTTGTTATCATTTATAATTATTATAATATATTTTACATATTTACTTGAACCACAAACCTTTTAAAATTGTGTGTTCGATAATTGAATGCAAGTGAAAGTGTTATTAAGAAATTTTTATTATTTGATTTTTTGTGTTTGAAAACAAAGATACCTGTAGGAGATAAGAATAGAATGCAAGGGGGTAAAAATATAAAAAGAAAGAAAGGAATATTAAGTGAAAAGTAATAAGAAAGCCTCAATTAAATTAAAAAGAGGAAGAAGAAATAATTTGGAGAGAAAGAATAGGATAGGAGAAAGAATAGATTCGCATTCATTAATAAAGGATTTCATTATTTTTCTTTTATGTAATCGAAGGGAAAAGGTTTCAAGTTACTGGAAAACTACTGGATGTAGTTACACAACTACATTATATATATATATATAAAGCATTGTTAGCGACTCATTTGGGTGCTGTTGCGTATGTCCTATCCGTCCTCTGTCCTCCCCTAACAACTCCCGAACGGAAGGTTGGATCGGCAAACGGACTTCACCGTCGTATTCAGAGGCCCTAACACCGTACGAACGGGTTATTTATTTCTGCCTATCCGGGAAAATGCGGACAGAGTCAACTATTTGTTCCCGCAAACAAACTATTTGTTTATTTGTCATCTGTGCCTCAAACCGTTATAGATACGGGTCGAAAAAAAATATTCATTGTATAGTAGACACTCTAAACTAAAGTACATCCAAAGTTTAAGTCGATCGATTTTGTAGTTATCTAGGAAAAACAATTCCCAAACTTTTGCCGACGACAGTAGGCTGTCGTTGCGCGTCTTATAACCCTCCAACGCTTCTTAGGTGAAGTTTAGGATTTAATGGGTTGCCCTTAATTTTATGCTTTAGTAGTTATGTAGGTTATTTTTTATTAAAATTTTGTAGAAATTTAAATCAAATCATACGTCAATAATTATAAGGCATTCAAGAAACAAACTTGAGGCATAGTCTAATACTTACAGAAATATAATAACAACTGTGTCAATTGCAGACAATTATTTGAAAAAGAAAAAAAAAATACGGATCATTTCAACTAAGGGCTAAACAAAAAAAACCTAACAAAAAATCCCGCCTACCTTATCCGGGTTTCGAAGCACTTTCACGATGCATCATGCCCCTAGCTGAAAGGACAAATATGGGGCAAAAATCTGTATTTTGATATCTGCACTTTTAAACATTTTTTTTAATTTTTTTTAATTTTTGATATCATTAAGTGAACTCAGAATTCCTTAGTGAGTCAATAGACAAACTTTCACTCGTTGTATCAATAAAAAGTTGAAAAAACGAGAAAAAAAAGCCCCCCCCCCCCTCCCAAACTGTGACATCAGTAGTTATCATTTGAAGACTTTTGTCTGTACATTTGCATGGATTTGAACGTTCAAGATCTATGACGAAGAAGTTCTATTGCTTATTTTTAACAACTTTTATTGTCTCTAACAAACTCTATTTACATTCAAGTATTTTGAAGAATTTTGATTGAATTTTGAAGAGTTTTGTTTGTCTTGCATTACATTGATAATAAAGGCAATCTATAAATTCCATAATGTGACTACGTAGCAGAAGCATCTACCATATTAAAAATTCGAAACTACAAAATTGCTCAAATGAAATAAACTAAAATTGAAAAGTTTGAAATCTCTTCATGTTATGTACTATTGATCAATAAGTACCATTCTGTCTTTGATTCAGTTTTCTTCTCCTGTAATAATGAATTTATTTTTTAAATGGTTAAATATGTGTAGATTTCCTTGGGAGTGGAGGAAAAATAAATGGCAAACTTTAGCCTTCAAGGATGAAGACGTTGAATCTACAAAATACGCGTTTAAATTTAATAATTTCCAACGCGTTCACGTTTTCTACAGTCAGAAAGATGTAATTTCTACGATTATTCATCACTACTACCTTTTGGAATAGTTCTATAAAAGATAACTTCCTTTAATTTAACGTTTTTTATACAATCTCGTCACTCTTCCAAAAAACAGCTCATTTAACTATAATAAACAAAGAATACAAACAAAAATACATAATTTGTAAGTTGTAATTTGGCTGGGATCTAAATAAAGCAAATTCAGCCTTTATTCGATATCGTATTTCTTGCCCATAGTAGTTCGAGTTTTAATTCTTATATAATCTCTGAATATTATTTTCAGTTTAACTGACAATAATGAATAACGCTTTGTTTTCAAAATTAAAATTTCAGAATTATTTGTGCTTTCCTATTACGAAAATAATACGTAAATTCATTTAATTTGTATGGTTATTTATGTAGATTTAATGATTTTCAATAATTAAAAGATTTAAGGTAATAAAATTACATTAAATTCAAATTAAATTAAATTATCATAAATTATTTTTTTCTTAAAATATTTCAAAATTTTACCTTTTTTTAATGTTAAGAGAATAGTCAACTTCACTTGAGAAGAAAAGCTCATATAAAATTCATTCATTCATAGTTCTCTGCCAAGGGCAGGTCCTTCACTGCAAACCCAGCATTCTCCACTCTTTCCTATTTTCTGCCTTCCTCTTCGTCTCCACATAAGATCCGTTTACCATAATGTTGTCGATCATCTTAAATCTTCTTCTGCCTCGAACTTTTTTACGGTTCACCATTCCTTCCAGTGCATCCTTCATTAGGGAGTTTCTTCTCAACCAGTGACCCAACCAGTTTCTTTTTCTCTTCCTGATCAGTTTCAGCATTATTCTTTCTTCACCCACTCTTTCTAGCACAGCTTCATTTCTTATTTTGTCTGTCCATTTCACATGCTCCATTCTTCTCCATATCCACATTTCAAATGCTTCTAGTCGTTTCTCTTCACTGCGTCGTAATGTCCATGTTTCTGCCCCATACAATGCCACACTCCACACAAAGCACTTCACTAGTCTCTTCCTTAGTTCTTTTTCCAGAGGTCCGCAGAAGATGCTCCTTTTCCTATTAAAAGCCTCCTTTGCTATTGCTATCCTCCTCTTGACTTCTTGGCAGCAGTTCATATCAGTATATAATAGCAAAATTTAAAGTGCGTGATGTATTTATAAAAGGGAAAAAAAGGACAAAAATGCATACCTTTGTTCATTGAGCTATTTTTGGAATTCCGGTAATCCAAAACAGTGTTTCGAGCTTCCTAGCTCTTGTCAGTTGGATTCGCCCAGTACTCACAGCTCAGTGGAATCAAAAGAAACATAATCGAAGGACAAATAAACAGAACAATGACCCTTAAGTTGAAAAAGAATAACATCAAAATACAAATTAAGAATAAAAATTTTGTTTTGGATTATTGTTTTGTTTATTTGTGCATTGCTTATGTTTCTTTTGATTCCTGAGTTATGAATACTGTGTGAATCCAACTCCCGAGAGCAAGGAAGTTCGAAACAATCTGTCTTGAATTCTTGGTACGAAAATCCCAGAAATAGCTCAGTGGATCTTTAATTGTGTGCGGTTTTATGTTGTTGTTTTTTTTTTTTACCATTGTCGTATAAATACAGTAAACCCCGATTATCCGAGTTTCCGCTTTAACCGAGCTATCAAATATTTCTAGAATTTTTTTTTCTGGTTCTACATTTTCCATTTTTAAAACTACGGTACCGAAAAAAATTCTGAACTTGATCTCACCAATCAACGAAGAGGATGTACGTGACTGGATAAACGCTGACTAACAACAAGACGTTACAGAAGAAATATCGTCAATAAGGAAAATGAATCTAGCGATGATAATGAAGACAGTAACGATGAAAATCGACATATGAAAATCTCTCATACAGATGGACTAAAACCTATCGAAAGTGCTTATAAAATAAGCTAACTTCCAATAAATAACTATATGTTTTTTCCCAAATTGTTTTATTTATTTTTTAAAATGATTTATGTATTTTTGTCAGTTAAGAAACAATACCTCGATATCAAAATAAATCCTAGAAACGACACCAGCAATCCTGTTATCCTTAAAAAATATTGCTGTAGAAAAACGCCAAAGTAACGTAAAACAAAAAACAATTAAGGACTTTTTTAAGTAAAAGAACTCTTTAATTATCGTAACAATATGAATTGCATGTGGTGTATCTGTATAACTTTTCTATTTGTTAAAATATAATTTTAAACCTACACGATTTATTTTATTTACAATTTTCGCTTTAACCGAGTTTTTCGGTTATCCGAGTTAGTAGTCTTGATCCACATTAACTCGGATAATCGGGACTCTACTGTACATTTTAATACTTCAATCACATGATAGAGAAACCATTATTTTATAGGAAGCAAAAGCTCTTCTAAACTTCCAATAAATAAGATAACTACATTTTTTTTTCCCAAATTATTTTATTTATTTTTTAAAATGATTTATGTATTTTTGTCAGTTAAGAAACACTACCGTGTTTCTTAAATCAATCTTGTTTTAAAGGAAACTTATTATTTATTTTTTTTATTTCCCTTAAATATTCTTTTTGGTCTTAATCTCAACTTATTCATAATTATTAAAGTTCAGCTGAAAAAAAAAAATGATTATTCCTGGAGTTTTGAGTCCTTTTTTAACTGAACTCTGTATTATCTGTAGACATCTGTATTTGTAAGATAAAACAGTGTTAGACTTACTGTGATTATTGCGCTTTAACTGTAATGTAGTTGACATTTTTCTTTCTTTTCAAAAAAAAAATAAAAATCAGTAAGAACCTTTCTTCTAGTCACGCAAATCTACCTCTAATATTTCATTTTCCAAGGATATGCAGTTTTTTAACTACTTTGATTTAGATAAACTTCGAATTAAATTTTATTGTTTATTTTAGTTTTGCAGGCTTCACATTGATCCTACAGTATTTCCTCTTGTCCTGTGTATCGAGAGCTCGTTGTTTATTGGTGACTGCTCCTAGCTGATGATCGCCTATTGAAACAGCTGTACTAAAATGTCATTTACTAAACAGCTTGGTCTCAACCATTGTTTTTTTTCTAAACCTTTTTATTCTAATCATTTATTTTCTTTCCCATGAATATTAACGGTTTTAATGTATAGCTCAGGTCACTGTAGAATGGTTATACTTCATAACACTTTGTGGTAGCCGTACAATGGGGGTGTAATAGAAAGTAGGTTTATTAAAGGCTTATCAAAGGACTTGTTTTTACTTTGTTATTTCGGAGGTTGTTCTCCAAAATAGAAAAGGGAAATTACTATGTTACAGACAATTCTTTATTCAGATGATTTCATGCTATAAGAAGATTTTGGTGGAAAACTGGATCCTGCCGTTGGTCGGGAATCTTTCCCTTGTAATTCTCATCCATTCGGGTTTTAAGGATTTCAGTCAAGTCTAGTTGGAAGCATTTCCTTCCCAGAGATTAAGGTGTGGAAGTATTCCTATCTCCATTTCGTTCCGTTAGATTGATGATCGCAGCAGCCTCTATTTCCCGTGCCGTCTATTTTCATTTGAACAATAGATATCAATACTTTTTTTGCAATTGGATGAAGTTTCAGCTAAGTTCTGACAAAATCTGACCACTTTAATGGTCAGATAAGGTTTACAGAATTTAAGGCATCTTATAACTAGTGCTAGATGTCCACAACGCAGTAAATTGAACTAAAGGCCTAATAAAATGTTTAATTCATGTTCAATGTATCTTTTTTAATATTATAGTAATCAATAGAATAAAATAAAAATAAGTTGAAATTCGTCAATACATCAGTCGTAAATTAGCTATTTAACCTACAACCATTAATTTAATGTTGAATACAAAAAATACATATTACATAAATAAATAAATAAATAATGTAAAAGTTTTGATAACTTTGAATAATAAAAAAAAAATCAAATACTTAATATGTTCTTGATCTACATATTTCCTCTACTTTAGTTAATTACAATATTTCAATTGGATTAAATTTGGCCGATCTTCTTCAGGCAAATCATCTTCGTAAAATTCAAAATAATAAACAACATCAAACAAAACAATAAATATAACAATAGGGCACGAAAGAATACAATACAATACAATACAATAAACTGCAAACATAACATGAATTTCTCTATATTTTTAATATTTACTGAACAAATTCACTAAACAATTATTAACATTCTCCGTCTATCTTTGTTCATATATTTAAAACTTCTAATAACTATTGCCTTAATTATAAATCTTTCATTATTATCTTTGATTCTGTATAAGATTTCTATTGTAGGATCCGGATTGTGTTTTGTTTCTAGACAATGATCTGCCCAATCTGATATAGTTCTTCTGTTATTTTATAAGCCTCTACATGTTCCCGTAATGTCCTTCCGGTGCTTCCATAATAAACATTGTTACAATCCCTACACTTAAGTTTGAAACACCACCCATAGAATTTTACTTTTTTATTCGCTGTGCTCTTCTATTTAACATCTTCCCATTAATTAATCCCATTAACTAGCTTCTTCTTCCCATTAACGTATACAATGTTGACATCATTCAAACGACATAGATCTTTTAGGGAATTACCTCGTGTTGTACATTTAGGATTTTTATCACGTCACTTAATATCACTTTTTTTTTCTTTGAAATTTAAATCCTTTGTAACTGTAGTTTATCTATCTATCTATCTAATTACTCTTTGGGGTGAAAAGTCAAAAGTCAGGTTAAAATTCTATTTACAATAATAATTAATCATGAGAACGTGAATCAATTACAACAATAAACTAGTGAAATGCACGAGGAAGACTCGTAATAAACAAAATCATGGTGAATATGATTCCAGTAAGTTGTGTAAAAATTGATGAACGATAAAACTTCGTAATATAAAATATATATGTAATGTATTTGAACAGAGTAATTTTTCAGAATTGCTCCTGTAATGTTGATTTCAACAGTTTATGAAAGTTATTGATTTGAATAGAAAAGATAAACTTAAGTAGGCCTACATATAACGCAAATTCGAACCAATAGGCTTATATTTATTCCTAAACAAGATAAACTGATTCCAGAAAATGAGTGTAAATGTATTTACCTGCAGTGTTGTGTCTATGAAGCTTGTTTGTGATTGCAAAATGATTACAGTTATTTTGTGAGAATGATTGAAATGTATTTATTTAATCTTATCCAGCCTTGTAGTTATTTCTTCTAATACTGCCACCCTGTTTATTACTGAAAGGTGATTTTTCTCTATAATGCCTGCTTTACACGCTCTCGAAAAGTGCCTCAAAACGCTCGAAAATATACCGTTCTCCAGTTGCAGCTTGACTGAAAAGCGACACGTGTGAGCGGCAAATCGCGTTTTACTCTCGTTTAGATCGTGATTGTCGGCGAAGCGACAAAAACGTTGATTTCCCACCTTTGTTTTGCTATTAATTCTCATCTCGTTTCGCAGCAGAGATAAAGAAAAAGGAAAAAAAAAAAAAAAGATCACGGAGAAAGAGAATGGGATGATTGAAGCCATGGATTGAAACCACAAGCAAAGAATATCCAGATTTCAGCGTGAAATTAACAATGTCGTAGTTTTTAAATAAATGTTACTCGCCGCCAAGAGCGCTGGTGTCGACTTGCTTCTAATATTTGCCTGAATTTAGAACTTGTTTTATTTAGAGCAACTGGCAGATTTTCCGGGCAAATGGGAGATTTTCGAGCCACTTTCCGATTTGAGGCAAGTTTTCAAGAGCGTGTAAAGCGGCCATTAGGAGTAATATAATGCAATAGATAACATTATATTTATTTATACTGCATAAATAAATGATATTATTATTTGTTTAAAATATTTAAAAAAATCCTATAAAATTTATTTTATGAATAATTATAAATTGCTTTAATTATTAAATATGGAGCATACTTCATTTATCATATCATACTTTTTTTTTCTTTTTGAAATCGAAAAGAAGTTTAAATAATAAAAACAAAACAAGGGCAGCACAATGAATAATAAAATGCCTTTCTGGTTCAGTTATGAGAGGGAATCGGAATGGCCGTTTCGTCCTGCAAGGGACTCATCAGCCCGATCCGCCCTCTCCGATAAAAGAACCCAGAAAGGTAAGAACATACGTGAAGATCACCGCCACATCCGGCACTGACCCCCGAAACCAAACAAACAACAGAAATTAAATTAATCGGGCTGATGAATCCCTTGCAGGACGAAACGGCCGTTCCGATTTCCTCTCATAACTGAACCAGAAAGGCATTTTATTATTCAATGTGCTCCCCTTGTTTTGTTTTTATGATTTAAATTTACCTGCTGCACGTTAATTTTTCTTTGCGAAAATAAATTCTATGCAAATAAATTCCCTTCCTTTCGATATTTCTCAAATTTAAAATGGATGTTTTGAGATCGATTGAGTTACACGCGTAAAAATCAAATCCCTATTTAATTTCCTGTGAAACGAGATCAGTTGTACGATTCTTCTTCAGTGGAAAGAGATAGGAACATCCCTTGTAGCTTAATTGTATTTTTCGATTCAATTCATTCTTTTTTCATCCTAACTTCGATGGGAAGGGGAAAAAAAAAAAAAAAAAAAAAAAAAAAACCTATTTTTTGGAAAAGAATTTTTTGAATTTTCAATTTGTAGAATTCTTAAAAATATTAAATTACGATTAATCTCGGAGCTATGAGATTTAACAGAATTCTGTAGGATTAGTTGTTTGTGGTTTTCAACAATACAGCTTGTAAGTAGCTTCGTTGTTGATGAATAACTTCGTCGTAATTACTTGATTATCTATTCATTCTAAAGTAAAGCTAGAAAATGCTAAGTTTTGCCTTAATTTCAAAAAATACTTTTAAATACAATGTTTTTTCAGAATTTTTTTTTTTGAAGTAAAATATTGCGATTGCTTAGTTTAAGTATTACGTAAGCATTGAGGGAGGGAGGGATTCAATCTTTCCTTATTTTTGCTGATAAGGGGGGGGGGGGATCACAGCATTACTGTTAAGGATTTGGCAAATCTTACGTAAGTACAAGGGGTAGGACATCTGCTTATTTTTGCTTACAAGATGGCGGAGGGGGTTTAAAATGACTAACAATGTGCTTACGTAATATTTGAACGGCCCCTTATATGAAAAGTAATCATATAATGACTTTTTAAATTTACGTATTTAAAGGGTTTATTAATTAATTTAATTTACTTAATTAAAATTAAGTAAAAAAATCATTAATTAATTTATAGAGGGCGATTCAAAATTCCCTGCACAAACTTTGAAGGTAGGTCAGGAATACAAAACAAACCGTATTCATAGTGGAATGTAAGTCCACTGTTTGGCAGCACATTAGTCATAAGAGACGTTGACTTTGTACGAATAGAATGTATCGTTTCACTAATACTGAGAGGGCAGATGTGCACCTAGCCTATGAGGCAGCGAACGAAAACGGATGAGCCACTGTACGATTGTATCGTGAACGGTTTCCCATACAACAGACGTATGACCATTCATCAACGTTTGCGCCTTTATACGAGATTATACGTTTGCGCGAGATTATGTGAAAATGGATCATTCGCCTTAAACAGGCATGTGTAGACCTTACTGTCATATTGTAAACATAGGGCTATAAACATGTTGTCTACCTTTCTTGTTGTCTTATATTTATGAGCCTTACTTTCTGGCACTTTCGGGTGGCGCAAGCCGACATACGTGTCACTATGAATACGATTTGTTTTTGTATTCCTGACCTACCCTAAAATTTGTACAGGAAATTTTGAATCATCCTGTATATAAAATTAACAAGCGAATGTTGTAGCGCGGATTGTATAAAACTAAACCCTTCCCTAATTTAAATGGACAGGCGACCCACTTACATCGCGTGACTTCGCTATACTTGAATACTTTAATTTATTAACTAATATAATTTTAACTATATAATCGATAATCTTGGACAAATAAAGATTTTCGTCAAACATAGGCGTACCCTGGAATATGGAATGGGAGGGGAGTGTAGTGATCTTAGCCATTCAAATAAATAAGGTAAAACGAAAGTTGTATCTTTTCCGTAAGAGCAGAAAGAGAAGTTTACAACAAAACATTTGCTTTCCAACCAAAAAAAAAATACAAGACCCAAAATTCTACATTTCTCTCATTTTCGGATAAAATTGGAAATGTAAACAAAGGAAAAAAATAATCGTATTAAATGAATTTTAAGTTTGTTTTTTTTCTGTACTTTAGCAAAAATCATTTTCCCTAACAATCATCTTTAGAAGTATTTTCTTCATGTATCTAAAGAGCAAATACTAAATCAGTAACATGGAAAATGGAACTTTTACCCAACAAAAAAGAAATTTATAATTCATGTCCCGATATTACTTTTTTGAAAAGTTTTTGTTTCGATTTATTCCCTTTTTTTATTTTCTCATTCTGCTATTGTTGCTAAATTTATTTTAACTTTATTTTTATAATTTTATTTCTTTTACAACAATTCTTATTACTTAAAAATTTTATTGAAGAAATGAAAACATACAACCCATTATCGCAAGCAAGGAATTGCCATGCTGCTGCCGTGATGACGTAATTCTCAGATAAAAAATTATCTTATCTATTATGCACCGACTCGACTCCAACTGAGTGCTGTTGTCTTAGCGCTGCTAAAGCAACGATCAACTGACATTTTCTGTGCACCAACGGCTAACTCGCTGATCAGATGCCAAACTTTAGCACCTCGGAAATTGGCGAGTTAAATTTGCGGCAGTCAATAGAAAACTCCCGTCAGCCCCCGCGCCATCCAATGTTTAAAGATGGCTGGCGTCGGCCTCGATTGAAACCGACTCATGTGATTTGACGATGAAGTAGTTGTATTTATTCCTATTAAATATTCCGAAAATAATGTTGAATAAGTTTACTTATTGTGAAGATTCTTATCGGGACATATCGTATCGACAATAAAAAAATTCTATCCACGTGCATTGTTTCTAATCAATGGAGGCTGCCATTTTGTAACATACTGCGCCTATGCACAGAAATCCGGAAGTGACGTTCATTGTTGTTAACCAATCGCAGCCACTTTTATAAACACATTAGATTTTTCGCGAACATCAGTAAATGACTGACGAAACATTGTTGGTGCACAGCAACTTTTACTATCACTTCCATAACTAATGACTGCTTTGACTAAATAACTAATGTTGGCTGGTGCACTCCGCCATAAGAATTTTGACTCACTGTACGTCTATTTAAAGATCTGAAAGATATCTGTATCTGGGATCGCACACCCTCACTATTAACGAGGCTTTTAAAGCGAACATATACACACTCCGAAACTTCACATTAAACATTTTATTTTCGAAATCCCGCGAAGTCAGCAAGAGGAATAAAAACAAAAATATAACATCGATGATATTTTGATTCCTTGGGTGTTCCAAGCACACCCTGAATATTCGCCTTGATATATATACTAAATACTTAATTAAGGTCCAATATATAAAAAAAAAAAAAAAAAAAAAATGGAGTGTAATTCGGATAAATTTATTTAATTGTATTGGTTTTTATTATTTTTACTTATTATTAATATTATTCATTAGATCAATTATAAATTGATTCCTCACTAAATATGTAACATTCGTCAGTGATTTTAGGTTATTAAAATTTTAATAACCAGATTTTTTTATTAAAAAGAATCGATACAATTCACAGAAATTTTAATTT
This sequence comes from Thereuonema tuberculata, assembly GCA_023159025.1. Lineage (NCBI taxonomy): Eukaryota > Metazoa > Arthropoda > Chilopoda > Scutigeromorpha > Scutigeridae > Thereuonema > Thereuonema tuberculata. The sequence continues at coordinate 26,817,233 of JAFIDM010003189.1, read as the reverse complement.
GACTGAATATTTTTTCAGAGCCAACCGATTCTTCAGAACAGATTCCAACTTCCTATTTATGCAAAAATTGTTTCTCAGAAGTACTTTTGGTGAGTATTGGGAAGCTTGCCAGGATGTAGAAGTTATAAATGGGTATAAATTCAGTCTTAAGCTAATTTGGTAATAGAGGATTAGTTACAGACAATGAAGAAAAATAGTTTATATTTTATAGTAATGTTACATTACGCTAACTGCAGGAAATTAGCAACTATCAGACACTAGCATACGTTGCAATGCCACTCAAAGTGTTTGTGTTTTAGTGTTTGTGTTTTAATTTACATGTGAAAGAAAGTGTTTGTGTTTTAATTCTGTTTCCTGAAGTGCTTTTGGATATACAATATTTTTTTGTTTTTCCGAGTGGTGCATGCACGACTAAATCAGAAGGTTTTCCGACGCGTGAGCAGGCCACATTCAGCTGTCCATGTGTGAAGCAAGGATTTGTCAAATTTAGTCCGTACACTTGTAGCGATTGTCCCTGTGCTTTGTTGATGGTCATTGCAAATGCGAGTCGCACAGAAACTGCAAACGTTGGAAATACACTCATTTGTTGCAACGACTCACGCACCAGATATTGTAAAATGGTTCTACTAATTCAGAAACCTTCGCGGGCGTGCGTACAACAACTCACCAAAGTTTCATCGCAATCTGATGAATGGTATAGGAACTCATACGGGACAAACAAACAAAGAAACATTCATTTTTATATATTAAGATTGCTTCTAAGCCTTAATTGAGAAAAAGAAGTCAGAGATTTTTAAGCTGACTTGTTTGAATTCTGATGATTCCACTATGGTGTACTCAGCTCTATAATAATAAACATTTCATTGAAATGGTTCTTCATTTTATTTAAATGCTCAAAAGGATTCGAAGGCTAAAGAAAGCTTTAAAATCCATTGACGGAATTCAATGTATTGATTATAACCAATTTACAAAAAATTAGATTTGTAATAATAAATAATGTAATAATTAAATCTTGATTTAATTTAATCTGTATGCAAGTTAAACGTTTTTATTAATGATTGTATCCAAGCAAAAACCAGTACCTACCAGAAAAAGCAAAGCAGTCTGGCTTTCCAGTGTCCTGTGAAGTTTTTAGTTGAAACCAAATTAGAGACATCAGTTGAAATAGAAAAAAAAAAAAAGAAAATGATTGAGACAAGTGTCAGATTGCACCCATTTGACCAGACATCCAGCAACGCTGTCAAGGGACTTGGATGGCGTGAAAAGTCATTTGTCATTGGCCGTTAGATCTTCTTACGTTTGCACCCGGTCTTTAGAGTAACCGAGAAGGACGATCCACACTGAGGCAATCAAACACAAATGAAAGATTTAAAGCAATAATAAATTGCCCCGTGATTCAGGATTTTGGGTAATGAACACTGATAACAATATTGGGGCAAATACCACAGATTCTGGATTAAATATCAAAACAAGTTACAAAAATAACATAATCACAGTAAAACAAAAATTATAAACCTAAAGTAGTTAAAAAGGAATTAATGTGGAAATAGAGAATCTTATCACAAAAAACAAGTGTTTATATAATTTATTTATAACTGTTTGCCTGAAGTAAAGAATAGTCTCAATAAATCAATAATAACTAAACACACAATAAACTTAATAAAATTTATAAAGAAAATTTATACATTACATTAGTTTAGGGAGCTTTCGAGTCCTTACATATTCCCGCTCATTTTCAACCTAATCTGACTGTGTAAGGGCTCGAAAACTACCTAAAATAATGCAATGTATAATTGTACTTTATAAATTTTATTAAGTTTAATGTTCGTTTAGTTATTATTGATTTATTGAATAAATTTTAACACTCGTAAAATGTTGTAAATAAAGAATAATCTCTTTGTAGAAAACAGTTTAGTCTGAGGTACAAAAGTCAAATCAAATTAAACTTTTTTTATTTATTGTCCCATAGTATAATTTTACACAAGGTTTTGGGGATTGCGTATCTCCTTTGTGTATAAAGAATGCTGTTATTGTAGATTGGCTTTCCAAGAGGCACTGAAGAAAAAAAGAAACATCAAGCTGGTATATATAAAGGAACATATACGAGTAGAAATCTGTAATATTTATTGAAGGTGGAATTAATTGTAACTAGTGGCAACCCGTGAAATATTCACGGAAGTAAAACAAATTCCACATTTTGAAAAACATAAGATTGAAAAAGATGTTATAAGCTCATTTTTTAAAAGCCATGACTTCCGTAACAGCCCACATATAGTTTGAATGACTAAGCCAAATTTTGTTAAAAAAAAAGAACAAAAAAAAATTGATTTACCAGTTTCAACAATAACAATAACGAATGTCCAACAGCCAATACCAATCTTCCTTCCTGGGCAACAATGACAGCACATGTTCCCCTATTGTTGAGTAGTGAGCAAGCGGCTATCCCAGAGTTCAATGGGGTAACAGCCGAAGCTGTGGAATTACGTAAAAACTGAGGTTTTACGAACTCTCTGATAAATTTTGATGGATGAACTTCATGCATTTCAGTGTAAACTTCATTTATGTGTGGAAGAAAATCTCAATGCGCTGATAATAATTGTGTAATAGCGGTCCGTCGTGCTGAAGTGGGGAAAATAGTAGAGTGCCATGTTTACAAATGGGCGTGACGTCACGACTGACGTGTTCCAACACTGCACTGTGATTGGTTATTTCTCCGACTCTGCTTACAAATTTACAAATATCCATACAATTTTTGCCTATTAATAGTATGATATAAGATTAGTTATCTTATATTGTAAAGTACTAATACTGTATATGCACACCTCTCCCGTCACTTTCATTATAGTTGAGAAACGTCGTCACAAAGTAGTTGTATAGGAAAATGTGCCTGAAAGTTAGGAATATTTTATTTACAATAAAAATGGTTTCATCTTTATAGTGATGTGCAAATTTCTAGAAGAAGTAATTTGTTTTAAGTAGGTTTATAACGAATTATTTGTTTTAAAGGCACTTTAAGGGTAAAATAACTATTTTCAAGGAATATGAGTAGTGTAGCTTGTGTATTAGGGGTTGACAATAAATAGCTAGGTATTTAGTTTTCCCGAATTGTTTTGAACTATAATAATATTTTATTAACGTTTTAAACTTAAGGTAAATTTTATTCTAGAAGTGAAATGTTAATCGAAAATCAGGATCTCTGGTTACTTAAGATTATAATTTAATTATGTGCACTAATAGTGTAAAATGTTTTGAGGGATTAGCTTCAAGAGATTTAATATTATTTCAGTTTTTTTATTAGTTAGATGCTTATAATCAGCAATTTCTTTAGAGTTATATAATTTAAAAGTTATATATAAAATTATTAATTTATTTTGTATTAAGTAGAAGTTAAAATTGTTAAGGTATAATATAATATAATATAATATAACATAATAATGTAATATAATATGCTGCCTTGACCACTGCCTTGACCATTCAACTGCACTCCTTAATTGCTCAAAGTAAACTAATGAATGCAAATTTACTTACCTTTGGGAACTCAAATTTTAGTGTTGCTTAGGTTATTTAACAACAGCTGTACTGATTAAACATTCGATGATATCCGTAATCAGAGTTTTAAAATTTGAGGGTCAAGATGATAATCTACAAATAAAGTTTAGGAAGAAAACATTTTCAATAGTTTAAAATATATACGCCATTCCAAGGATAAGACAATGAATAGAGATACATCACCCAATCAGCCATTTCGTATCTTGAATCTTATTAATCAGAAATTATTCATTGTATCCAGGAAAATTGGATAAGTGATTAGTAGCCATTCTTACATTAACATACGAATCCATTTTTTTTTCCTCCCTCGGTCTGTAATAAAATACATGTACTAGATATCAATCGGGAAATACAAACCATTGGACTAACGATAAAACGTCTCAGATAAGGATTTTCCCCTCAGAAGAATCAGAAATATTGATAAAAGATTCAGGCAGTCAGTGACGACCCATTCTGTTGATGAGAAAGATGTGAAAATTCGATGAGACACACTGAAAATAGACACGGAAGATAGGTTCCACATGTTAAGGATTCTGGAATTTTATTTGACAAACTAATCATTACAACTAATAATTGATCCAGAGGTATTCAATCAGTTCATTTGAAAATAAGTAATCCAAGTTTTTGTTGATCTTCAATGTTTAAAAGTTCAACAATAGACTGACAAGAGCCGTGAGGTCATTGAAAGGAAAAGAATAAAGCTGTTGCTTGTTTTCTATTTTTATTATCTTTATTTATCTTCAGAATTTATCAAATACATACAAACTTCTAATGTAAGATTGTTAGCTAACAAAACTTAACAATCATATGAATGAAAGTAAATGTTTTTTGTTGTTTTTGTGTGAGTTATTGCTTAATTACAAAACCAATAGAATTTTTGGTTTGGTCTACTTATTTAAAAAACTAAGACGTAGATTAGTTATGGGGCTTTTATTTTTCTTTTATTTAATGGGTTTTTTTATTACATCTTTGCTCCATTAGGAAATTTATGGAAAAGAATATAGTATTTGCTAATAATGCTTAATAATAATTTTAATAATTTCTCAATGATAATAACAAAGTCACAGTTTCATGGATGAGTTTGGTTTTTATTTAGTTTGTTTGTTATTAGCTATTTACCTGGTTCATTAGCTATTAGTTTGTTATTTCTCAAATCGAAGCACTTTGGGATTTTAAAATTGCGAATTTGCAATTTTCATAAAATCAATTAAAAACTTGTCATTGCTAATATCTTGAAATAACTTCAAAGTATGCAATTTTTCATTTTTATTTTATTTAGTTTTTCAGTTAAGGGCTTGTTTTTTTACCTCATCATTCTCGTTCATGTCAAAATACGACAATTCAGTCAATTACGAGATTTACAAAAATTACATTTTTAAATTTTTAAAAAAATTGAGATATAAACTTATGGTTTTATCTCTTCTGCATAAAACAAAAATGGAAAAAAAGAATATCTTCTTCATTATTGAAGCAAACTTTTTACACTAATTTATGTACTAACTCTAAATAGAATGAATATTAATCTTATTCTGATAGGACTAAGAAAGAAATGGATTCCTTTCTTTTTCTTTCTTTCCTTTTTTTTTTATTAATTTCTAAAGAAAATAGGCTGAAGACCCAGACACTTCAAAACATTATATTCGAATATTTTCTTTTTCTTTTTTAAAGCCGTGAGAATAGTAGGAAACTTTACATTTTTAAATTAACAAGCGAATATATTTACATAAAAACAGTTCAAATTCTCTATTAAATCAGTAAATACTTGTATTGGTAAATCGCCAATGAATTTTAATTACATCAAAATATGCGCAAATGACAGTGAATTATGAAGTTGTTTATTATGCATTGTTACCATCTGTTGTTTTTTTCGATGAGAAATTTGTTTTCTTTGCGTCAAAGTCTCCACATGGACTCATATGAAAAAACTCTCATATTCAGAAGCCAAATAGCCTAAAATCCATAAATGTACATATCAAGTTTAAGGAAGATCCAGTCACTGCATCAAAGTTATTGGATGACTAGATACATACCAGCACATCCAGACTGACAGATTGATCAAACAAGCTCTATTTCCATATATTACACAATCACCTTTAAAAACTGTGTGTGTAAATAAGCAATGAGAACTCTTACATTCTGAGAAGATTCTTTAACTTTCTTCGGTGTAATTTTTGTATGTTTATGCTAAGAATGATCATTTCCTTTCTTCATCTTCTTCATTTCCGTGATTAAATTTCAACTTCATTTAAAGGCGTATTTTCTGTTGAGAATGAAAAGAAAAAAAGAAGACAAATAAAAAAGAAAAAAAGAAATTGCTTGCCGTTGATCTATTTGTGTTGGTGGTAATTGAAACACCGATAACAAATAGATGCTCTTCTGTTCACCAATTTTCCCACAATAAGACAGTGCGCAACCCCTCAGAAGACAGAATAAGAAAGGGGGGATTAGAGAGGCGATAAAAAAAGAATAAAAGAGCGAAAATTAATGATAGGAGTCGGCAATAGAAACATCATTGGAGACAGCTGAAAAGAACACTTTGTTGACAATGGAGCCTCAGCTGTTAGGCTTAATAAGAGGTTTTAGATAAGGAAGCCAATATCAAGAGAAATACAATAGTAAAATACAAGGGAGGAAAAAAAAAAAAACAAAGCTTTATGTCCACAACATAGCCTCGGCAGTTGAACTTTAGAATCTTTTCTTTTTATACACAAAAATGTGTATAATCTTTTGTAAGCGTTGTACGGAATAACAAAATTTAGATAAAGTAATAACAACAAAATTCACACTAATAATTAGATCTCACTTTGTTGCTCACAATGGATGTATAAGTGGCGAGACATTGTGCAGTATCCGTATAACTTTTATTTTAAATACGATACGAAATTAACTTTAAAAAATTGTTGTTGTTTTTTTCTTTCTGTTATTACATTTAAACATCATTTTATCATGATGTTCAGAAAATTTTATCATGACAAAAAATAAACAATAAAAAAGTTTTCTAGAGAATTTGTAATTATTTTACAAAAAATAGACGGTAAGTACTATTTTTTTTTTTTTTTGATTTGTTATTGTACTTGTATTTAGCAGAGTTGAAACGTAATGTTTAAAAATGTTAGTTTTATTTATATGTTAGTCATTTGTCTATATTAATTTCAGCAATGTGTATTTATTCTTCTTATTTATTTACGACCAAAATTAATTAGAGTATCTATACTTTAATTGTAATTTAATCGAGAATAATTTTGTTTGCATTTCTCCCTAAAATTCTAATAATAAAAGCTAATGATTAATGAAATAAATTGCAAAAATGCAAATAGATCATATTATCTACGTAACTATAGTTAGCACAGAGAAAGAAGAATGACCATAAAAGGAAAAGATCACTTAGTTGATCCTGGAACTCATTGCACAGAAAGCAATATGGCGGCTCATAAGAACAGGTTACTGTAAGGCCTGCACAGCCAAGCTTAAAGTATAATTTGGATCGTTTTCCATTATTTTAAGTATCAGGGTGATGGAATATGTATTTTTGACTAAGAAGATCGGCTATTGCTAGAAATTTGTCCCATTTGATGGTCAAGAGAATTGTCAACGAGCGAAAATGGACGAGAGCAGTTCATTTTCTTCGACCGGACATTTCATTTTTACTCGTCCGAAGCCCGTTTTGAATATGGATGATATTTTAAAAAAAAACCATAAATAATACAAAAATAATAATAACTGCATATAGGTAGGTTAAAGATGCAAAGAATTAAAAGAAATATCGAAAATGTTGTTCTCTTCTACTCTGCAGAAAAATAGAAATTACTTACGATTCTTTGCGATAGATATCACTGAGAATGCATGGAAGTAGTAATCCATAACCGATGGTTTTCTTCTTTTCCCAACCGTCATATAAAATAAAAACATATTAAAAATCTACTTAATACATTTGATTCTGCTTTTTTCAACTTGGTAATTTAATTTGGTATTATTAGTAGCAACCATTTTAAAAATGAGTAGAATGATAAAAAAAGCTTACAAAGTTTGTTTACGAGAAGAAAATGAAATGATGTCCTTAAAGTGGTACAATACACTATTTTTCTACAAAGTCACCTTGACGATTGAGGCATTTGCCACAACGTTTGATCAGTTTGTCCATCCCAGCTGCAGAAAGTCAGGATACTATTATTGTAGCCACTTTTCTGCATCACGTTGGGCTTCTCCATTGTTTATGAAACGTTGAACTGACATGTGGTCTTTTAAGACAGTGAACAGATAAAATCATTGTAAGTCAAATCCGGACTGTAAAGCGGATGTATCAAAATTTCCCAGTGGAAACCATGTAGCAAGTTTCGGTCGGATATTGTCGTGAAGAAGGATCACACCATCGCTCATAAGACCAGGAAGTTTACGATGTTGTTGCGCAATTTGTTTAATGCTTCAATAAAGACCAGTTATCAAAGCGGATCGCCATTTTGAAATGACAGCGCGCACCTCCAATGACACACACGAGAAAGAGCTCGCGCTACTGAGCAGTGCAGTCCTCCATCGTTTGTTTCACCAATTGCCGGTATTACGACAAACTCATAAATTTAATATCTAGCGATTGTAAACTTTTTTTCTGTTCGACCATCGTACATAAAAAATGTATTTTACATTAGAAAATATAAAATTACTCAGTGTTGACCATCAGAAACATGGAATTTAAATTTGCTTTATTTCCATTGTTATATAGAATTTCTGTGGCCTTTTCAAAGTTCACAATAACAGTATGGAAAAACCTCAAAATTTTGCTTTTTCTCCACCAACTGGTATAAGATCAAAACATAGAGCACTTGTAAGAAATATACTTTGTCGTCAAAATGTTAAAGAGTTGAGTAAATTCAATTACAATTTCTTTTTCTTTTTCTTTGAAATAGTATAGCCTACTACTTATAGCTTATAGGAGCCCTAAAATATAGGTCTATAATATTGGCAAGAAAATATCTCTATTTTTTTATGCCATTTATTAGATAATAAGAAATCGCAAATAAAAAGTTCGGCTTCTTTTTAATTAGGGATTCTATCCTTTCAACATTGATGTTTACTTATTTTTCTATCAGAAGCTAAAAAAAGCAATTTGTTAACGAGAAAGATATTAAAAAGAAATCTGAATACAGATCTGAGGAACGTGATAAAGGGATTAGGCCAAGGCCATTTTTGGGTGTCGTTTTTATGGGTAGATGATGCTCCCACTCATCATAGCCCCTACCTTTTCCGATCGGAATAGCCATCAGGAGCACTCGAGCTGAAGTCCGACGATAACCTCATCCGAAATCTGGCTGGAGGTCATTTGCCCAAGAGCCATGCGATATGGGTCAATAACAGAGGGTTATGACCAAAGCACGGGGTTGTGGGGGAGGCAGAGCCACTCTCATTATCACCCACCCTTCGATTGAATACTTCAGAACGGAAAATGAATGCATTAAGATATTTTGTCACCAAAGTTTTTAGATGGCTTTAAATTTCCCTTGCTGTTCTTCAGTTATAAATTTTTAAGATCTCGTAATTGCTGAAAACGTTTTGGGGAAAATTTGTTTGATCTGTTTCTCTTTTCATTGTGATCGAATTTTTCATGATTAAGGTCCTGACTCAAGCAAATGCAGGCGGCTTCAAACTTTTTATTTCTTTTATATATTTCTTTTTCTAATGCACCTAAAATTCTGAAAATTTAAATGTAAACTTGTTAAATACGTGGGATTTATAATTTTCAGAATATTTTACAATTAATTAAATTAAAATTCAAAAACAGTAAATGGGGGGAGGGGTTTCGAGGCATTATTCGGTATTTTCAACTCAAAAACAAATTGACAAAAACCTGAAATGATGAAAAATTCGTAAAATAAAGATTTGCATTTAAAATATTTATTATTAGTGCAACAGTTAATTTTTTAAAAAAAAATAAAAATTGTGTGAGATTAAATTACTTTTTTAAAAATTAACTGTTGCACTAATAATAATAATAATAATAATAATAAATATTTTAAAGATAAAACATTATTTTACGAATTTTTTAACATTTCAGGTTTTTTTTTCAAATTTTTTTGAGTTGAAAATACCGAGTAATACTTCGAAAAAAAAAAAATCCGAAAAATTGACTGTGTTTGAATTTTAATTTAATTAATTGCAGAATATTTTGAAAATTAAAAACAAAAAAACTGAAATCCCAGATGCTTTACAAGTTCATATTTAAATTTTCAGAATTTTAGGTGCATTGGTAAAAGAAATATAGAAAAGAAATACAAGGTTTGCAGTCGCCTGCATTTGCTTGAATATTACAAGGATATTGATATCAAGGATATTGTTTTCGAACCATTTCTGCTTTACGCTGCTCTCATGCATAGCTGAATTGTAACTTCTTGTGAGTGAAGAATCAAGCACGATTATGCGTATTTAGCAACCAGAAGGTTAATAGAATAACCATCCGAAGTGGTACAAGACACTGCATGAAAACTGTCGTTTTCTCTGCAGAATGGATTTGCGTAACAATATATGAATGCAAATAACAATACGTAGAAGCAATAGTTTATTTTGTTTTTATATCAGAAAAATAAATTAGGCGTTTCCTGACTCACGACACCATACCTTTTAACGAATTCGTCTTACAATCAATATTGTCAGTCAGTCGGAAGTTACTATTTAGGCACATACGAATCTAAGGATACATTAATTATCATCTCACACTGCAAAAGTTAAAGATCGATATTTTATAAGTTTACGTTTGTTACTTTTTTTTAAGTAAAGTTATTTCTTTTTACAGTGAAATAATAGTTCACCAACGAAGACAATACAAAAATACCCTGTTAAACGAGAAGATTAAAAACAATTTTCAATGAACTACATATTTAAAAAAAAAAAAAAAATCTTCAGAATCATCTTTATTCGTTGAGGTACCTAAGACGAACTGCCGGATATACATTATTGGATCACAAAAGGAATGAGGAGATACTCCAAGAATTCAATCTACAACCAATAGAGGAGAAGATTTCCACATATAGATATAGATGGTTACAACATGTCTCCAGAATGACACCAAATACAATACCCTATGAAATACTTCACTACAAACCTCAGGGAAAAAGACGACCTGGTCGCCCACAAAAACGCCTTCTGGACCATGTGTAGCTGGAACCGAAATGGGTCACCTCTGGTCTAATTTCGTGTTTGGAATATGATGATGAATATGATGATGATCTTTATTCATTAATTTGGAACCTAAACCGCTGTTTTAAATGAGTTTTAATCATTTTTAGGTACCTGCCTAACATAATTTAATGTGATGGTACCAAGTGATAGTCTATACTTAAGGACAGTCTTCGTTGAACTTTCCTTCCTTCGTCTGTTATTAGCGTTAATGTCAAAATGTAGTTTTAAGAGTACTTTGCTACAAGCGCCAGTTAATGAAGATTTAGTTGATTTCAACACTGGTTTCTTGGGGATTTCATGGATTTTTTTACATGGGATTTATGAATTTTTCATAATTCAATAATTCCAATACAGATTCCAATTGTTTTTACTTTATATTTCTGACGTATCAGTCTTTTTCTTCTCTCCCTTGAGAACCAAGTGCTTTTAGGGTGTATATTATTTGAAGAGCGATTTGAATGCCATGTATCCCTTGGATTCGCCTTCCGATGACAAGTGCGGTCGTTCGCTTGTGTCCGGTGGGGACTTGAGGGACGGCTGCAAAAGTGTTTTTTTTTTTTTTATTTCCCCATCAGGAATTTGCAAACGTCGAGGCCTTGGTGTCGTAGTTCAATGCGATGGGGCATTCTCAAGTGCCCCTTGCAAACCCCCTCTGGTCTTAATGGCCTGTCGACTGTCAAACGATGTTGGGGGTGACGGCGAAACAACATCTTCCACTCGGATCAAATCAAAATCATTCAAGCAAACGGGTAAGGACACAAGAAAGGTGGGAGTAGCTTCAGATGCCTCAGGTCCGAATGCAGCAGTTATTCCGGCTTTCTTTTCTTTTTATTGTTTTTTATTTCAATTTGATATTCACAGTGAGTTGCCAGAAAACAGTAGAAATACCTGAAAATTTCTAAATTTGTTTTTTTAAAAAAACAACTCAACAGATATTTATTAATTTTAGTTATTTATGTTTTGACGTCATTATCAGTTGGGCACAGATTGTTAGGCCTTTGATTTGATGGGTTTCTCCAAAATTTCAACATCTTTGGAAGAAGTCAAAAGTTAAATTAGTGTTGATCCTCGTATGTAAATCTTATCCTCACAAGTTTTGTCTTATTAAAGTAAAATTGATAATATTTTTAGCAATCTCAACTAGTTTATTCTATCTCTTTCCTTAAAATATACCAGACATACAAGATTCACTGATTTTCATTGACTATAATACATTTTTTTGATATCTTAACCGATTTATAGTAATTTGCTACAGTTGCTACTGTTTTGTCTTTTATTGGTCTTTGATGATTCATAGACATATCATCACATAGGCCTTGATGATTCCCCACAATGAGTTGTCAGATGTCGCGAGGTCAGGACTTCGTGGTGGCCAATTCAATGTAGCTGGCGATGCTGGAGTACCGCGACCAATGCAGCATCGCCAGCTGTTCATGAAGAAACCCGCGCACAGTAAGAGCGAAGTCAGCAGGTGCCCCATCCTGCTGTAGCCATACACGTTCCATGATACCCGCGTCTTCAAGTTGTGGGATTAACCATGTTTGTAACTTACGTATGCCACCTGCATTCTAGTCTCAACAATTGAAATAACATTCAATATTAAATACTTACATTTTTTACTACATAATAGGAGGTATGGGAACTCCCCGGCCATTACAGTACAATTATTTCATTTACTGCAAATTTAAATTGAAACTATGTTAAGTCATCTGAATTCAATTAATTATAAACAATCAAAGTAGTGAAGTTTAAAATAGATTACTAGATTATGCTGTGCTAGATGTTAATGTAAATTCATTGTGTGCCATCAATGAGAGTAAATTGTTTCATCTCTAATGGCTGCTTTACACGCTCTCGAAAAATTGCCTCAAATGTGCTCGAAAATATGCCGTTCTCCAGTTGCAGCTTGACTGAAAAGCGATCGCTTTACACGTGTGAGCGGCAAATCGCGTTTTGCTCTCGTTTAGATCGTGATTAACAATACTTGTTGGCGAAGCGACAAAAACGTTGATTTCGCAGCTTTGTTTTGCTATTAATTCTCATCTCATTTCACAGCAGAAATAAAGAAAAAGGAAAAAAAAGATCGCGGAGGAAGAGAATGGGGTGAAGGAAGCCATGGATTGAAACCACGAGCAAAGAATATCCATATTTCAGCGTGAAGTTGACACGCTGACGTAGTTTTTAAATAAATTTTCTCGCCGCCAAGAGCGCTGGTGTCGACTTGCTTCTAATATTTGCCTGAAGTTAGAACTTGTTTTATTTAGAGCAATGGGCATGATTTTCGGGCAAGTGGGAGATTTTCGAGCCATTTGCCGGTTTGAGGCAAGTTTTCAAGAGCCGAAGGCACAGGAAGAAATTGAAAATATAAAAAATAGATCGTTTCTTCTCCATAAACTAAATCTTTATGTCCTTTCAAAGATCTTCAAAGTTTAAGGTTCAGTTACGAGCGGCAGTTAGGGGATAACCAGTACAATGATTTTATTAACCTCTATTTGCTTACAAAAGTATAATAGTAGTAATAGTCTACTATTAAAGCAAAAAAGAATTACTCGTTAAATTTCGCCTTACTTTTAAATAATTTTAAAAAATTATTGTGTTGAATATTTACCGTATATGCTCCAATAAACGCCGAGGCTCTTATTGTCGCCGGTCTCTAATAAGCGCCGGGCTGCAGAGGGGACACGGCCAAATAGCAGCCGGTCTCTAACAGTAGCCGGGTCTCTGATATTTGCCTACCGGTACTAGTGTAAAGCGTCCGTATATTTATAGTCGTGCATAATACCTTACAGTATTACGGTAATGCATTGCCTTACAAAATGCCGCCGAAACGGTTATTTGACATTGCCTTTAAGATTCGCGCGGTGGAATATGCGAAAGAAACTTCCAGTGAGGCGGCCGCCCGTCATTGCGGGTTCGGACGACGACTAGCAGCGAAAGGTACAGAAAGACATTGCCATTTATCTTCAACAGTCTTATGTAGCAACGAAATTCAAATAAAGTAGCTGTTTGTAATATTAGCCGGTATGTAAAAATATTGCGTTCTGAAGGTTTTTGTTAATAATGGCCGGCCTCTAATAGCAGCCGGTCTCTATTAAGCGTCGGGAGCCGAGGATAGTTTTGCAAATAAACGCCGGGGGCCTCTATTGGAGCATATACGGTATTATTTTTTTCAATCCTATTATAATGATATTTATTTTCTTCTTAATAAATGAATATAGTGATTTTCTTGTTAGTAGAATACTACATTGGCATTTTTTTTTCTCCTGCATTGGCTCAAAGATGGCTGATAAGGCATGTCCTTCCCATCTGTGTCTCATTTCCAATTGTAATTCCTTTGCTGATCCACGGACAAATGGTCATGGGTTTTCTCTTCCTCGTTCACCCTCACCTTTTCCATATTCAATCGAAGTCACACTTGCACTTTCAACAGAAAATAATTTTGAAAAAGACAAGTTGGCAAAGCAAGGGACAACGCCATGAAACTTTGAAATCAGTTTAGGTTTTAAATCATCAATTGAAATGCCAAGAGTAGGGGAGACATGACATCAACGTCTTTTACGTCTATCATAAACCACTACAGAGGAGTAACCAAACTTAGGCAACGAGTGAACTTTAAAAATATTTTAAAAGCTTGAAAAAAAAAATAATGTAGAAATGGCTGTCATGTAGCTATACTTAAGTTATGTAAACTTAAGTTTACTTAATTTCTATTTATATTTAAATAAACTTAAGTAGATGAAAGATTAAGATTAAAAAAAATTATTACACAAATAAAGTTATTTTTTATCGAAAGTAAATTAATTCTGTAATTCATTAGTTTAATGCGAAATATAAATATTAATTCATATTGTTACTCTATTCAGAGAACAAATTAATAATATAATCTAAATTTCGCATTAAACTAATAAATAACATACAAATAAATGGACGGTTATTGATATCCATTCTACGTTTATACTTTAACAAATAAATGAACAATTCAGAAAGGAATTCTTCTTTTAAAATATTAATTCTTATTATTTATTTATTTATTTTTTAAAATCGTGAAAACGATAAAAAACAAAAAGCCTGATTTAATTACAATAACTTCTGAATAAAAACAATTCATTCGTTCCAATTTCAGAAAACCTGAAGAAAGTTGGCGGTATTTACTTAAGTTGTCGAAATCGAATTAATTTTAAACGTTAGATACGACGTGGAAATCAGTGAATTATCTTCAACTCATTGTTTAAGACTTGGATCAGAATCCATAGTGCTTCTCTTCCTCTGGGGACACACGAAGAACCTAGTGTATGAGACTCACAGGAAGACCTTGTCGTAAGAATCGCTGTAGCCGCTACAACTGTTCGCGAAAAGCCGGGAATCTTTCAAAATCTATGCTTCGACGCTGTCGTGCATGCATTAGGCCTACTATTGCTTGGCCGCCACTTTTGAGCGCCTTCTTTGAAGAAACACGTTACTCACACTTGTTTTCCATTCATTTAGAGTTGTCTTCGTGTTCCGTATCCCCTCTGTAACCGATTGCAGCACAATTGGCAACCGAATACCGCCCTCTAGCACCGAAGGTCGCCATCAGCGGACGTACATTCATACATAAAAAAGGATTTTACGTGGTGCTCCCAAACTCCTATTAAAATTTGTACATAGTGTGTTGATATATTCTGTATAAAAAAAAAAATAGGTAACTTACGAAAGAAAACAGTATAGATACAAAAACATGTGTTTTCCTTTTTTCTTTTACTCTTTTTCGACATGACCAAGCTGTCGTAACGGAATCCGTTCGTAATTCCAGGACAACTGTAAGTATAAAAGAAAATAGCTAAGTAAAACGCACAAAATATAGAAACTTTGGTAAGTAAAGATTCACACTATATAAGCAAATAATAAAATAAGTATCACACAAAAACGATTTAAAATTATTTATAAAATACTTAGTATAGTGGAGCCTTTCCGGTTCCTTTGCGATTTTTCTTTTTCTTTTTTTAAAGTATTTAAGTTAAATTCCAATTAATCTAATACAGTTAAAATAATCATTTCGTGCAATTTCGTTGTTTATCAAACAAAAACACTCGTTTGATTTTTCCTGAATTGCATAAAAATAATGTTTTTTTAATATAAATAAATAAATAAATAAATAAATAAATAAATAAATAAATAAATAAATAAATGAATAAATTACAGGCTTGTGAAATTTTTTACAAGATTTTATTATAAATATTAAAGTGTATTAAATAGTAATAGATTATAAGAAGAATTAAAAAAAAATCTTTTTTTTATCTTTTGTCTCTACATAAGCAAAAAAAAAGAAAAAATAATAAATAAATAAATAAATAAATAAATAAATAAATAAATAAATAAATAAATGAAATAAAATAAAATTCAAGAAAAATTTCCAGAAATGTATGTATTAATTACAATCTTATATAAATACATACACAGATGTATGTTTGATTGTGAAAATTATACATCACTTCAAATACTAAACTGTGCTATCACGGTACATAAAAAAAACCTTCTTTATGAGCACTGCACGTTTCAAGACTAAAATCAACATTTAGAAAAAAAAAATAATGTTGTCCTGAAGGTTTACAAAACTTGCCCCAATCTTTTGGCTTGCGGACAGTATTTGATCCTCATGATTCATTATTTTGTAATTTATTGTGGATCATAGAAAATCAACATTTGTGGTAAATATCTGATAACGTACGAAAATGCATATTGTTAAGTAAATTCATCAAAGTGTATTAATCTGCCGTTGTAAAAGTATCACAAAATTTCAACATTAATTAAGAATATGTAAGCTAATTCATAGTTCGCTAAGTTTGTTTCGTCTTTGAATAATAATAAGTTTAAACACATCTTGAGTAAATTGGAGTCTATGTGCATGATTCGAGCAAATGATCAGAACCAAAGTGGATGAATTATCTTCCCTAGTATTTCTTTTAATTGGTTGTGTATTCACTGAGCCATTATATTATATTTTGAAAGGATTTTCGTTCTTCACTGAATTTTTAAGGTTTTGTTAATATTTTTTTTAGAAAATTAACAGCATGCTGTTATGATTAAATAAAAAAGTCGAAAACAATTTTAAATTCATTGTCTGCAAATGATATCTCATAAACAAGTGCATTAACCCTATTGGGGAATGATGTATGGGTAGAGATAAAGTGTTTTCTCACTTGTCTTCTGTGCGGGTAACGGAGATGTTATCAGGTCGCTGTCCGTTAGGGTTTGAAATGTGATAGAATGGATCATAAGCGACGCGCGACCATAAAATCCTCTTCACTGATTCCTTTGGGGAGTCAAGTGACAGAGGGAATAAGGATAAGGACATTTTGAGATACCCTTCTCACTACTCTCAGCCCCAATATTGAATCCCGATATATATGAAGCTGGTGACCTCGATGCTACTACGTACACAAACTATGGGACCATAAAAATTTCATCCCCTACCCCATCTGCATGTTGCACCCTCGTCATCGTGGTCAATATCTTCCTTACATCAATCTGAACAAGGGGTTTGGGTTAAACCTGATATTTACACCATTGCCACTAATAGTGTGTTGTCTGAGGGAAGAGGAGGAAAACTATAGCAAGACATTATTATTATTATTATCATCGTCATCGCTTCATTCGGAAACCATGAGTTATGTTAGTGTCAAAAACAATTACGCCCCAAATACGAATTTTGATGGGTTTTTTTTCCAACGATCTGCAAGCTTTTTTTTTTTTATCTTTTTATTTATTTTTAAGAAAATTTTGTTTTGCAATTGAACCACTCCCCTTCAAATTAAAATACCAGTAAAAAAAGTTTGAACTAAATAATAGTTAGTCTGGATTAAAATTTAAAAAAATAAAAAAAATAAATGAATACAATTTTGTGCTAAAGCATAAATTTAAGGGCGATCCATAACAATAAAAAAAAATTAAAAATAATAATAATAAAAGGGAACATTAACATAAGGAAAAAAATAAAAAATATTAGGAAAAAAAAAATAAAAAGAACGTAAGAAAAAAAAATCGACGCGGATATTGAGAAAAAAAGATTAAGAGCAAAAAAAACACAAAATTTAATTAAATAAACTGATTCGAACCGATAATATTCAGCGTATGAGTCCAAGAACTTACCGATCACGCTATAACTGACAACTGAAACTAAAAGGTGTTTGGGCTTCTGAACATGTTGGTGAAGTCCATTTGTCGATCCGACCTTCCGTTTCTGAGTTGTTAAGGGTGGACAGAGACGGACGGACGGACAGGACAAACGCAGTAGCTACTGATTTTGGTCGCTATCACAATAGCTTCCAAATGGGGTCGCTAAAAACATTGATGAGGAATAAATACAGAATGTAGCGGAGGATTGA
This sequence comes from Thereuonema tuberculata, assembly GCA_023159025.1. Taxonomy (NCBI): domain Eukaryota; kingdom Metazoa; phylum Arthropoda; class Chilopoda; order Scutigeromorpha; family Scutigeridae; genus Thereuonema; species Thereuonema tuberculata. Next base: position 26,799,153 of record JAFIDM010003189.1, on the reverse strand, counting down.
CTTTTCGAAAGCAAAAATTGCTCAAGAAATGACAATTGGAAAAATATAGTTTATGAGTATATTAAACATTCCAGGATACAGTATATACCTTACTTTATCATCCTTTTACAGGGTTATCAAACTCTCTGTACAAATTTTAATGGCAGATAGGCAGATTAAATCTTTTTTCATCTATGAATGTAGGTCCGCGAAGGAACTAGAGAGCGCTATTTAGCGGCACTACAATCGACTAGCTAAGAGATATGGAATACCAAGACAAGCCTAAACGAATGGAAACAAATGTGAACAACGTGTTTATTCAAGAACATGCTCAAACTTGCGGCTGGCAACAACAATGCATGCATGAAAGCATTGAAGAATTGGTTGCCGTAGATTTTGAAAGATTCTTGTCTTCATGTGAGTCAATGGGAGTCAAGTACACGAGGTCCTTCGTGTATCCCCAGAGGAAAAAAACCGATACATGTTAAATCTGGCGATCTTGTTGACCAGGCGACGAGACCCAAAGTATCCCTCGGTTCCCAAAAGTGGCGTTCAGATAATCCTCTACATCATTGCTGAAGAGTGCTGGCGGTCCGTCGTGTTGAAATCACATTTGTCTGCGAATAAACAAGGGAATATCTTCCAGCAATGTTTCTTCAAGAAATAATGATAAATTTAGCCGTTGAGTCGGACAATCAGTTTGTCATGGACGACACCCTCCCAAACATTAACGGCGAACCTTTGATGACCATGAGCCCTTATGCCATGGGGATACAAACGTGAGAATTGTATGAGACACAGCCAATGTGAGAAAGAGGTTTCATCTTAGAAGAGCACATAAGCCGAAAAATCAGGCTATACTGCGGTCTGCTGCAGAAACCAACGCACGAATTCCGCGCGAAGAGGTAATAATGTCTAGACGATGGATATAAATGATCGTCCTTCACGAGGCAGTGGTAGACAGAGGCTATGTGAAGCATTTCGCTTGTGCTTGAATTGTCCTCAATCCGTCGTATGGTCTCTTCTTCTATGTCAGGAGAACGCATGGTTCTCTCCCAACCAGTGTCATGTATGTTGACAAGGAATGTTCTAGTTTCTCGCAGTTACTGGTGCAAACGCGCACATATTAGATGGTTTTGGCAGACACATCTTTTTGGGAAGTGCTGTCAGTACAACCTCACAGCAGCTCTTCCATTTTCATTGGCAATACCTTACACCAAATGAATGTCAGCCATCTCGTGAAACACTCCATGTTACACATAATGTGTCCGATTTACGAATGCCGCGGCAAACACAAGTCTGTTTTCCGTTCCCATTTCGCCTCTTTAGCTAAGCGCGGCTAAATAGCGTCCTCTAGCAACGATGGTTGCGGTCAGCGGTCATACATTCATAGATGGAAAAGGTTTGTCATGGTACTTCTTATCTTCCATTAAAATCTGTACAGAAAGTTTTGTTACACCCTAAATAAACATATTTTGTTAGCAGGTAACGCAGATTATCTAAAGCAATATCAGAATTACTGAAAAACTGTAAAATAACCTACAAGCTTCATGAACATTAAAATGTAGGATTACAAACTTAAGTGTAATAACGAGAGAAACATTACAAAAAGCTTACATAAAGCAAATATTAACGAAGTAATAAAAAAAAATAAACATTACTTGGCAGAATGTATAGAGCAAGGTTTTTATTAAGAAGACTAGCGTGTACCGTCGCTTCGCTCCGGAACCCTTGCATACATAGCATTAAAAAAAAAAAAAAACCTTTATTTAGTTAGCAAATTAATATGGAGATCGGAGAATATACGACTTCCCAGCTCGTTGTGGGCTTCTCCGCTTAACTCAGCTGTATTGCGCATTGGCACTCACACGCGTGGGGGGGGGGGTTGCCGCAAAAACACTTCATTTTTGCATGTATCTTCCAAACGCAGAAACGTTTGTTAATGACTGATACATCGTTCGATAGAACTTTCAAATACCAACATTTTCTCAATATAATGTCCTTTTCCAACTTTTATACTTTTCGTTTAAATTGAGAAAAAGTCAAAATTTGACCCTTTAAAAGGAGCCATCTTGGAAACCAAAAACTTTTTTCAAAAGATTTTTGTAGCATTTTGTTTGTCTTAAAAAGATCTACATTTTATCCATTTACATGACCAATCTATCTCTTATAGTTTGGTCACAAAATTGAAAAAACGTAAAGTCTTATGACAATGACAGACAGAATAACGCTTTTATATAATATAATTATCGGTCATTGGGTCGATCGACTGACTGGCATTGTAAATAGACATTTCTCTGACCAAGAATTGTTAAAGTCCAATGAAATACAAACTTCCAAGAGGAGAGACTAATCCTCCCAGAAGAAGAGCCATTGATTGAAAAGTCCGAAGAATTCCCAGACAAATATCACCCAACCAAAAAAGAAAAAAAGTAGAGAATTGAAAGATAGAAAGTCTTATCTTAGGAGGCATTATTTTCAAAATAGTGGTTCCTTATTTATATCTTCTCAGATAATGACATCTTCTAGGATCGGTATTCTTATACTGTGGGCTCCGAGTTGGAGTAAAAATGATCTAAAAAATCTCAATATTCTTCGTTTGTCGTTTGCTCTGCTGTCGCTTGTTGCCTCATTCCATTCTATTGAATCAGGCCTTATTCAAATATTTGATTTGATTTTCAAAATCTTCGTAGATTTCACCTTAAGTAAAAACAGAACGAAGATATTAAAAAAGAAAGGAGAAAGATTATATAAGAATACGATATCAAAGAAAAGCGGAATTAAATGAACGAGACAGAGAGAGAGAGAGAAAGAAAAAAGAGAAGTGGAAAAGGGAAGTGTGATTGCGTTAGAATTCCAAGACGGGACATTATTCGTTTTTGTTTTTGAATGCTTAATTGAGTTTAGTAGGATGGCGCCAGAGTGACAAGCGACCTCCTCTGACCTCCGACCCAAACTTAGTGACTTCCCCTACCGCAGATTAGCATCGGCGGTGGCTGATCCTTTTTCGCTTAGCCCTAGCACCCCCGAAATGGAAGGAAACGACTCTGAATTAGAGACTAAAGTGAGGCTGGGCGTCATTCCTGGTTCAGAGAAAACCTCCCACTTGTCTGAATGATTGCTCTGGACTCCAACGCTGGCTTAACCTCACACTCATTTAAGGTCAACGCATTTCACACCTTGTTTTTCTTGTAATCGAAACATTGAGACAAATCCTGTCCATTTGTACACTGAGTTATCTACACCTTCTGTAAGAACTGACAGGGATTTACTTATCCTAATTCTCCATTAGTTCTACAACACATTAACAATGTCGACCATGAATGATAAGTGCTCTTGATCCTATGTTTAAAATCCTAAATTTAAACCAAATGTTTAAAAAAAATAAATAAAATACAAATAAAATGAAAGAAAAAAAGATAAGTTTAAATTGCTCAAAGTGAACGTATCATGTAACTTCCGTCCACATTAATTTAAGTAGATAAAAATTAGAAACATAAGCCAGTTCAGGCTTAGTGGAGAGGTCTACATGAGTAACTAATATGTCTGATTTAACATAAGTCTGCGTTCGAATCCCAGGGCCGGCATGGATGGCTCCTTTCTTTCCTATACTTGTCCTTCTTGTTTTCTTTCTGCATTTCTGGTTGTCTATTCATTATTCGGATCTATAGAACAGACCCTAGCGATCTTGTAGTAACAATTATCCTCTCGGCCCTTATGACAATAAAAGAAAAACCCAAACAAATGTTAAGTAATATTTAAACAGTAGTGAAGCGAAGTAGTGGAAGTTTTCGTCTGTAATTCTATTCTTTTCCCTAAGTTTATAGAGAAAATATTAAAGCTTCATATTAACAATATTTCGAAGCCCAGTAATGATTTCTTCTGTAATAGAAACTAAACTCAACGCTACCCAACTTTGAAGAGTTGAATTTAATGAATAAAACAAGTAAATTAAGCTTCGTAAATACATAACTCCAAAGCAAAATTTCTCTAATGTTTTCTATTACTAATTACATTCAATTTAAAGATTCTTTCAAAATAAATCTACTTCAGGAAAAGCGTATGTAGGAGTTTTCTATTTTTTTTAATTTTTTTATATTTTAGAATCGAGATTAAAATAGTGATAATGGATAAATTGTAATCATTTGTTAATGAAATATTAACTTCTTCTAACTATTATTTAAGATGTTTTTCTTTATTACGATTTAAGAAAGATGATGTCATTGTGTCATTAGAATTTCTCTGTTGAGTCCAGCTGCAGTTCTGGGAATCTTTTTCTGTAATCTTCAAATAATGCTTCTACAAACCGATAAAAATTTTGTGACTGGGAAAAAAAAATATCCGTAAGAAATTTCGGATTTCAATTTTCAAAATAAACTGACCAGGAAAAAAAAAATGCTTCTATTTAGTTTTATCTGTTACTAAACATATTTTTTAATTTCTCAAACCATTCTGGATATGCTGCTTATTTTCAAATTTATGAAAAACATGAATGGTTTTACCTATACTGTAAAGTATATGTAAGTACGCTATGGATTACGTAGGATATTGTTTTTTTTTTTATTTTAATTTATTTTACTTTAGCTCCTTAGGTCTCAATACAAGTTACTGCAAAAATCTACAGCCGTTTCCATTGTATATTTGAAATTCATTAATGGATATCGACTTAGTCATGGTTATTTCTCTATCGCAGATCCATTAACATTATTGTCAAACATTAGAAGACTGTTGTGCATATTACAGATTTTAGAAACCTAATATCGAAAAACTACCAGAGCTCTTATTCGTGTGAACAAGCTTCTGTCTTTGATTTTACAGAAAAATTATTATAACAAAAAAAAACGCTTTATAGACATTGGATCATCGTGTACGATTCAAAAGAATAAAGAAACATTAATCTTTCAAAGCTATGATAACATTTCAAGCAACTGAAGCCTTCAATGTATTCAGTTTTTCTTTCTTTCTTTTTTTTTAAGCCTCTGTTCTGCGCACGCTCAGTAGACGACCGACTCTAGCATTGCTACCAATTGATAATTTGCAACCAACCGATCTGACTTCTCAAGTCAGGGCTAATGATAGGCTTAATGGAAGCTCACTTCTTACGTCCGTATTAAATTATCGCCTGCTCCGTTGCCATTAATATCAATTTCGTGATCCGCGCGACAAAGCTTTCATGCGCGGATTACAGCTAATGGCCGCCGTAATAGAAGGGATCCCGACCGCCTACGACGCACTGACGGAGCGCAATTAACACTTGTAGGGAGATTAACTCCTCATTAAACTCTACTTACACTTGTCGGGGCCTTGGTCGCTACTTTTCCGTTCTGTTATTTATAGGGCAAAGATACAGGGCTCCTCTTAATTAGGTTGACACGCACGGCTCTACAAATGACACCGAGGCGCGTGGGGCCTCCTGGAACATTTTTTTTTTTTATTGTTATTATAGCTCTTTCTTTTTTTTTAAATTGCGTTCTAAATAAGACCGTCTTTTATTATAAGTACACAAATCAATCTTACTCTTTCTTAGGAGTGATTGCAGTTATAATTTTGAAGCAGAATCACTTAATGTTATGTTTCAGCAACAATCTATTCCTTGTTACAGTTTTCTATTGTTATAAGGTTTCAAGGATTCTTTGATGAAGACCTAAAAACAACTTCAGTATCTTTTGTGCTAAGGAATCAAGACTTTCTTAATATTCTTATCATTACATTCAATGCGCAAATGAACAGCTGTCACAGCCCTCTGATATTAGGGCCCTCATTGCAAGGACATCAGCAGATGGTTTATCACAGAAGAACATCTTTGTGATTTTTTCACCTATAATAAAAAAAGATCTCTTAAAATATGTTCAAAACATCTTACATGGAAAGAGTTAATTCTTCAAAATTAAAACAAAGAAATTGGATTATAGTAAAAATATAAATAAATTTACATATTTTTAACTATAATATATACTGTATTTACTTTCAGTTGAAAAAAAAATAAAAAAACCTTTTGAATTGATTACTTTGTAGAAACGAGATCAATTGTTTCAATTCTATTTTCATTTAATCTTTTTTTTTCAATAATGTAGAGCTTTTACATAGGCTACTAAGAAATTATTTGAATTCAAATGTCAGACAGCAGATGTATATAGTCACATTGTGATTTGTGATTTGAAAATTCCAATATAAAAAAAAAAATCACTGCTTACGAAATGTCGATCAAAAAACAAATCACTGTTTCCATGGAGATATAATTAGACTCCACTTCATCAGCGGCGAAATTTGGAACTAATTTAGAAACTAAAACGCAACATAATCAAGACCCTGTTCTTTCAAAATTTAAAATTAAATTTAAAATATAAAATTTATCTATATATCAATATTAAATCTAAATTTAAAATTAAAATACCCTATATAATAGCTAAATTATATAATTTTCAAAAAGAAACTAATAACTAAATTATTTAAAACTGAATTTAAAATTAAAATAAAAATTAAGAAATGAAACTACCCAAAATAACAGCTAAATTATCTATTTTAATATCTAAAATTTAAATTACAAATTAACTAATATAAAATGAAGTAATAAAGAGTGCATCAACTGTTTCATAGGTTTAGTAATGTAAGTTAATTTTTATTCTTATATTCTATACTTTCTGAATTCTAAATTGCAAATGATTGATTGAAATCTTTGCTTTACGAAATTTGAAGACCACCAGCTTCAAGTTTTGTGTTTTGAATTTTTATATATATATAAATATAAAAAAAAAAAAAAAAAAAAAAAATTAAAAGGATTATAGTGAAAACGTAAGCATATTTTCTTAATTAAATTTCCTAATCGTGAACAAGAATGTGGCACCTCCAAAATTAAAATAAAACAATAAATACACATTAAAAACAAGTGAATATAATTTCGACCCATAATAATAATAAAAAAATATATATATATAAAGGAAGTACAATAACTAATGAAAAATAAAAAAAAAGTTAGGAAAAAAAATGAAGAAACCATTAGGAAAATAAGAAAAAAACCCAAAACAATTCCAAGCGGACATTGAGAAAAAAAGATTAAGAGAGACTACTACACGTTCATTCACTTGTACTCCATCATTTCTATTTAAATTTTTACTTTTTGTGTTTCTAATGTACATATTTTCTATTACTTTTCTTGTTTTATGGTCTTTTTCTATACATAAAATTTTAATCTCATTATTCATACAATGTGTTTGCTGAACACATTGCTCTGCCACCTCCGATTTGGTTATTAATTTATTATTTATGTAGCTTTCGTGTTCAAGCACCCTCTCCTTTAATGTCCTTTTGCTTTCTCCAAGATAGAACATCCTGCAGTACATACATTCTATCTTATATATAATCCCCATTTCATGCTCTTTGTCATACATGTTTAATTTATTACAAACAATATTTTTTATTTTATTTTGATAAACAAATCCAATGTCGATATTAAATTTCTTACAAATTTTCTTGATTTGCAGACTATTTTTATTGATATATGATAGAAAAAATATCTTGTCGTTGTATATATTTAATTCCTTTATTTTAAAATTATTGTACTTTTGGATGGCTTTATTTATGAAACTATCATTATTACCATTATTTCTGAAAATAACTTTCATGTTTTCAATTTCCCTTAAAAAATCTTCTTCCATACTTGAATTCCGGCGGTTTCGAGTCAAAAAAGTCTTGGATGGCAGTTTTCACAGCATCAAGATCATCAAAGATTTTCTGACTGAAGGAATTGTTCAATGCACGAAGTAGGTGATAGTCAGTTGGTGCCAAGTCAGGAGAATACGGAGGGTGGGGTAAAACCTCCCAACCAAACCCCAGTAATTTTTGGCGAGTGATAACAGCAGCATGTGGCCTGCCGTTATCGTGATGAAGGATAACACCGCGACGATTGATGAGACTTGGCCGCTTTGCTACCAAATTTGAATGCAGCCTGTCTAACTGTAGACAGTAGAAGGCAGCATTGATGGTTTGGTTGAGTGGCAGGACCTCCCAGTGAATTATTCCCTGCACATCCCACCACACACTCAATAACACCTTCTTGGGATGAAGTTCAGCTTTCGAAGTCGATGCAGGCGGATCAGGAGGGCGACACACAGTCCTACGATGCTTTACATTACAATATATAACCCACATCTCCTGTCACAATTCGTGTCAAGAATGGGTCCTTTTTGTAACGGGAAAGCAAGGAAACACAGGTGGCGATTCGGTCATCCCGTTGCTTAGCTGTCAGGTTATGTGGAACCCAACGATCCAACTTTCTCGTAAAACCCAACTTAACCAGCCGTCTCTCGGCCGTTGTCCGGTGTACGTTGAAGGTCTCCGCTAATTCTCGCACGGTTGGGTTCGGGCTGCTCCTTATGGCTTGGTCAATATCGTCCTCTCCAACGTGTGATGGCCGTCCACTCCTAGCCTGATCTTGGCAGCTTCTGTCTCCTTCCGTAAATTTACGAAACCATCGACGACATGTGCTTTCGTCTATTGCATCCTCCCCATAAACTTGACAAACATTGCGACATGCTGCGGCTGCCGTATTCTTTTTATCGAACTCGTATAACAAACAATGTCTTATATGCTCCTTCTCGCGTTCCGTGTTATACCCTCTGATATTTTTTTTGAGATGATTAACTTTGTGAGACACGATGCATTTATGTGTGAGGCATCCACACGTTTGATTTGCAGACGATTTGCATCATTGCAATGTCATGTGTGAGAGCAATTCCATTGCAAATTTTCATATCCAAAAACGGGTAGAACTTTTGCACTCACCCAATAGATCTGTCAATTCTTTGTAGGTAGTTACCAATAACGTTTCTTTTCACTCCTATATCATGCCCTGAATCAAAATTATGTAAACGATTACTTTTATATTCCTTTCAAATAAAATTTTCCAACAAGTGAAAGGATTCCTAATGGGTTCTCCCTTGTCAGGTTTGTTACGTAATATGTATATGAATCACTTTGAATGTAAATTTTTGAAACAATGTAAATATAATTTAGAATACTATAGATATGCTGATAATATCTTGGTGGTTTGGTACGGCACTGTCAGGCAGTTTGATAATTTTTTTTTTAAGGAAATAAACAAAAGAAACAAAAAGATTAAATTTAAAATGGAGAAAGAATTGAATAACAAATTAAATTTCTTGGATTTATGTCTAATGAATAAAGAAAATAAATTGGTATTAAAGCATTATCTACAGATCTACAAGTACAGAAGAAGAGTTTTTAAGGGAAATTGAAAACATGAAAGTTATTTTCAGAAATAATGGTTATAATGATAGTTTCATAAATAAAGCCATCCAAAATTACAATAATTTTAAAATAAAGGAATTAAATGTATACAACGATAAGATATTTTTTCTACCATATAATCAATAAAAACAGTCTACAAATCAAGAAAATTTGTAAGAAATTTAATATCGACATTGGATTTGTTTATCAAAATAAAATAAAAAATATTGTTTGTAATAAATTAAACATGTATGACAAAAAGCATGAAATGGGGATTGCATTTAAGATAGAATGTATGTACTGCAGGATGTTCTATCTTGGAGAAAGCAAAAGGACATTAAAGGAGAGGGTGCTTGAACACGAAAGCTACATAAATAATAAATTAATAACCAAATCGGAGGTGGCAGAGCATTGTGTTCAAAAAACACATTATATGAATAATGAAATTAAAATTTTATGTATAGAAAAAGACCATAAAACAAGAAAAGTAATAGAAAGTATGTACATTAGAAACACAAAAAGGAAAAATTTAAACAGAAATGATTGAGTACAAGAAATTGATTAAACAGAAATGAATGAACATAAGTAGTAATGGCTAATGAAATAATTAATAAAAATTGTGCACTTTGTAATAACAAAGTAAAATTCGATGTCTTTAATGGTTGATTCTTTGTATTATTTTCAGATTATTATAATTGTTCTAATATTATTTGTTTCAACAATCCATGTAATACTGTTTTTCACGTAATCTTCCTTAGTTTGTTATTTAAATTCTTTTTTATTTCGTTATATTTTCATTGTAAGCTTGAAGAAGAAGAGACTTCCAGTATTCTGGAAACTTGCAAAAAAAACAAAAAAAAAAAAACAACCAAGAATATAAGATGTTAAAATTAAAGTAGAAAAAAAAGAAATCCAAGAACAGTTGCAAATGTTATATTGTGAGTCACTTCAACTGGTAGGTCATTATCCACACATGGTTATAATAGTAGCACGTTTATACTTCCTTAGACCCCTTAATGCAACCAATAAAATAAATAAATAAATAAATAAAATAAAAAATTAATAGGCACTACTGCATTAGAAAGAAGAGTAGAGAAATCCTTATGCTACACAACAAAAGAAATTGGGACTGAAAGCCTAAGGAAGGTCTTATCAATTCTTTTCAAAGTTAACTATGTATTACTAACAGAACTCTTTAAAAAGAAAAGATGGTCAAAAGAAAACGATGAGGAAAAAGAAAAAGCTGGAAGAAAACAAGAAGACAATGAAAGCTGGAAATCAACAACCACTGCTGCTTCAGTCAAAAATGAAATATAAAGATTATTATAACTGTAATTCTTAATAGACACTGTTGTCATACTACAACAATTACACAGTTCTCATCTTCTTTGTCTCATATATAAGTAAAAATTTTTAAATCAGACGACAGACATGGCGGAATATGTACAAATCAGATACCAAAACATGAAATACGTTCTGTCTTACCGAATTTTATGAAACTCAGGACTCGTTAATTGCATTCGTAAAGCTATATTTTGTTAATACAAGTAGTTTTTTATGTATTACAAAAAAAATTTAAAAACTTCATTTATACGATAAAGAAACAACTAACTTCTCTTATGCAAAACATGTTGATCATAATATTGTATTTCACGTACTTATTGTTTTGGTTTTATTGTTATACTCATTGTATATTTCACGAACTCACTACTGTTCGTTTTCAAAAGCTAGAATCGACATTCGCGGACGATTCTACTCCGCAGAGGAGTGATACGCTAAGATGGACACTTTCCTAAGACCTGTTGACTGGATCTGGAACTTTCTGCCCCCCCCCCCCTCCCCCCCACAAAAAAAAAAGTAATTTTCCATAATTCTTTCCCGAAAAGCGTAAATAGAACGCAGCTACTGGTAAACCAACACTGATAAAAAGTAATTCTTTATCTCCTCTTTATTTCTCCTCATCCCTATTTTGATGAAATCGAAGGAGACCTGACGAAGACATTACATCTGAAGAAGTCTCTTCGCAGAGAAGAGCGAAATATTATGATTGTTAGTTTTTATATATTTGTACACTAAACAAAATAGAAACTAAAAACTATAGTTAACAACTAAACAGTCAAATGATTTCAAGAATTCACTTATTTTGTTTTTTAATATTTACGAAATAAAATTATTAGACGAAGTTATTTAGAAGTCACTGGAAGATTGGAGACGTAATAAAAGATTTCCTGCTTCAAGTTCCAACATCTTCTAGCTGATAATCTATATTACTAAAATCTTTTATTTCTCTGTCTGTCTGTCCGTGTGTCTGTCTGTCCGGCGCAGTTTTCTGTGAGAATGAAAAATAGAAAGAATTTTCTCAATGAAACATCCGCGACAGGAATCGAACCTGCAACCTTCTGATCCGAAGTCAGACATCTTACCTATTAGGCCATGGGAACTACAACTCTCTTCATATTGCTTTTTTGACTTATCTGTCAAAACGGAACTGACTTTGACTGAAAAGTAACAATTGTAATTAAAAAGAAAGTCAAAAAAGAAAGACGCAGTACGTCATTAGGTAGAATACTGAGAAATCAGTATTTGTAACTTAAAAACCACTGAAAAGTATCAATTGGAATTGGATAAACGAGATGAACGCGAGTGTCGATAACATCAATCGAATGATAAGTCTAAGAATACAAGGAGAGACTACAGAGCATACAATACAAGTGCGAATAAAATTGACACTTCTGATAATCCATCACACGAACATCTCTATATGCCCAAGTGTCTGAACGCATTGAATCTCAGCGGAATTCCTCAACATCGTTTGTCATTGAAGATTGGATTTCCAATAATATTGTTGCGAAACATCAATCCCAAGTTTGTATACTGCAATGGAACTCAACTTAAATTCGATGTTCATTCGATAATGATCTCATAGAAACCGAAATTATAACAGAACTCACAAAGGAGATTTTGTTTTCATCCATAGGATGTCTATGGAACCATGCGGTAACTACTTCCATTCACTTTCACAAGAAAACAATTTCCGATCAGACCTTCTTATGCGATATTTATCAATAAAGCTCAAGGACAAACTCTAAATAAAGTTGTCATATAATTGGAAAACGTTGTCTTAACTCACATACAACTTTAGGTCTTTGAGTCACAATTCAACAGAATTTGGTTATCTTCACTCTAAAGAATACTCACAATCAATTTGTTGCGAAGAATTTCGTATACAAGCTATGATCTTTATTTATCATCTATATCAACTAACGTCCATCTGAAATCTCTTCTTCAAATATCTATATCGAACAATCTGATGGCCTAGCTAATAGATATAGATAATTTTCACTATTTGTAACTCAAAAACCACTGAAAAGTATCAATTGGAATTGGATAAAAAAGAACAGAAAAAAAAATAATCACTATTTCTATTAGGTAGAATACTGAAAAATCGCTATTCGTTACTCAAAAACAATCACTATTTCTAACTCAAAAACCACTGTAAAGTATCAATGGAAATAAAAAAAAGAGACTCAAGAAAGAAAGAAGCACTATTTCTATTAAGTAGAATACTGAAAGCTCACTATTTGTAGCTCAAAAGCGACTGAAAATTGTATTTTTATTACGAAAATCTTTTATTTCTCTTTCGGTCTGGTGCAATTATTGTAATTTACAAAAATAGAAATAATTTCTACAAGTTATCTACTGGAATCCAACATGCAACCTTCTGCTCCGAAGTTAGACGTCTTAGGCATTAGACCACAAGGATTACATTCTAATCTCTATAAAAAATAAAAATATATCACAGATATATGATTCACACGCTGATTCTGAAAGCAGTCTTGAATTGAGAGAATATATACATCAAAAATTAAAATAAAAAAAAACTTTAAAAAAATTTTAGTTTTATTTTACTTGATGTAATTTGTGTGTTTTTTTAATAAATAACAAATTGTTTTCCGTTACATACGCGAGGCTTCCGGAGCGAAGCGACGGGTAGCCGACTAGTTTGTTTTAAAAACTCAACTTCTAGACTTAAAGACTAAAGAATTAAGGACTAAATATCTTCGCGTAGATGAGGAGTTCCCGGAGAAAGTTTAATATTACTTTTTACTTTACTTTCTTTAGGTATACTAATTCTTGTTTAATCCACGTTGCTTAAAAATTGTACTTTAAAATTGGATGTCGTATTAAATAAAATAAAAAGTGTTTTCTCTTCATAAGATTCGATGGCTCTAAAACGTGATTCTCTTAACTCCTGCATGGTATACGAATTCTATGAATGCGTGCTGTTTGATTGCATCTATCTTATGTTTGAGTCTTGAAGCCTCTTGGCGACGGAATGGGAAGAATTCTTATCGGTTTTGCAGCCAAATAAGAATTTTGGAGTGATTACCTGAAGATAGACGCTACGACGCGTCCAAAAGCTTGGGCTACTCTGAAATTCTTACTTGGCTGCAAAGCCGAGAAAAGGCTTTTTTTTTTTCACATATGGATTTCAATATTGTTAAAATCTCGTTGATAAGTGCAAGATATTGCACGAAACATGTACCAGTGTAAATGTAACATTTGTAAATTACTGCGTGGTGTGTATTCTTGTACTCTTTCTTTTCTTTGCTCTGTATTTATTTGCTCAGCTTTCTTCTTTCTTTTTCCTTCTTCTCCACTTTCAATCTTCTGCCAAAGATGAGGACTCATTGATTTTTGTTTTTCAAGAACACCATTCGTCTCTTTTAAAACAGATCCTCACCAAATCGGCCCATTAGTATCGTTAACTCCAACGCAAGATCATTAAGAAAATACAACTCCAAAGTTGCAAATCCTATGAAATTCAATGCTTTGAAATGGAATGCAAATACTACGAATTCAAAACGCTTTCTTAGGTTAGCACAATCAATGTATACTATTGCAGGATCTGATTAGTCTGAAAAAACAAAAACAAAAAAACAGAGTAATAATTTAAAAATAAATAATGTATAAAAACAACAGTTATTTTCTTTACTGCATTATCAGCATTACCAATCCTGAAAGAGGATTGAAAATAAATAACTTGTCTTCCAAATGGAAACTTCTTTATTTTCTGAAAATTTCCAAAATTCTCCTAATTTACACTTTTTCCTATCATGTGGTAATTCCGTCTTATTTCTTTGGATATACTTTGTTTACAATCATAACAATTCGTCTTTTGCCGTTGTGCTCCGAAAGAGGGCTCTGAGGCCAATAAAAGCGATTTGTCGCGAGGATAATTGAGTCTGGTTCTGTTGATAAACGACCCAGATGATGATGAAGAGAAGAAGCTTTAAGTTTTAAGAAGGACAGAGACACAGGGACGCCGCGCTCAAGCGCCTACGTAGATTTCCGCTCGTGGCGCTTCAAACGCTGGGTGTTTTCCAAATTGTAAAATTAAGCAGACAAAAAAGGAAGTGGCTTTTTTTTTTGGAGTCTCCCCTCTTCTGTCCTGGCTAATCGTAAAGTGATGTAATGACGGCGGTATCTCGGTTCTAATGAGAACGTACAAGCAGCCAACAAATGGAAAACTAAGTGGTACAGAGGGGAAAGGAAAAAAAAAAAAAGAAGCCTCAAAGAAAAACGAAAAAGTTAGGCCTAACGAGCTTAGTACATACACGTTCTCCTATTTACTGTCTATTTCGAGAATCGACTTAATCACTACGTTAGACGATGAGAAAGGACTTTCTGCTCTAATGAATTGGGTCGGTTTCAAATGAGAAGTTTTTACGCTCCTTGCAAATGTCAACATTTCACTGGGATGGTATGGAACGACGCCAGCAGCCATGTAAACAGTAATTGGAATCAATAGCTCAAGAAATAACACATTGAAAGATCACTTCACTTGGGAACAGAATTATCAAAAACAAAAATGCGCACTAATTTCTTGTAAAGTGAGTGAAATTGTTGTAACTTCCATTTAGAACGAATTAATCAGATTGCAAATTATCAATAAGAATTAAAGTTAAGTAGGTACACTACAACCTCGTTTATCCGGACTAACTGGGACCAAAGGCAATCCGGAAAATCGAAAATCCGGATAATAGGAGTAGTAAGCAAAACAAATCCTTAAATAAGCGACTTATTGATCCTTAAATAAGTTTATTACGATAAAAAAAACTATGCCACTACGATACTAGTAAAGCTTTCTTAAACTCGACAAAAAGCATTTTATTACCATAATTTATTGTACAATCTATGCAGGAAATGTACATTTAATCAAAATAAAAAGCGAATGTTTGGTGTACTTATAGTTATGTTCTTGCTATCATAGTTAAAATTATTACGTGAACATTAAATAAAAAAAAAAATGTCTACAAATCGGATCCGGATCAACGAGGTTGTAGTTTATTAAGACCTTAAGATGAGCGTTGAGCTACTCTGTCGAAACGTTAACGTAAAATTCGTTTTTCACTAAATAAAAGTTTTGAAAAACTACATTCAAATTCAGTCAATAATAAAATGATTTCATTCACTATTTTACTGTAGATAAAAGACTGATTAAAAATAAAAATAATTAATTTGTGATCAGCTCCAAAATAAGTTTTTTCCAAACTTTAGTATCATAATAATCATTATAATTTCATTAGATGTTCAAATAAAAGTAAATAAATAATAGTAATACAGCAATTGATATCAAAAAAGTGATTTTGCCCCTAACTAAATACAAGTTTTTCAATTACGAAAAACTCCTAAGAAAATGTTTATTCTATGGAAACCCATAGAATTCTGTTTTTTTTTTTTTTTCTAAACCCATAGAAAATAACAAACGCAAAGTAATAACTCTTAAATATATGACTTGCATTAACAGTTGCGCACCCACGGGGTGAAGGGGAGCTAAGGGGCTAAAGCCCCCCTTTCACCAAACCCAAAAATAAAGAAAGAAAAGGCAAGAAAGAAAAAAAAAAAAAAAAGAGTAGAAAACCTTTATTAAAGGACCTGACTTGTCTTTATCTGCAGAGGTAAATTGTCCTGGCTGATGAGTATCAAAAAGCCCGAAACAGTTATCTTAGAATGTCATGTGTTAAAAGAAAGTCAGATTTAATTATTACTTTTATATCTTTACAAATATTCATGGTAAAACTTTAATTACTTTGCAACCTAATTGCTTAGTCTACAATTACGAAATTGTTTAAAATAAGACGAAATAAGGGTTATTTTATCTGACCAGTTCCAGCAATACTGAAGAAATAACAGAAACAATCCACTTTTTTTTCTAAGCTGTTATCATATTTTTATTACTTTTGAAAAATTCATGCGTAATTTAATTCATTTCTGAATTCCATACAGATAGACAGACTGAACCTTTATTATGGTACTGAGGAGAAATGAAAGCATGAAGAGTTCATTCTGATAAATGCTTAACGTAGGATCTATTACGAATTTGGACCCTTAAAACTACTAAGTTAATGACGATACTTGAGAAACGGAAGCATTATATTATATCCCCCCCCTTTTTTTTTTTGAAGTTATTGATGTGTGAATAAAAGGGAAAGATTTTTAATTGCAATACTTCTTAATTGCCTTATTTTTGTCTGGCAATCTTTGTTCTGACCCCCTTTCAACACAGGAAGTACCGACGTTAAATAAAGATCTTCCAAAAGGCTTCTGTTATCTTTCTATTAAACCGAGTAGGATCATGGCATTTGAGTTGTAAATTGGTTGAACCATGACGAGAAAGCCACTCTTGACATTATGCAAATAGCGATTAACCTCTTGTGATTCACTAATTGCTTAAATGGAGGAAGTGTTGATAGTGGGCTTCTAAATTCGACACAGCGCCAAGGTCATTACTTCTGAAAATATTGCTCTCAGTGGAAGATTTCAACCCCAGCAGACTTTGAAATTGGTATAAATTTGTACAAGTTAAGATAATATTTCAACTTTATTTTACGAGATAATCCAATAAGTCATAATTTATTGATAATGAATAATGAACAATCCAAGACAACAATGAAGATAATCTAATGCTCAGTAAGTCACTTAAACAATTAAAACATTTCATTCAATTATGCTTAATTCTATCCAACAATAATAATCTAATTCAATACTGATCAGCCAAATCCAATCACGAATAATCCATTTCAACAATAAACAAATGTAAGATTAATAAACTAATTGCTCAGTAATTCGAAGAAAATTGTTTAATTGCGTTTATTCAAGACCATTTGTAATTAATATTTTGATAGTACGGTATACTCTCGATATCTCGAACTTCGATATCTCGAAAACCTTGATATGTCTAAAAATTATTTTCCCCCTTGATATTACATATTCATCTAATTGTTAATTTTAATTCTTATGTCGAAGAGTTTTCACTCAAAACCTTATTATGTCGAATATTTTTCGAAGTAAAAAAGGAATTTTTCCGGAAAAATCGCCGTTCAGTTGTGCCGAAGCAAATAGAGATATTTTTTAAGAAATTCTAGCAATGTAAGTTCATTGTATTTTACTAATTTTTTTCAATTTAAAGTAATTATTTTCGTCTACTTTTAAAAATTAAAATTATCATTGTTGTTTTTAGACTTATTATCAACTATCATTACATATTTATACTTATTTTCATCTATCAAGACTCTAATTTTTAAAATATTATTCCGTATCTTGTGTTTTTACGTGAATTTTTATGTTTTGGTTATAACCTTGTTACCTCCAAAACTCGCTATCTCGAATTTTTTTTAGCATCCCTTCGACTTAGAGATATCGAGAGTATACTGTATATTTACTTGTATGAAGCTGTTGCAACAGGTTTCAAATGACTAATCAACATTTCTCTCAATTTCTATATTCGGTTGTTTAGTGAAGTTTCTTGCTAATATTAATTACTTAAAATTCTTTTAAACATGCAATCGTCGTAAATTTTGATTTTTGCTGATAAAATCTTCTGACAAATTTTTCGTTATTTTTAAACAAAAATCCACCGACATGTCCGACCCTATTTTAGTCCATTAATTTTGAAGGAAAGATTATCAATTGTGTTTGGGGAAATGTTGAGAGTAACACAACCTGCAAAAAAAAAGAAAGAAGAAAAAAAATAATAACCTTTTTTTTTTTTTGGTTGGAAGACGGAAACCCATTTCGTTCTCTCTTTCTTTCCTTCTTACCCTATTGCTTCCCACCCCCCCCCCAAAAAAAAAAGAAAAAAAAAAAGGCTCACCATCCAACCAAAAAAAAAAAAATCATTATTTCTTATTTATTAAATAGTTAACGTGAGTAAAATGTTCATAGCAAGAAATCAAGACCACTATACAAATATATTTATAATAAGTTTATAAATTAAAAATCACAAGCGTTTTCAAAACGACACGTGTTTCATTTAGAATTCTCGCTTGAAAATGAAACGCAGATCGTTTTGAAAACGTTTGTGATTTTTAATTTATTAACTTATTATAAATATATTTGTGTGGTGGCTTTGATTTCTTGCTGTATCATTATTTATTCTTCTTCTTTCTTTCTTTATTTGGAAAACAATTGAGTTCCAATCCCATCAACCTTGTTCATAAATATGCATTTCAATTTTGAAGATCCAATCACGCAAGTTATACGGAAATAGTTAGAAACTACCTCTTTCCTCAGTTAAAAAGCTAACACAATTCTTGCTACTCAAAGAATTATTCATTTCTTGGAAACGATTATTAAGAAGTGTTGAATAAAAATTACAAGTAATTACAAAATCGTTCACAATTAGTCTAATGGCTAAGTTACATGAAAGGAATTCAATGGCTCAATTAAAAGCAAATGGAGGACGTTGATCTTCTTATAAGCACTAATAAAGTTAACTATAATTTTCTAACCAAACATTATTTGAAATCATATACTGATACTTTCAATAGAAGGACATCTCATCAGTGGCCATTTTCCTCCTCTTTTAATCTTTGTCAATTTTTATTGCTAAATAATTCAGTTCTAATTTAAGCTTCTTCTTTATACTTGGCCATAAGCCGTTTTATTGCCCGATAAATTGGTTCTGTACAACCCTTGAGTGAAGATCAGGTTTTATTCGTTCACAAATAAATTGCTGTAATTTACGGCAACGTGTGTGTTAAATCATGTTCTCGTTTCTCATTCTTCGAATGCGATATTTGATACCTGTATAATTTCGTTGGAACACCCATTGAAGATAAGAGCGCACGGGCTGTCACGAGCGGGTAAATATGTCCGATTTCCGTTGTTCAACTGCCTTCGAATTAAGCTTTCAACGACTCACTTAGCGACCCTAAGATGAATGAAGTCCTTATCTCTAAAAATATCTGCTCATTTGCCGGACCGAAGATACCGACACATTCGGAACATCTCTACTATGCGAGGAGGGGTGGCAGGGATGGAGGACCTGAAAAAAGACTCCAAACGACTGAGAAGAACATTTCCTGAATCATTAATGACTTTGGATTTAATTTTATCATAAAATTATTATAAAGAAAAGCCTGCTTCATTATTAATACACTGTCTGTAATCTAGATCTAGACGTCATTATACAAGAATGTAGCAAATCAGTAAAATTTTTCCATTTAGTAGATCTTAACAATATTCGCAAAACACTGACATGAAGCCCAAAATCACGTATTTAGGGTTAAATGTTTGTAATTTTAGGTTGGAGAAAAAAACTGCAAAAGAAACTATGAAGAATTATAATAATAATATTAAAAAAATTGCATAGTAATTGCATAGAGTCTCAGTTATTAGGGAAAGGTCCAATTAGCCCGTAAATGAGCTTCCACGAATAATTCAATCCCTTGTTAGTTCGAAAAATGACAAAAAAAACCTAATATGACATTAATAAATGCACATTTAGTATTTTGTTTTATTTTTTATTTTTTATTTTTTTTATTTTTTTGTATGTAAGCTTCTGTAATTTCTGAATAATCCTTATATATAGATACTAAATCTTCGTTACTTTTGTAGTGGATTATAGGACAGTGCCACGACAGTAGTTGACAAGAGAGTCGAAATGTACAACTTGTGAAATCGTAGTGTAATCTAAAATTATGAAAAAGAATACATCTTCTTCTTCTTCTTCTTTGGGGCATGGCTCCATGGGTTACGTCATAACACGAATTGCCCATGGTATGCCGTAGCCGCGTCCAAAATGATGTATTTCCACCCAGTCCTAACTTGTGCATGTAGTGTAGCTGTTGGAATGTCATAATCGATATAACGGAGATCTTCTGAAATATTGTCTATCCACTTTTTTCGTGGTCGTCCTCGTGATCTGAATCCACTGCCTTGTCGATTATATATTTGGTGGACTATACGGGTGTTATCCATGCGTGTAATGTGTCCAAACCATCTGAGCCTGGATTTCAAAATTAATTCTGAGGGTGGTTTTTCTTCTGCTGCTTTCCACACATCTTTATTTGTCCAAAATAGCCACCACTTTATTTTCATGATTTTTCTTAGGCATCTAGAGGCAAAACTGTTTAGTTTCACTTGGTCTTGCTTTTTTATAGTCCACGTTTCACAGGCATATAACAGTGTTGGTATTACTGTAGCTCTGAAAACTTTGAATTTAGTTTCTCTTGATAAGTTGTTATTATTCCACACTGTTTTCTGTAGATTTCCATATGCAGCTGCTGCTAGGCTTATGCGACGAGTTATTTCATCACTGCAGATAGTATCATTCTTAATTAGGCTGCCTAGATATATGAAATCCTTAGTTTCTTGGATGGGTTTTCCATCTATTGTAATTTGGCTGCTGATGATAGGCGATTTTTTATTCGCTTTTTGTATGGCCATTGTCATTGTTTTTTCTATGTTGATTCGTAGCCCAATGTATTTTGCTTCTATGTTAATTTGTTCTACTAATTGTTGTAAGGCTTGTGCATCCTGTGCGAAAACCACAATGTCATCTGCGTATTCTAAACTTTTAATATGAAAATCTTGTAAATTTATTCCACCAATTGTTGATTGATTCACTTTTTTGATAAGAAAATCAATGGCAATGTTGAATAGGGTTGGTGAGTGTACACCCTTGGCGAACACCGCTGTTGATAGCAAAAAAGTCACTAAGGTAGTTGCCAATTCGGACAGCACTTTTGGAGCCACTGTACATATTTTTAATTATTCGGATGAGTTTTTCTTGGACACCATAGTCCAAGAAAAAGAATACATATGAACAATAAAACCAAAATCAGCACCTGAATAAAAAAATTTTAAAATTGCCTTTCTGGTTCAATTATGGGAAGGAATTGGAGCGGCCGTTTCGTCCTTCAAGGGATTCATCAGCCCAATCCCGCTTTCCCGATAAAAGAACCAGAAATGCAAGATTCATATGTGAAAGTCACCGTCACACCTGACAGTGACCCCCCCACAAACAAGAAAGGCAAAATAATTAAATTGTTGTTCTACTCATACAACCAAAAACCTTTTCCTTCAACTAGAAGGCAAAAAGGCATTAAATACAAGAACTGAAGGTAAAAACAAGAACAAATTGTTAAATTAAGTCAAAATTAAGGTGCTGTAAAACAACAAACAATAAAACCAAAAAATCAGCACCTGAATAAAAAAATTTAAAAATTGCCTTTCTGGTTCAATTATAGGAAGAAATTGGGAACGGCCGTTTCCTCCTTGAAGGGACTCATCAGCGCAATTCCTGATTTGTCTTAGTAATTTTACATTATTCTTCATTTGCGTATTCAAAATACATTTCTGTAATCATTCTTCTTATTAAAATATCCAGGATTTTTTTCAAGCCTTCTCCAAGTATGTCTTATATTTACTGCATTCCATTGCATCTAGCTATTATCAGTACGGCCAAAGATGAATCTCCCCGAATGCAACGCAGATGATAGATTTTCCTTTCCTGGCCTGTCGGTCACATTCAAATGTAAGAGAAAATGGCGGTCGTTGATTCACATTCAACATTTCGAGGAGGAAAAGGTCTCAAAAATCAAGTAGGGAAATTATTCTTAACGTTGCTCTTCGATTTCAAGAAGATGTATGTGAGATTTTTGATATTTCCTATTTTTGATAATTGAGATTGATATTTTCTGCGGAGCTTACGGCGTTGATACTGGAGAAATTAGTCAATGATAATGTGTTTGCGGGTCCAACTTTCACCGCGACGATATTAAGCTAACTTGTTATCTCAAATTCTTCAATCTTAACTGAATATTTTCCCAGTATAGTGCATTCGGAGGATCTAGAATTGCTAACAACATATTGAAGATTGCTTGAATAGGCCTGTTTTGGAGGTGCTTTATAATTACTGCAAAGTATAGCCAAGGTCAGAGCTGGATTTAACTCAAACTAATCGCAGACTTTTGACGTCATCACGGCCAAGTAAGTTATTTATTAGTAGTCCTATGTTTTCTTATGCAGATAGTCTTCGGCTGGGTTATGTTCCGACTATCGCTCATCAGTCGTACGTAGTAAAGTAGACAATATGTCAAACATAATACAACAGTCACATTTCAAGTCACACATACAAATCAAACACTTTTAAAAGTTAAACACTTTAATTATAGCTGTAAAGTATTACAAATTTGATATTCAATATCATTGTTCACGCCGCTGTCAGAGTAGTCGGTTTGTGAAACACTGCATTCTGGCTTATACTTACGAGTACGACCGCCGTCCTGCACAAATAGAGAGTGCTAATGGACGCTCTCTGGAGCCGCCATTGTAAGTGCGAATGGACGGAAGTCGCATTTACGTGAATGTTTAAATTTGTATTCGCAATTATTTGTAGAATTCTGTTAACAGACCTTTTTTTTTCATTTAAAATTCATTTTTTTTCTTCATTTAAAATTCGTATCACATTTAGATTTCTCAAATTACAAATATCATTCCATTCTCTGTTTTGGAGCCTCGCTTTGAATTTCCCGTGATATGAAAAAAAAATTAATGATGTAAGTTAGAAAAGTGATTGGCATTCACTTGTGCAAAGAACACACAGTTTTTTCAGTAATAAGCTTAAATAGTTATTGAATATAAATAGAGTTATTGATATAAAACTGTGTAGGATACTGATCTTAAGACTATTATCGTAAACAATAAAATTTCGAAACAATATAATTTCCTCTATTTAATCCGGTTTTTCTCATTTTCGGTGGAATTTCTGCTGTCAATAAATTAAAAAAAGTAAACACTTTTTATTTCTTCTTAATTTTGCAATTTCCGGAAAAGAATAAGGGAAAATCAATCCCGTCATCCAACAATTCATTAATCATTCCGGATACTGCTTTTCCGTCATCTTTTTCTTCTCTTCATCCTTTCCTGACTTCCCATGAGAAACGGCGCTGCAGATCGGATTGCCATCCGTAAATCAGGCGCCAAAATTAAGATCCTACTTGTCTACTAGCTTCTTCTTTTTTTTCCTCTCCACCTTCCCAAATCTCCGAAAACGAAGCTAATAAATAACTCGAGACAGAGAAACAGTACCGGAAGTCGTGGATCACGTGAGTCATTTTCCTACCCTTGAATTACTATACAGTTCTGCGTTTAGACTATCTGTTAAATTTTGCGTTTGTTGTTTCATTTAATTGTAATCTTTACGGTAAAAAGAAGATATAAGTATAATAAGTATTCCAATTCCAATCTATTGGAATTTACGGCTAATAATAAAAAATAATAAAATAACTTAGTGATTTTAAAGTTATATTCCAATTTCCTGATTTATAAAATTTCACTTCAGACTAATATTTATTAGTATGATATATATATATATTTCTATAGATATATATCAATAGATAAACTTATATATATATATATATATATACATATATATAAGGTATACGACCAAAATATCGCCCAGGTTCCTAATACCGCCCAGTGCGATGTAGGACGGGATAGTGAAGCTATCACGCGGGAACCGATGGAAACAATTTGCGATTCCTTCCATTAGCACGCTGTGTTCATTTGGTAGTGTTAGTTCAACCCGTTTATTTTTTGTGAATTCTTGAAGTTTTTTCGTTGTGGTAAGTTTTGAACCTACTGTTTCTTTAAATACTGCAGCTTATGAATTATTCATGCCATCATAACCATTTAATATCGTGAAATAGTGAAAGAAATAACCTATCTGTTGATAATGTCTGTAACTTGTTAGAGGCAGCTGGTTTGTCTGTAGCGTCCGCCATATTGACAAGCTAGAGAGTGCCCAATATCGCCCACCTCGTTGTTCCATACATCGACCACTGTGCGATATTTGGAACTTATATTTATACATTTTATTTTGGTTTATTACAGATGTCTCAACGTAAGACATGGGACAGAGTCAAGATGAAGGAAGCTGTTACAGTTGTAAAAAATAAAGAAATGGGCCTTCTGAAAGCTTCCAAAACATTTAATGTCCCACTCTTGAGTTGGTCACCATTCAAAATTGCTCTAATGAATTCTCTCAGCAAAAGGAAATTAAGTCCTAAGGGGCTGAACTTAGAAGATCCAAAGAAAAAGAAGCTCGCAACACCTAAAAAGAATTGCGAAAAGATTAAGAAAAAACAAAAAAATGCAAAGTGCAAAAAAAAAAAGTATTTAATGGTGTGGGCGATATTTGGAATACTTTCACAAAATTCAAAATATGACTCTTGACTGAACAAAAATTGAGGAAAAATAAAAAATAATAATTATATCTATAATTGGTTCAGGAACATGTAAGTGAAGGTTAATATGATATATTGTAATTGTTTGAAGCCACTGAGAAGATAAATGACAAGAATATGGGCAGGTTTTCTTAGATGGGCGATATTTGGGCCATATACCTTATATATATATATATATATATCGGAAAGGTAAAACTCAAAACATGGCTTTTCGAGTTTCACAGAGCAAAGATTTCAATCAATCATTTGCAATTTAGAAAATTTAGAACGTAAAGAATATAAGAATAAAATTAACTTATGTTACTAAACATAATTGAATATTAATATTCAACATTCAATCAATATTCAAAATAATAATATTCAATCTATATCATTCAAATATCAGCTGGCTTGTTAAGGATTTGATATTTATTTCCTTTTTATCTTTTATATTAAGAGACTTTCCAAAAGAAAATATAGGCTTTTGAGATCCTGAAAAGTTTATGTCTCTTCCCCAAAATCGCTTATCCAAAGTAGATCTTGAAACTCAGTATAATATTTATGGATTGACTATCTCCTCTTTGCATTGGAAGTATTTCTTCGCTCAATAAATTCAATATGGTGGCGGAGATCTAAACTCAGGAAACTGAGATTTGGTATAACAATAGATCTTTTAAAAATCATTTAACCTTTTATACAAAATATTTTCTTTAAAATTAAAATGAAAGGAATAATCACCTCTCAAACTTAATTTAAAAAATATGTTAAGTTTCTGTAAGATTAAGAAATTTTTATTCGAAATAAAAAAAAAATATGTGACCATAATTAAATAGATAAAATTGGAATAACAGTACATGGCTTATGTACTATAATGGATAAAATTACTTACAAAATCCTATGAAGATAAAAGATTTTTATAAATTATCTTCATTTAAAAATTAAAGAAATTGTAACATTTTCAGTACTACAAGAAAACAAGAAATTTTAGGAACATCTTCATATCAAAATCATTTTATTCTGTTCATTTTATTTCGGTTTCTAAAGTCTAACAGATGGATGTTGACGATCCCGTATTTTCGTGATTTCACGTTATTTAGCGAGAATAGTCTCTATCCATGTCTTCTCACAAAATATTGAAATATTTAAATGAATTATAATACGGGGAAATGCATGAGACTTTTACTACATTTTAATATAGTTTTAATAAATTGAAAACAAACAATAAATTCATTATGTAGCATTTTTCTAGTGACAGACATTAAAAATACTAAATTCCTTGAGACCTGCTGAAGAGGCTTATGGCGAGATCTCGTGTTTTTCGTAATTCTCGCGCAAATGTGATCGTCAACATCCATCTGTTAGACATTAATATCAAATAACGCAACGGGACTTGTTTAAAATAGAAAAAAAGTAATTGGCTTTGATAAAGCGTATTTTTTTTTTTCAATTCTAAACATTAAAATAGCGCTTAGTTTTAATATGACTATTGGAGGAAATCCAACTGGATAAATATCAGGAAGATTTGATGCATTAAATTAATAAATTAAAACCTGCTATTCGAGAAAAGAGTTTACAGCTCAGATAATCGATTATAAATGAAAATTTACGGTTGTATGAAGAATTTTTAATTGTATGATTTGTTTATTAATAACAGATATGTATGAGTAGTTTAACATGCAATGAGTAAAAATTAGCAAATGAGGTAAAACAAGAGAATGCACAAGGTGGACAATGATAGTAAAAACATATAAATAAGTCTCCCTTTGTTTCTCACCCATATGGTAGTGTCAGTACTGTTTTCTTGTGTCATGTCCTCACCTTGAAGATGGTCTCCCGTGGGAGATTGAAACCGTCGGTGGTAGATTAATTATTATTATTTTTTATTAAGTATATCTTTATTATTATTGTTCACCTTGTGCATTCTCTTCTCTTTTATTTATTTATATAAAAGGAATAATAATAATTATAAAGCTAATTTATGTAAATTCGTTTACCTAATTACGCTTAGATTATTATTTTGATAAATTTGAATACTTTTTGCGTTCTATGATTGCTACAAAAATATAACAGTGAGTTAATAGCGAGATATTTCAGTATGTTCTTCTGAAGAGAACTGCTGCCAAGTCAAATAAGGAATTGTAAGTAAAAAGGTTTCAACGCTTCTTTGTGTAACGTTTCAGTAGTCAGATATACGCCTTTCTATTGCATCGGCTATTTTACGGCTGATGTCAACTTTTACAAGTAAAAAAAGTTCTTTGATAAAATAACAAAAAAATTATCTTCAAAGAAAGCAAGATGCTTAATTTGTGATACAAATGAATAAGAATTTTTGTTTTGTATTAAAATGTCCATTTATTGAAAAAGAAAGATCGAATTCTTTCAAAATCTAAATTGTTAAATTTCAATAATTTGAAAGAGAAAATGAATCTACACATACCTCTGTTGGAGCAGTGATATCAAATAAAAATAAAGACTTCCTCATTTGTATAAAAATATATTTTGAAGTTTTCAAGATGGAAACAATGACCCCTCAACAACTAAAAACAAAAAAATAAAAAACAAGAACAAAATGTGGATTACAAAACCTTGGGCAGAACTTTGGCTATCTCAAAAGGTATTTCAGATATTTCTTTTTTTGTTTTTTATTTTCTTGTTTTTTAGTCCTTGAGGGGTCACTGTTTACATCTTGAATGCCTTATTCTTCCGCTCGTTCGCCTTTGGAGTCCTGCACTGGCTGAGTAGCTCTGGCTGAGGAGAGCTCAACAAGCTCGAAACGGTCGTTCCAGGGTCTCAGCTCGACTCAACAGGCATTCTTATTTCAATATTTGAAGTTTATTCTAAAGTATTACAAAATACGTAGGTTTTCAATGTGCAGAGTACGCCTATATAAAAAATTAAAAAATAGGTAATTTATTTTTAAACGTAAAAAAAAAAAATATTTATTTGTAAATTTCACTTTATTTATTTATTTTTTTAAGATATAAAATATTTTGAAAGCAATCACTTGAAATTAAATATAGAAAAACAATAATCTAAATGTTTTTGGGAAAAAAAATCGTTTTAAATCTGAAGTGAAGTTTATGAGTGTAAAGAGAAAAGTTCAAATCATCCATCCATTCATACTTAAAAACAATACTAAATAATTTGAAAAAAATATTTAAGAATACTTTTTGCTGCTTAAAGGTTCAATGAATATCATTACTTAAAAAATCTAAGATTTCTAATTGCTATCTGTATTTGATTATGCAGAGGTTTTATTTATTTATTTAAATACTGAAGGTCACATTCCTGTTCTAATAAACCAACGCACATATAATTTCTGTACAGTTCTAGTCCGAGAAATGCATCTTTATTTATATAATGACGATTGAGACATTTAAGTGGTTCCATCTACAATCGCTTTTCTACCCTTTATTAATCATTATTGAAATTGCTACTAAGATAAAATTTTTACAGCATTAAAAAAAAAAAGTTTTTCTTTTTTTTATTCTTATATGAATAGCATTTCTGCGGTTCAATATGTTCGAAATAAACATTTTTTTTTTTTTTTTCAAAATTAACAATGAAAGAAAAAAAAAAAACAACAACCCAAAACTCCTATATTTATTTATTCTTTCTTTATCAGTTTACGTCTTTTCTTTCTTTCCCAATTCGCTTTTTCCACTTCATTCATTGACGTTGACAATGTCGATGTTCATTTGTCTTCTTCCGCAAATGCTCGTGAAATCGCGCACTCTCGTGTCAAAAAGGGCGATTAATTTGGCCGTGTGTTTTTCAGACACTTCGACAATCTGCCGATGGATGTGGCTCTGGCCTCAGCTAATAAAATTAACGCGCCAAGTGTCAGGCGGCATTGAGTGTCAGATCGTCACAGTCTGCGTCTCCCTGCTGACTCTTCCCTCTTTCCCTATCCCCTAAATATCTCACACTTGATAGATTATTCCAACAGGGATGGAAATCAACTTAATTATAGAACATTCCCCCTCCCCTCAGTCATCATTTGTTTGTGTAATTTCCTTTTACAAATTAAAAGCACAGAATAATTTAGATGGAATTTAACGAAAATCGCATTAGTAAATTTAATTGAACAATCTTCCTTGCCATAATATAAAAAAATTCGTATTAAAAAAAATTAGATATTATTATTCATGAGGCAAATATCATCAATTTTTTAAATACACTAATCTCATTATAAAAATATTATAAATACTTAAAAATCTCATATAACATAATGTAATGTAAAATGTAATTAAAATTGTAATTATATAGTAGTCTCATCAATTATTATTAAATAAAAGAGAATTAACATAACTTTTATAAATTGTTGTTCTAATTATTAATTTTAATAATTTAATAATGCTATTAAGATTAACAAAAATTAATAAAATAATAATAATAATTTAAATATAACTGATAAACAACTAACTTAAGAGGTTTGCCATAAAAAAATTTTTGAAAATTAACTTAATAATATGAAAAGGTTTTTAAAAATATAAGGTTAAAAATAAAAGAAAAAGATGTTTTAAAAAACTTTTGTGCCGAACAAGAACAACTTTTTATTTTTTATTTATTTATTTTTAATAACCTGGAATTCATAAGGAATCCGATACTCGGTCATTAATTGCAGTGATTCCACATTTTCTAAAATGTTTTGAAATTTTAATTTTTACTTCTAAATCACACAAATGGCTAGAGGCGATCATGGGAAGAGATTCTTAATTTAGTTGGATTTCTCAAAAGACTGTTAATCATCCACCGACTGATGATCGCGGTTTTCCATTTTACCGGACAAGCAGGACCAACACATTAAAATGGAAAATACTGAATTAAAAATTTTAAATAAAATAAAGTTAAATTCACTGAAAAAAATGAATAAGGGAGCATTATGTCTGGTTTCAGACTTGTTTGATGGATGGAGAAGGTTCCATGAGTATATTCAGAACTTCTGAATTTACATGAATTCATAAATTTTTAATCAAAATATATTTCTATACTTCAATGAGACCTCCTCCATGCCTGAATGGAACTACATGAATTCATTCGCATTTTACATTTTATAATTTATTTCGTTTTATTTTTCACTGATAAAAATCAGTTTGAAAATGATTTCAAAATGCCCTATCGAGATCATGAAATGAAACTTAATGCAGACATTATTTCTTTTTGTTGTAAAGCTTTTATAATTTAAATTATGCAGTTTTTTTTAAAATTTAAGTGTATCATTTTTAGCGCCCCATTAGGGAGACATTGTGATAGTGACCAAAATAGGTAGCTATTGTTACGATAATAAATACAAACTCATGATAATATTCCTCCACAAATCTTCTTTTCTCCAGAATAACAATATTTCGAATAACCTGACCGGTTATTATTCATCAGGTTGAAAAAAAAAAGAAGAAATAAATTATTTCTTTCCTTGAACTAAAGTAATCAAACATGGTAGCTATTGTGTTTGTTCACCCCTAATAACTCCCAAACGGAAGGTCGGATCGACAAACGGACTTCGCCATCGCGTTCAGAGACTCAAACACTGTAGGAATGGGGTTTTTTCAGGGGCTTATGCCCTCCCCCCAATGTTCGAGATATTTGGCATTGTTTTAATTGGATTTCCGCTATTTTAAACCATTTCATGGTAGAACCATTTAATTTAAGGTCTCGGACTTATACGATAGAGGTTGTCGGTTTGAATCCGTGAGTCTAACGTGGTTTTTTTTTTTCCTTAATTTTTTTTCTCAATATGCATATGGGTTTTTTGTTATTATTATTATTTTCCTAATTTTGCTTTTATTTTTCCTTACGCTACTGTACTTCCTTTTTTCATTATTATTTTTAAATTTTGTTATTATTATGGGTCGCCCTTAAATTTATGCTTTAGCACAAAATTATATTCACTTAATTTAAGATTTTCAAGATGTTCAAATATAAATAAAGAACCTCTGAGACAAATATATATTTTACTGTTAAGTTAAAATATTACAATACTCAAAGAATGAAATCCAAAAAAACCCAACATGCCGGAGTTTGGAATTTGATGTGGTTCTGATAGAATGTGGCGAGAAAGAATCATCCAACCAAAAATAAACTTAGGAGACCTTTTCTTCCAAAGAACAAAAAAGGGGCAAACATCTCTGTTCTTCGTTTTTTGCATGATGCAACTTCCTGCCAAAGTAGGAAGTTCCTATCCCATTAAGTTCGGCACCAAAATCTTTTTTTTTTTATATTTTATTTATTATTCTACAGTTTTTGTCAAAGTGCGAAATATCATCCGTTAGCCTAATCTACAGATCAGTTGCAGTTGTTCATGAAAGAAGAGCTTTTGATGACGTAATTTCCTTATAGATTGATGTTTCCAGGACGTACCAGCGCTATCTATTGCTCAAATCCGTAACTGAATCTTATAAACATTACGAAAACATTCTGATTTTTGTATTTTCTACAGTTACGGATAGATAATAATAAATAAAAGTGAAAGAATTACAAACGTTACAAACTATTCCCCTTGCTTGGCTATGCAAAGTTTGTCCTTTCTTGGTCACGCTTATGCGATCACAAAATGACGCCATCTTGGATTGACTGCTCATGATGACGTCATGACTGGTGACGTTTGTTCCAGACAAACTCGACCGCTACGTAATGACCATATATGGGAAACCCTTCTTTCTTTGAAAACTACTATAGTTTAAATTATTACGTCTTTAACAGTGATGTATATAAAATATAATTTATATTTTATGATATTGTTATTCCAATCAAATGAAAATCCATTTTGATTCCCAAGTTTTATGGTAATATTAGAAGTAATTATTTTGCATTTCAAGATAATTCCAATAATAACGACAATATTAAAGCCAAACAATAATGGCTACGTGTTCATCAATACATTAACACTTAAATTACGAAGCTATATTTTACAAAAGTTGTAATTAAAAAGATTTACAGTGCGGACTACAGAAAATATTTTGTGATTCTTGTTGTTAAAGCCACTGATCAGTAGCTGAATTTTCCCTAAAACAACCCAAAACAGTTCGGCTTAATCGTATTTAACAAGACGGCGATTCGACCATAAAACCCTCCTATCAGACAGCAGATAAATCAAAACAACTATGAAAAACCCATGAAGCTGTCCAATGAACCGCGTGACTTGGTTTAAACGGAGGCTAAAATAGATAATAGGAGAAGAATGGAGATCATTCAATAATAGGGTAAAAACTTGGTCCTATTATTATTGTGC
>JAFIDM010003189.1:26717708-26762182 GCA_023159025.1 Thereuonema tuberculata | reverse complement strand
CGAGGGTAAGAAAATCTCTTCATTATTCATTTGTTTTTTTTAATTTTCCAGGGGGCGGGGTTTGGCAAATGAAGTATATTTAAGATTAAAAAAAGGGTTTTAAAACATGCTCTATCAGTTTTGCTTTATGGTTATGCATTATTAAGAAGGTTGTGGGTCGGAATATTTCGTCATATTTTCTTCTTTCACCTAAAGTGTTTTAATAGAATAAGAAACAAATGTAAATAATTAAATTGAAATATAATAATAACATTAAATATCTGAAACTGTTTCTGTTTATTAACAAAATGTGTATTCGTTTTTTTTGTTAAAGATTCTGTTATAGTTTCCTATTATATGTGTTTTTTGTTTTTTTGTTTTTTGAAATTCGAGTTTACGCAATTGATCTAATTGTTGAACAGTTTTCCGATATTATATAGTTAAGAATAAGCTAAACTAAACTCTTTAATCTATTACAAAACAACTTTTATTAATAAATTACATCTTTTCATTTGGTTAGTTTTTGTTGTTTTTTTTTTTAAAAAAAGGCAACATTAAAAGAAAAATAAATTCAGCTTTTTTCTTTCTTTATTTTCCATTCCCGACAAAATTTCCTTTCTAATTAAATACACTCACATCAATCTATTAAAAAGAAGAAAAAAAGTAATCTCCACTTTCTTCGTTTTAACTACGTCAGTGGTAACGAATTCATCTGCTAACAGTTGAATTTCATTTTTCTACCATTTTGTAATAACTCCACGAATTAATGAATAATAATGACTCCAAAATATTTTTTTCTCCCAAAATATGAATAATGTAAAACAACCAGAGAAGTGCAATTGATGACTTTACCCGTCGCTTGCATCACTGCCTCCGCTGAGTCGATATTACATTTCGTTGAAATCTAATAGAGTTTCGGCCGATTGAGCAATTGAAAGCCACCCTGGCCTTTTTATGCATTCTCATTCATTTCCCTTTGACTACAGAAACCAAAAAAAAAAAGAGAAAGCGATAGGGGGAAGATCTTGAAACTCAAGTGGATGGGATCAGAAATGATTTTGACAACGAAACGCAAAAATACAGATTTGTAATTTGTGAGAACAATGTTGAAAAAACACTGTACTTATTACATACACATTTTCAAGCTTAGTTTGTTTTTTGTTGCAATAGATCACATGTGGATTGATAATAGACATATCTGTAAGTCCAAAAAATAAATAAACCCATATAAAATAAATAATAAAAAAATAATAAAAATAAAGTTTATTTTTTTCTCAAGTTTCCTCAAGTTTTCCTCTAGATAGAGAGGATGTGTAACGAGCTTTTCGTATAGACAGGACAAGATAATAAATAAAACAAGGAGTTCCTAAAATAACTTGAAACCTATATTCCTTAAAAAAAAAAAAAAGTGAATTTTTTTTTTTTTTCTAATTTTAATATCTGCTGAATATAAATAGTTCAAATATTTTCGTTTCTAAAAAGATTAATTAATTTGCTTTATTTAAATAATCTGAATCTAATTCATTTTAATCCCAGTTCATTTCGATATTAATATCCTTCGTTTACGACATTGATGGAAATCACTGTTTCAGTTGTAATTAATGCTTTTACAATTTTTGTCACTTTCCCGCGCTAATTTCTCTACAAGCCCTCACACGGAAAAAACTTTAACTATAAAAGTGAGATCGTCTTTTGTCCTCTAGTACATGTCAAGTTTCTAGAAGATTCCATCCAGCGGTTGACAAAATATTAAGGAGACACAGATACTGTATATAAAATAATCTGATGTTTAACGTGTGTGAGCCATCGAAGAAAAACATATAATAAGGGAAACGACACACATACATGTATATATAAAAAAATAATATTAAAAAAGATATAATTACATTTCGAACAGTTTCGTCAGGCGGTTTTGTGCCATGACATCGTCAGCATACATATTTTTTTCAAAAACACAGAGTTCTTATATAAGGAAAAAGAATAAAAGTGAATCTAACCAATCTTAAAATTCACTGTTACTCTTTTTTCTTTATATAATAACTCTTGTGTTTTTGAAAAAAATTATGTATGCTGACAATGTCATGGCATAAAACCGCCTGACGAAACTGTTCGGAATGTAATTACCGTATATGCTCCCCGGCGTTTATTTGCAAAACTAGCCTCGGCTCCCGGCGCTTAATAGAGACCGGCCATTATTAACAAAAACCTTCAGAATGCAATATTTTTACACACAAATACTGGCTAATATTACAAACAGCTACTTTATTTAAATTTCATATGCTACATAAGACTGTTAAAGATAAATGGCAATGTCTTTCTGTACCTTTAGCTGCTATTCGTCGTCCGAATCCGCAATGACGGGCGGCCGCCTCACCGGAAGTTTCTTTCGCGTATTCCACCGCGCGAATCTTAAAGGCAATGTCAAATGACCATTTCGGCGGCATTTTGTAAGGCAATGTACCGTAAGATATTACGCACGACTATACAGATGCGGACGCTTACACCAGTACCGGTAACTGGTGTAGGCAACTATCAAAGACCCGGCTACTGTTAGAGACCGGCTACTATTTGGCCTTGTCCCCTCTGCAGCCCGGCGCATATTAGAGACCGGCGACTATAAGAGTCTCGGCGTTTATTGGAGCATATACGGTATATATTTTTTATATATACATATATGTTTGTCCTTTCCCTTATTTACTGTATATAAAAGAAATGGATTCCTGTTTAAATTTGTCAACAACTTCTAATTATTGTCCTGTAGATAATTACGAAACTTCTACTAGGCAATTAAGACATTAGCACTTTTATTTTTACCAATAATTTGCATTCGATTTACATAAAAAAGACTTACGTTGGGTGTTCTTTAAATTTCACTCTGTAAAATTAAATGTAAATGACGAAACTGAACAACTTAGCCGTGTTTGAATTAAACTATATCTGAATTAATAGGACTTGTAATTGGATCCAACATGGCGTCTCTGTCATTTCGCCTCATGATTCTATTATCTGCTTCAAGTTCATCGAAGCATGGCAGTCTCTGAGTGGTGGCGAAAGTGGATTGTCATTGGAGTCCCATCGACTGATGAGAGTTGAAAAAAGGAACAGAGGATGGTGATGAAGATGATGGAAAAAATGGCATATTTGTTCTTTCGAATGCGCACTTAGTGGCAACGGTATTTGCTAACTCCCCCCTGCTACTTTTTATCTTGTACTGACTCCCCACAGATTTGTCATCACTGCAATAGTGTTATGCTTATAACAGAATAAAAGCTTCGCCAATAAAACGCCCTGAAAAGCTTTTATGTTTAAATGGGATTGAAAAAGAAGAGACTAAGAAAAAAGCATTTCATTAGTATACAACAACACTGTATTCGAAATGATGTTTTGTCTTTGGTTTTAGAGCTAGGAATTAATAAATTACAAAAACTGGAAACTATTTTGTTAATGTTGTTATATACAAACAAAGTTAGTTGCTGCAGCAAAAAGAACATGTATAATATATATATTTACACGCTTTTTAGGCTTCTGATACCGTGAAGCCTTATATCCCCGGTTTGTCTGTCTGTCTGTGGCCAAGTATCAACTTAGCAACCACGAGAGCTAGAGACTTGATTAGGGGGTCGTTGAAAAGGTCTTGCCAAGAGCAGTTCAGAGCAGTAGAGTTTGTGTCTCTAGCTGGTTGGGAATAATAATTTTCTTTATTCACGTATCAGAAGCCGTTGCGAAGCATTGTGATTAGTTTACTAATCGTTATCGCTACCTTGTTTTAATGTATAAATAAACATTTTGAAGTAAAAAGCTTTTTGGATCTTTTCATAAGGTGTATGCAGTTAGTTAATTGCGTTACATTCTAATGCAACTGTGAAACTCTAGATTCAAATTCTTAACTGGCCATCGTTATTTCTTCGACTTATGCTTATATAAAAAATATGATTGTCACACGAAGATTTTAACAAACATAATCTTTCGATAAACGAGCAACCTTTTTTTAAAAAAATACATTAGAAGATAATTATAATATAAGAATCAATAATTTTTAAGTTAAATTTCCGTGTAAATTAAAATTTTAAATTAACTATATTTTCAAGACAAAAAAAAGGAACTGATCATTTTATAAAAGAAATAATGTGAAATGTATTTCATGTTTCTTTGTACTTACTTGATTATTTGTTTTTGTTGGTCTTTATGTTTTTCTCTCTTTCTAATGAAACAAAAACAGATTTCTTTATAAGGACTGTAGCTGTAAAATCTGCACTTAAACATAAATAAGTTTGTTCTGCACTCGATGTAGATGCATCGACTCGGCCTGTTATCTAAAATTAGATCAAAGGATGAACGTTGTCAAGTCTCTAATCGTTTTGTGCTAACAATTCACACAGAAAAGTAATGTAGAAAAGCCCAACATCTTCAAGAATATTCTGGATCAATGTTTTCCATATGGTAGGTTCACAGGAAAACTCTGATGTTGGTGTAAAAAAGAATAAAGTCGAAAATGGTTTCTAGTTAAACACAATAAATCGACAAGCATCGTTTTAGAATATAATCTTTGGACAATGCTGTTTCGATAACGACATATGTTTAACAATTAAGTTTTTGAAGACAATTTCTTTTTAAGTTTATTTTTTTCTATACAAATTGCATTATTAAGATAATAACAATATTATAAGAATACTGTATTCTCTGTTTGAAATATTTGTCTTGGAAACCAAGACAGAGTGGTTTAATTGTTATGGCTAGAATTACAGTGATACCTCGGATCACGAACTTTTCAGTTCACGAACAGGGTCAAGGAACGGATTACGTTCGGGAACCGAGGTATCACTGTATATTCAACAGCTCAAGAGACTGATAAAATTTTAATTGATAGCAGCAATGACTTTAAAATTAAGTAATTTTAAAATAAAAGTTCCAAATTTCCTCAAAATTCATTTGGGATTTTATTGTAGATTGACTACATTTGTTATGTTGACTTCGTGTCATCAAAGCCCTTTGTCTTCTTGGCAAAACATATATCATTATTAATAGAAATAATTCTACATTAACATACAGAAATCTCGAAGTATGATTGCAGAATTGAACCTAAAGAAGTTGAAAATATGAGGATAAAAATTTAACGTGTTACGGACGTATTTAAAAAAGCTAACACACTTACTTAAAAAATCTTTTTTTTTAAATTAAAAAAAAACTAAAGAATCTTTAAAAAGCATATAATAGAGAAACCAAACCTAGGTTTCAATCTGTTAACAGGTCTTCCTCAGTGAATGATTAGGAACAGGAGAGCAGCCAATATATGGAGGTTAGGAACCAATGGCATCTCTGAAGAAAAAAGCGCACTGCAGAAAACTGAATTTGCCAATGGGTGAGAAGCCGATTGCCACGCCACCCAGCGGAATTCACAAAAAGCAAGTACCATGTGGTGTTGTATATAAACAAAACCATAAATGTCCACGCGTCAACGTTTACATAATTTTAACGGATGAAAAATGAATCTATTAAATTAAAAGATCCTTGGGTTTTTTTAGGAAAACCATATTGATCTATTGCCTTTGCGGAAATGCAGTTATTAATACATTTGTCCGTAGATAGAATGAAGATAGACTCTTTGCATTTTCGAAGGTAATGCTTAACTTCTTTGGCCAGGAGAGATGGATTGGAAGTGTGGAAGGCATGTCCAAATTTTTGAGAATGATGCACAGTAGCATACGATATGTCAGAATGGTTGATGGCTCGCACGTGTTCCAACATACGTTCCTCCACGGATCGGCTTGTTTCCCCAAGATAAAAATTATCATATCCCAGACATGACAACGAGTACACAATGTACTCTAGCCTGAACTTCTACGATGTAATCGTAACTTTTTTGCAGTAGTATTTTTAGCGTCTTTTCTTCAGCAATTCCATTGGTCCCTGCATATGTTGGCTTCTCTCCTGTTCCTAATCATTCACTAAGGAAGACCTGTTAATGGATTGAAACCTAGGTTTGGTTTCTCTATTGCATGTTTTTTAAGGATTTTTAATTTTTTTTAAATTAAAAAAAACAAAAAAAAACAAAAAAAAAACCTTTAAACCTTTTTAAATTCGTCCGTAGAAATTGAAAACATGGTCAATATCTTTATAAACTGTTAGAATTACAATAGAATTTTTATTCAAGATAAAAACAGGTAAAAAAAACAAAACAAATGACTAATAACAACAGTCAGAGATCATCACATGCGTGAGATGGAGCACGCGATACTTGTAATGGTATGGACGCAATCTTTATAGATGGTTGTACAAATCTCTAAAGGTACAGAGAGATTACTTATGTATAGAGGTGAGGCCCTCTACCTTATTCGTGCAATCTTATGCAGATGCAATATATATATATATATATATATATGTATAAACAAACCATATATATATATATGGAAATGTAGTTTTAAAGGATTGTCTCGTACAGTACAGTTTCATTATGAAAGTGATTACTCGACATTAAATTCCACAGAGAATATTTTGAGATTCTCTAAGAAGTCATGCTGTGTACAGTATTTCAATAATGTGAGTATTGAACATCATTCTGAAATTAACATCTTTTGAAAAAAGGCTTCTTTTGTTCTGAAAAATTCCAAAAGTGATGAATGATTTTGAAAACTTGTTTGAAAATTTGTTTTGACTGTTTGTTAACTTTCAATATTAACCCTGAAGATTTCCAAACCATTCTTCAATCATTTTCCTTTTAAAATGCTTTACATTTCTTTACCATTTTGCATACAAATTCTTATAAAATTACAAGACAACTGATAAGATAACTTTTACCGGTAATTATAAAAAGAACACCATAGCAAGCTTCAACTGATAGCAAGATATTTACTTCGTTATTCTGAAGCACAGAAATTTTTTAGCCACATAGTAAGAGTTGTGGGTTCTTCCCACGAAATACAGCTGTGGTTTTCCCAAGCATGGCTAATGGTGACAAAGATCTTACACGATGGGACATCGGCACGCGTCCTTACCCACACCGACAAGCAACGGTTACACGCCGGAAGTCATGGCTCACTGACACAAGAGGGAGCATTTTCAAGGAAAGAATCCTACTACAAGAGCCCACTATATCCCTTTTCGTACTTCTTTCATTTTTTTCTTTTTCTTTTTGGATATCGACTAAATTTATTCACAGATATCTTTTTTTTTTGTGAATAAGAAGTCACCAAACACACCAAAATTTGTTAAAAAAGTTTATATAATAAAAATAAGTAAAACCAGGTCGAGAGCTTTCAGAATCTGTGCGATTCCCTTGTCAATCCTATTCAATC
Source organism: Thereuonema tuberculata (assembly GCA_023159025.1). NCBI lineage: Eukaryota > Metazoa > Arthropoda > Chilopoda > Scutigeromorpha > Scutigeridae > Thereuonema > Thereuonema tuberculata. The sequence continues at coordinate 26,754,911 of JAFIDM010003189.1, read as the reverse complement.
CTTGTCAATCTTTTTTTTGTAGGACTAAATTTCTTCACAGATCCTTTAGTAAATACAACGAAACTCTAGTAAGGTAAATGTTTGAATTGAATAGATTGGCGCCAAATGTCAAATAGCACTGATAATGGATTACGTGCATTTACCTCTGAAATATTTGTCCTGGATTTTAACCTTTCATTAATTTTAATTTGATCTTTTAGTTAAGCGATTTGCTCGTACTTTTTTTTTTTTTTTTTTTTATAAGGGGCTAAAATACGTTGTAAGTGGGTAGATTTAAAACTTACATAATTGTTTATGTCCGCTATTTAAAGAATTGTAGGCTTGTGAAATTTTAACACCTGAAAACGACGTAACAAAGCACAACTTTAAAAACTAAATATTTTACACAGCTAAAGACATAGTAGTATATAGAGAATAATTCACAGCCTTTATTACACATTCTATTGGTAGAATGTTTTGTTTTCACGGGACTTCAGGAAACAGAAGTGATTTTACGCAAAGGCAATCTGGGCTTTTGCCTAAATTCTGTTTGTCTTAAATCTTAAGTTTCAGTGGCTTTTCGATGACCCTCTGTTCTTTGATCTGAATTCATCTTAAAGTCTCAGTAATGCTTTAGCTCCAAGCAGCTTCGAACCTTCAATGCTGAAGTATTTTTACGTTCGCCTGGGAAATACAGTTTCCAGAAGCTAAATTTGGTCTAATAGTTGTGAGTCTTTTCCATGTACAGCCTGCAGAAAAACAAAGAACGGACACGACAATACAGTGATGTACATAAGCTGTGATCAAGACAATTCAAAAATTATTTATCCTAATTTATTCATCCTTACAAAAACAAATGTAATTTTCATTTTGGACTTCAGAAATAAAAATAAATTGTTTCAAAGATCACCTTCCAAAATAATAAGATACAGACAGGTCAATGTTTTTTCTTTATTTATTTTTGGGTTTGGGGGAGGGTGGGTTTAGCCCCCTTATCCACCCTTTATACTTTAGGTATAAAGATATACTAAAATATAAAGGTAGTCTGGGTCCAAAACAGCACCTTTATACTTTATTATTAAAAGGTTGTAGTGCTTAAAGCTCAACAAATATTTAATTTATTTGGAAGCTAATTTTATTTATTTAATTGTTTTTCGGGGAAAATTAAAAAAATTATGAATTTTTTGAATTATTTCTTCATAATATCGGCTACAATTGTTTAAAAAAGTTTTTTACGTGTGTTAAAAATTTTTTGAAGTTTTTTAAAAAAGTTTTTTACGTGTGTTAAAAATTTTTTGATTTTTTTTTTTTAAATAAAGCCAACATACAAGTCTAAAAAATTAAGTTAAAAGTTAAAAAAACATAATATTTACAATTAAAACAAACTAGTTTCTGCGCCGTTAACGGGCCATCATCAGTGAATTTTTTAACACACGTAAAAAACTTTTTTAAACAATTGTAGCCGATATTTCAAAAAAATTTTAACACACGTAAAAAACTTTTTTAAACAATTGTAGCCGGTACTTCAAAAAATTTTTAACACACGTAAAAAACTTTTTTAAAAAAATTATTTATGCTTGATTGTTATTTATATTTATTACTAAGTATTTTTTTTTTTTTTTTGAAAAAAATGAAAAGAATTATCTAATTACGTAAGAGTCAAATCTAATGTAGCATTGTATGGAGTGAGGACGATTATAAGGTAGCGTGGCCGAGCAGCACCCCCTGGAGTCAGGGGGTGCTGGGCCGAGCGGTTTAAGGCACCAGTCTCCTCGGAGGCGTGGGTTCGAATCCCACCGCTGCCAGGAATTTTATTATTACTTTTTTTTTTAAATTGTGCTTTTTTTTTCTGTTTTTTAACATTCTTAAAGTGTTTAATTTTTTTAATAGATAGAATTATTGAATGATTGTGAAAAAAAAATTAATAATCGAAATTTATTTTTTTTCACGAAATTTTGGTTATTAATTTTTTTTTCACATACTTCAAATGCTGAAAAATATACTTTCAATATTTGATACAAATTTTTAAATATTGAAGATATAAAAATAAATCTTAAATAATTTTAATTATTTTAACTGAATCATTAAAATTCAATAATAAAGAAAAAAAATTAATAAAGTACCCAATTATTTTCAATTTTTAAGGATTGAAAAATAAAAATAAAAAAAAAAAAAGAAAAAAAATAACCTTGGCAGCGGTGGGATTCGAACCCACGCCTCCGAAGAGACTGGTGCCTTAAACCAGCGCCTTAGACCGCTCGGCCACGCTACCACACGATGCGAGTATTTGCAATTAATTATTATCTTTTTTTTTTTTTTTTGCAACTGTTACAATCGCATTCTAACTATGAAAATAAAAAGGTTGTTTTATCTTATTTCTTAAATTTCCTTCTGTTAATAATTAATTACCTACCGGAAATGACATTTTAGCTTCACTTCCTGTTCTCAGTTTATACTAATTTATTATTTCAGGTCATGGTTTCCATAATTAATTAAGAGCTTTCTCTTCGCCATTAGTTGATTTATTGCTTCGTAGTTTATCTACGAGATTAGATTCGGGATATCAATAATCTGAATTCTGAAATTTCACATTTTTTTTTTTAATTTTTGGAAATTTGGAAACAAAGAAGAGCGTTGCCAATGAAAATATTTTCGTTACTCTGGACAACCATTACAGTTATTTTAAACATTTATTTATTGTTATTATTATTTAGTATATTTTATTATTGTTATTTAGTATATTAGTCTCTAGTCAAATATCTTTAAAATGTTAAATATATCCTAATGATAACAAGAGATTAAGAATGAATTTCATATCTTGAAGTTAAATGCTAAATGTAATAAATATTGTGTCTGTGTCGATTACTTATTAGAACGTATTAGAAAAAAGGTTCTGCCTCAGAAAAAGAACAAATCCTAATTTTCTCGTGAAATTAACCTTGGCGTTTTTGTATTTGATAATCAGAACTACACTCTAAGAACGACATTCTAAGTTCAACTCATGACTAATATATCGAGGAAATAAAAGAAAATATGCCCGTTATTAGGTTATTTTCCAAAGGAAAAATACTCTATTGCATTCAGTCCTATCTGAACAAAGGATATATATATAAAAAGGATATATAGGGTGATTTAAAAGTCGCGCGACAAAGGACAACTCCGTTATTTGTGCAGATACCGAAAAAACGAGCAAAATTGTTGGAAATACGTTTTAAATCATGACCTTGATGTTGAATTGTTATTTTTTTAATTTTTTAATTTTTTTTTCTTCATTTTTTGTTTCAGTTTGCCATTTTGACAGTCATTTTGTTTTGTTGTTTGTGATTTCAAGCAGACTAATAAAGTTACCCAATAATTAACCTGAATGATGAATCTTATGTCGCAACAATTAAGCTCATGATTTAACACAACGTATTTCCAACAATTTTGCTCTATACCGTTTTTTCAGTATCTGCAAGAAATACCGGACTTGTCCTATGTCTATATTGTATATATATAAAGATAATCGAATCGGCAAAACTCAAAGCCTTACCTTCGAGTTTCGCAAAGTAACGATATCAATATATATTTCTACTTTTTGACGATTTTTCCTATCTTCAAACCTCATATTCACGTTGTTTTTAGAGCTTTTGCCACAAAAGTTTTAGATCCTTTAAGTCACTGGTTTAACTACAAATAAGTAACAAAAAAGTCAAAATTTGTTCACGGCTTTTTAGGGGGCAGGCCTTAGAAATGGGTGGGACTCAAAGTTGTTGTAACTTTCATGGATGCTAAATACCCTTAAAGACTCTGCTAGTACTGTATTTCAGCCAAGTAAAGTATTGTATTTTAAATCGGATCAACCGTTTCAAAATGGCGGCAATAGAATTTTCCACTTTTTGACATTTTTCGATCTTCAAACCCTTATCCTCACGGTGTTTTTACAGCTTTGTCACAAACGTTTTAGAGCTTTAGGACATTGGTTTAACTACAAATCAGTAACAAAAAAGTCGACATCTCTCCACGGGTTTTTAGGGAGCAGGGCTTAAAAGTCGGGCCTGACCTCAAAGTTGCAAACGCAGTTTTAAACATTTTTCACGTTTGGGAAATACACTTATGTTATGTTATGTTATGTAATGTATGTGGGTGGCAGAGAAGCCAGAGGTTTATTGTACTATCCCACAGAAATATGGACAGATGGAGAGAAAGACTGAGAAAGTATGGTGGGAAAAGTGCAGAGGAAACGGGAGAACCCCGAGAAAACCTGCCCAGCGCGGATCGTCCACCATCACGAAACCCACATGAAAACCGAACCTGATACTCAGAGGTGAGAGGTCGATGTCATAGCGACAACGCAAACCGCACGGCCCGGGAAATACACTTATTGCGATGGATGCGCGGCAGAGATATTTATTAGTTTCAGAAATACTTCAGTGCACCAGAAGACGAATTTAGTAACTACGATATTTTTTACCTACAACCCTTTTACTTTTACTTACAACAAAACTTTAAACATACAAGTAGGCAACATTATTTTGACGTGACACAATTTTTGTCAAATACATTTCTATTTTTTTTTTTAACATTACTTTCTCCTATTCGAAAATACACTGTTGTTCATCCTAATAAAATATTTTACTTACTAGCAAAATTAAGTAATATAAATTTGCAAACTATTAAAACAAAAGGAAAAATAAAATGAAACTAACATAACTATTTATTTTATTTAGAAATTCCATGTTATGAATTGCTATGTTGTTAATTTACTACAATGTACGTTTTTGCAAACAAAGAATTCGATGTCGGAGATTATTATTATTTATTGAAAAGGAAATTATTTCTTTTAATAACTTAATCACTTCAGCATTTTTAGTAGGGTTTTTACGTTATCATAAAAATTGGGTTTATTCTATTACTAATCAGCATTTTTGTGTTTGTACAGTGTTACCTCCGAATAACGGACAGTCACGGGACCGGAAGTTTTGTCCGTTATTGGGAGGTGTCCGCTATTGGGGAGGACTGTCTTTTTTTTATTTTTTAGCTTATAGCATGTCATTTAATGAAAAATTACGTATAATCTTAATTAAATTTCTACAATTATCATTGCGGTATGAGAGAATATGAACAATTGCAAATTATTTACTAAATTCCTTTTTAAATGAGTACTAATCCGTTTGTCTTACTTAAATAATGATAAAATTAATTATTTATATAGAAAACTAATTTCTAGCCATCCATTTGATGCCTTAAACGTGTCCAATCCTAAAGTTTGACCGAATTCTCTGGCTTTTTCTTGAAGGAAAACACCGCTTGTAGGAATGTTCTTTGCATGAGCAAAGTGGAACCATTTTATTACCATTTCGTCGATTTTGCTTGTTTCAGTTTTACGAAACTTCAAATTCTTCGAATTTTCGTTTGAATTCACCATCCACATTTTTCTAATCTCATCTTTGTCCTTTAAAAGTTCACTTATCTGAGTTTTTCCAACTTTAAAACGTTCAGGAAGACAACGCACACTCAGCTTTTCTTTTTCAGCAACTTCAAGAACATCAATTTTTTCTTTCAGTGCCAATCTCTTCCTTTTTGCCTCCATTTTAATTCGCACTAAATTTAATCAACGTAGGATAGCTTTACGAGGGATTGATATTTACAAAGCAAAAATGCAGTGAAAAAAAGGGCCTCAGATTCGTGCATTGAATCATTGGACACCGATACAATGTATCAATGTATGGGACACCGATGTAAATACAACCATAATGCGTTTGTCGAAATGTTAATCGAAAAAAAAAAATTTTTTACAGTTAAAATAACTATCCGCTATTCAGAGTGTCCGCTATTCGGAGTGGATAACATGGAATGTCCTATTTTAAGGGACTGGGACCCGCACTAATGTCCGCTAATTAGAGGTGTCCGCTATTCGGAGTGTCCGTTAAAGGAGGTAACACTGTATTTTGTTTAAAAGCTAGTGATATATCGTTTAAGTAACAATGTTCCTCAATTAGCTAAAATTTTAAACTAATTAGAATTTTTAGCTAGTTTATTATCATTTCATGAAGACGTCTTATTCAATTCAGTTTCACCCACCTACAATTATCTTTATATTCAAGCAAAGATGATAATGTACGTGATCAGCTTGATAATTAATGATATTTAAGGGAATTCATAGTAAACTTTTAACGGCAACTTAAAATTATATGTTATTGTTTTATTTATTTTTAATCTATAGTTAAACTAACAGTATGTTCCGCCTGTTCTGTGAGGGTGTTTGTGGAAAGGAAGGGTTGATTCGTCTCTTCTGTAAGAGGGGGGTTGGGTCCTGTATTGATTTATGCCGATCTGCAAGTTTACGGCGCCCCCTAGGATCACAAAAGGGTCTTGGCTCATCGCAGAATAGCCATAAAGGTCAAATCGGATCAGGGGTTCTTTCCGTTGTTTTGATGGACAGCCTTTGGTCAAAAACCACAGCCTCCAGTCAAAGAAATCACTTCAAAGGCCAAATAAAATAAGGTTTTCTGGACAGCGTCAAGTACTCGCATCGTTACTTATGGTACCACATTTTCTCTAGAAATCAAAACATTATTTTGAAAAAGACTTAATTTCCGAAGGGAGAAGAACTTTTTTTAGAAATTTTATTGATTGAAGGAACACATTAGAAATTTGTTGCAGAAAGATTATCCCTTATTAGGCTTCTATACACAGCTAGCTCAAAGCAGGAGAAGCCTTATATCCCTTCCATCTCTGTCTGTCCGTCCGTCGGGAGAAATTCATATCTCAGGAACGCCATATGCTAGAGACATGATCTATACCTCGTTAAAAATCTCTTGCCAAGACTAGCTCATAGCCGTTGAGAACTCATGCCTAGATTGTGTAATTCTCAAGTTATAAGGTCTCCTCTAGAATTTGATCTTAATTTACAAGTTTTATTAAAATCTGGTATATTACAAAAATGTATTTGTTCATTTTTTATATTGACTTTAATTAGAATTATTATATGAATTAGCCAATTTTCCTTTTTTCTTCATGAAATAAATCTTAGAATGATTGGTCTATTTTTATTACAATGGGATCTTCCAAATCTATGGAGAGCTTCTGTTTTTTTTTTTTTTTTCTGTGGGATTTTGAAGTTGTAAAGTTTCCGAGATTTTAACATTTGCTCTGCATAGAAGCCGTTGGGCATTGTGGGATCGCTACTGGGATTGCTGCCCCTATCTTGTAAATCAGAGATACTACAGCAACACATTAAGTTAGAAAGATTTTAAGCAGAGACTTTTTTTTAGTAATCCAACTCAAATAGAGATGGGGAAAAAAAAGGAAAAGAAAAAGGTTTACAAAAGCAAAAACACACGGAATTGTATGAATAGAAATGAAAAAGCGAGAAAATTAACAGATTCATTTTAAATCTCACGCTATTAAGCTTTGGGAGTTAAAGGACCAAAGTAGCACAGTGTGGTTGCTTCATATGAAGTCTTCGGAGTTGTTCATATAAGAGAGGATCTTAAACAAGTCTTTGTAATCAAAAGCAAAAATTTCCTGTCAGAACCGAAGCAGAAATAACAAGTGAATTCAGCAGTGTCCTCAAATTCAAGGATTCAGGCCAACGTTTAATGAAAGACCATTGTAAAACATAAGGGAGATTAAATGAGAAATTGAATTCTGTTGAAAGAAACAAAATAAGGTGTGCCCAAGTTTCCAATTGCGCAGACGTATGATTCCAAAAAGGTAGCGATTGAAAAGATAACGTTTCTGCCTGATTTCTATTAGAACCTTTAGAGAATTCACATTCAGTAGCTGAAGTTTAAGCTTGTAAATAGTTTTATGATATCGTGAATGTCGTGAATGTTTTGACGGTTTTCTTTGTCCAACTGCATTTTATGAGTATGGTACGTATCCAGTACGAAAACCGGTAGGATCTTCTGTTTATAATCCAGTTCTAGAGGATTCTTGATTAAAGAGGAATGGATGGATGGACGTACTTCGATTGAAATTATTTTTTGAGGATATATGATATCGTATGTGTAAGGTAGTATGTGTAGTATTAAAGTTTTGGCTTATTGCGTATATTCTAGATATTGTTTCCAAAGTGCGTAAATAATAATAACATAAGGTCATTCACTTATATTCTGTAGGTGTATCGAAGATAAATAAAGTGTTGTTAATGCCCAAACGTAGCACGATTGCTTTGTAATTGAGCAACATTGTTGGTGAGTGTAAGAACGAAGCAACAATGTATGTTACAGTAGAAAGACATTGGTAACGACTTGTGAACAATGAAGAAAAAGAAACTAACTGAAATGTATCATGGTAAAAGCTTCAAGTAAGTTAGCTTTTTTGAGATATTTTGATAAGTATTATCGTTCTTTCTGATCTAAGTTCGATGAATCCTAAGTGTATTTACAGTTTTGGGAATTCTGTGTGATTCCTCAATACAACTAAAGCAATGTTTAGCAGAAGACATCTGTGAGTCTACGATGAAAGTGATTCCCGAATCCAGAAGTTAGGGACGAATGTTATTTAAAAATCATACCGTGCAGAAGTCAGCTGTTGATTCTGAATATTTAGTAAATAAAGTGAACTTTTGTGTATTTCTTAGCAACGGAGAATTACGACATTTCTGAAAGATCGGAGTTAATTGTAAAGTGATAATTTGCTTTTAGGCTTAATTCGCAAATAGATGATAAGAAGATAGAATTGCTTTTAATGTTATAAATAAATTTGTCCTGTTAAGAGACTTGTAATAAGAAGAGAATACATTCAGTGAATCGAGTTTCCGAGTTAGTAAATTTACACTTAGCACATCCTTTATTAGACATCCATTTTTCCGTAGCTTGAAAGAAGCAAGTTACCATAAAATACACTTATATCAATTTATTGTTTATTTTATTTTATTTATTCTAACTGTTATTAGTCAGTATTTTGACGTTTATTAACAGAATTAACATCTTTAAAATCTTTTATAGCATTTTTTCATTTATAAATTTTGTTTATGCTTCTAGAAATTATTAATAATTCAATTCATTTCAATTAAAAGAAGTTTCATAAATAAAAGTGTTCAGAGAATATAAAAATACTCCTTCTTTTCGCTTAATTTCAAAAATTTTTAATTCTAAACTAAAAGATCGAAATTTAAGGTTTTTGATTAACTCGGGTTTATGTTATTTCGGTTAATTGTAGACTAAAAAAAATAATCAAACATGTGATCTAAGAACAACCATCCAACAAAAAAAAAAGAGTTTCTGAACGACTATCATACACGAAAAAAATCTCTAAATTTTACCAAAATCTGCTCTTATTGAAGTTCAAAAAGCTACAAATGTTCATTTATATGTATAATAAAATCTTAAGATTTTAATTAGACAAACTTGAGACGGATTTAAATCCTTTACAAACTGAAAATAAAGATCAGGAAAAAAGTCAACATGGCTTGATTCTAATAACGTTGTGACCAATGATTGCACAATATTTAAAACAACCAATATATTTATAAAAAAAGAAAGAAAAAACGTTATTTGTTTTCTAAAGCCTGAAGAAGGATATTACTCACGAACTTCCGTCACAGGTAGCTTTTTATTGTGAATATATTCGTTTTTAAAAAAAACTGTGCAAGTATTGGTCGCAACGTTATTTGATTTAGTTCTGCACATAAAATAGAAAGATGGATATCTTGATTCTATTAACGAAAAACATAATTCTTATTAATGCTTTATTATACCATTTCAGTGTTGTGTGTAATGAGTTGATAATTACGTGTAGTTAATTCTAATAGTTAAAGAAACTGCTTATTTTTTTTTCCATTTCAAATCCTTTGAAAATGATGAAAATAGCTAACTTTTCCCATTTGGTCTTCAATTATGTGTCTGTAAAAAATTTATTTCTAGATTCAAAATAAAGTTAAATTTTGCTAAATTATTATTGTGTCAACTTTTTAGATGAAAGCAGACTTAACAGGCATATTTAGCAGATCGTTTCCTCCATTTATTTTGTTAGCCTTAAAAACAAACAAAATAAACATATAAAAAGTGTAAAACCGTTGGCAGACCTATTGGCGCCTGATGGGTTTCGGAGCCCTGACTGACATTGATGATTTGACATCAGCCACTAGTGAGACGCAAAAGATCGAATAAAAGTGACACCCTTCTGACGCCGCGAGATGTGTGTGTGGCGCTCGGGGAGGATTTGGTGTTACCGTGACATCTGCCACAAAATGTAGCAGACAACGAGCTCAGTTCTTATTGACATTTTATCTCTAAGAGTCAATGCGTCATTCAAATACAATCACAGGAAAATCTACTAAAATGGAGAAAAAGGATAGGATTTCCAAGAGTTACAATGGAGTTTCCTTCTTCCAAAGTTAAACATCAGACCCAGTGCTTGTTAGTAATTCCCTTTGGGTGTCAGAAGTCAGCCAGGGATATAAATAACTAAATACAAATCAATAGGCCATTCATTTCCACAAAAGAATAGTGATGAAGCTTTTCAGAAATTATTCATCGTGTTATATAAAAATGGTGATTGTGATAAAAGTAATTAAGGATATTATTATTATTATTATTCTATTTAATAAAATAAGTTCGAAAAGAAATAGGGATAAATCTTTTCTCATTTACTTTGCGTTTAATGGTTAATTTTTTAAAGATGATTCGAATTTAACTAGATTCTCTTGAAAAGTAGTTACAAATTAGACAACTACTTCTTTTTTTTATGTATTGGGTTGGCCAAAAACGTTCTCACGGTTTAAGTAAAAATAAAAGACACATTTTTCATTTTCACCAATACTTTTATTGAACAAAGTCTTCAATGGTTTGTTCCACTACCTTTTGTCATCTTTCAGGAAACTTCGAAATTCTATCTTCCCAACACTTTTTTATCTTTTTATGCAAATAAATGTTCAGGTGCCTTTGGAGTCATCCAGGGAATTGAATTTTTTCCATTAAAAGAATTTTGTAAAGACCGAAATCAATGGAAATGCGAAGGTGCAATGTCTGGTGAATAGGGCGGATGAATCAGAACTTCCCATTCAAGCTGTAACAGTTTTTGCCTGGCCATCAAAGAAACATGGGTCTTGCGTGATTATTATCTTTCATTTTCAATATTAAATTGCGACACAAAATTCACCAATTTTGATCAGTTTTTGTTTTAAATGCACGCTGATATGACAGCTGTCACAACACAATCTAACAAAATGGTGTCGAATGACTTTGAAGACACCTAAGCGCTACTAGAGCCCACGTACGTAATAAAACCGAAATAACTTTATAGCCAATCCAATACTTCAGGAGTCAGTCAATTTATCACATTCTAATTGTAATAACGTGGTCTGTTTAACGTGGAAGACTATAAATGTAAAAGTATAAAGTATACGAAATGTTAAAAATAACAATGGATGAGACCAAATTATTGACAAGTGATATCCTGGAACAACTGTTTCACAATTTGGTCTCATCCTTTGTTATTTTTTAACATTTCAAATGCGCAGTTTGAAGTCTTATACTTTAAAAAAATTCTTTGTGGCACATGGATTTTCTCACTCGATTTTTCATTCGTGAGTTTTTTCATTGTGTAATTTATTCCTTGAGGCACTACTGCGGTTCCGATGTATAAATTTTCGTTCACCAACAAAACTTAAGCAACTGAAAATATAAGTTAATGAAGATTGTGATCTCTTATAGCTATAGATACTGAAAGAAGATTCTTGAACTTTCTGAAACAGTAACGTTAGAGGCTGAATGCATTTCATCTTTGTGGGAGATTCCATTGCCTTCTCTGGAATAGCAGCAATCATATTCCAATCTATTTACATAAGTAGAGATAACTTTGGGCCTATGTTTAAAAAAATTAGAAGAATGTTTTAAATTTCTTTCCTAATTCTGCGATTTTCCTTTACATGGTTGAAAGAGAATTTACATTTCATAAAATTGGCTCTGGTCTATTCTAGATCTTAACCCTATCACTTCAGTGAACTTAGCTGCCTTCGGGAAATATAGAAATAATTTCATTTTACTATAATAATGTAGAAGCATAAGTTTCTAAATTCTCCCCTTCCTGAATGGATGGCCCAGGGATCTTGTGATAACAGCCAATCAGGGGTCATAGTTCACGAAAACATATATGTCATTCAAATTCTTCTTCCCATGAGATATATATTTTTTTATATATTTGAACTTTTTGACGATTTTTTCTCTTTTCAAAACCTCTTTTTTTCTCTTTGTTTAAGTGAAGGTTTTTTTAGAGCTTTCGCTACAAACTTTTCGAGCTTTTTAGGGCATTGGTATAACTACAAATAAGTAATAACAAAGTCGACATATATTCACGGGTTTTTAGGGGGCGGAGCTTAGAAGTGGAACGTGACCTCACGTGTTTCGTGAATAACTTCCGTAAATTTTGGGCTTTTCAGCTAAAACTAAGCTTGACTTCGTTTGACTGAATATCAAACTGTATTATTAAAATATTATTAACAAATAGTATTCACAAATCTCAAGGTGGTTGACCTTTGGGAAATACATATACCACGGTAGATACTCGACAGAGATATTTATTACTTGAAATTAATTTTCTACACTTGTTCACTTTACTCTATTGATTCTTACTAATTTAAAAATGTCAGTGAAGTAGAGAAACGCTGCTACGCAGAGAAGAATTGTGACTTAACAATTGAAATATAACGAAGTTCTATATTTAAATAATTCTTTTTATGAAAATCCAAAGTAAGTTAATTACTGTTAACTTCAGGACAAGGTTTGTCCCATTTTGAGATTGTGACACGCGCACCTTAGATTCGAAAATTGTGTATACAAGAAATTGTTTTTATCAGTGCTTTTTCATTTCAAAGCTTTATTTTTAATGTTTTGAAATAAAAGCAATATTAAAAAAAAATTCATATACACATACACACTTTGTTCATATATAAAGAACGAAAACCAAAAACCTTAAATTATATTCGATTTTTTTTTTTAATAAAACAAATAGAAAGAAATTGAAGGAATTAAACAGATAAATCAAACGCAAATCGCAAGAGGAAACACAATTACGACACAACGGGAGAGATGCAAAATGGGAAAAGATCTTCCCTGGAAACATTGATGGGATTTCCCCCTTTTTTTCAATTGAAGAACACAATAAACAGTCCAATGATAAGAGAATAAGTCAATGGGAATTCATTTCGATTGGAGTTCTCTTACATTTCTATAATAAATCCCGTAACATTTATATTTTTGAAATAATGTTATATCAAAACATTTTAAAAATACACATGTATCTATATTTCTGTGAGTAAGTTCTCACAAAAAAATAGAGTCCAAATAGAATCCAAACTAATAGTTGTGTTAATGGAAACATTTCCAGAAGCTTCTAGAAAAATTTCAAACAGACTGAACTTAAATGTATATAATAAGTAATTTAGGCCACACACAAATATAATTAAAAACACATTTATTTAGTAATTTACAAATACTTTCAAAACGTCCTGCGTTTCGTTTTCGAGTAAAAAAAATAATACAATAATTTCAAGAACAAAATGTCAGGTTGCAAGGACATACAGTAGAACCTCATTATAACGGACATCGCTTATAACGGACAGTTTTAAAAAAAATTGTAATAATAACATAGATGCTTATTTTTATCTAACGAGTTTTATATTTCCAACCATATGTGTTTGAAAATGTGTTTGCATATTACGATCACTTAAGGTACCTCCGTCAGTTATTAACTGAAGATATAAGAAGCAAACAAACCCAGCAGAAAAAAAATTATTTTTTCAAACCAATGAATGTAAGCAATCAACATGAACCAGAACCTTCTTGTTCTAAAGATTAATGCAGTACACATCTTTTTCAATTCAACCTACTATGTTGAAAGCTGTTTTTTATTTTATATGTAATAAACACTTTTTATAGCTAACTATTGTACTTTCATTGATGTACCCTGCTGCATTACACCCCTATAAGAATTATTTGTTATAAACCGGACTTTCATTAAAACGGACAACCTTCAGCCCCTATTAGTCCGTTATAATGAGGTTCTACTGTATGACATTTTGTTATTGAAATTATTTATTACTATTTTTACTCGAAAATGAAACGCAGGACGTTTTGACCACTTTGTAAATTTTTAATAGATGTAAATGGGTTTTTAATAATATTTGTGTGGTGGCCTAAATTACTTATTATGAACTTCTTACGCATGTTAATATTATTTTGAACTTAAATGTATATATTATTACATATATGTATTATGTATTAAATATATATTATGTATTAAATATGTATTACATATTAATATGTATTATATGTATTATATAAGTAATTATATTTACTTATATAATAATACATATTATTATTTACATATATTTAATACATATTTAAATACAAACATATTTAAAAGTGTATATATAGTAATATATATATAATTACTTTAACCTACTTCATTTATCCAAATACTCGTTCATAGATGACTATTATTGTAATAAAATATTGAATTTTTGTTTTTTTAATCTACGAATTAAACTCTGAAAATTCACAATATATTCTACTTAACAAGACCTTAGCTCGTATTTCTAAAAAAATATGAAAAATTCTTGTATCTCATTAAAATAAAAAAGAAATAATGAAAATATAGGAGAAATCAGTCACGCATTGTTTAGTACTTTTAGGAAATAAATGTGTAAAAAATAAATAAAAAAGGAACAGTATATGTTCAAAAACAAATCATAAAAATAAAGAAAATTAAACAAAAATAATTATTAAAAATAAACAAAGAAAAAAGAAAAAACAAGACCTGTAAAAAATTCCAGTAAAACTTAGAATATGGACTATTGTCTTCTGTTATCTGAAGACAGTAAAGATAAATAAAGTTTTAAACTTACTTTTAGGCTTCTGATACAAGTATCAGACGCCTTATATTCTCTGTTTATCCGTTCGTCTGTGAACAAACATCATTAGCTCAACAATCACAACAATCGCAACAATTGCGCCTTTTGCATTCGCAACAATCACATGTATAATACAGCTCATCAACAATAACAACAATCACAATAATCGCAACAATTGCGCCCTTTGCATTCGCAGCAATCACATTTATAATAATAAGGAAATTAAAGCAATAATTCAACATAAATTACGTATCAGAAGCCGTTGCGAAGCATCGTGATTGGTTTACTAATCGCTATCCCCGCCTTGTTTATATTTGAACAAGAATTCAATTTTTTCTTAAATTACAGATTCAATACAGTACAATACATTTGTAATACATTACAACCATACAATACTTTGTCTTTGTGCTATATGTGTAGAACTTGGCTACCAATAGATTTTGCAATATTCAAGATTTGGTTTGTTAGGATTTTGGGATTTACATGTAGATTTTGTATTAGGCACGGAGGTAAAAATCTTCTTTCTCCAGAGTAGTGGAATGGACTTTTCAACATTAATCTCGCTAATCTCAACGAACTTGCTCTTGATTAAGTACACCTTGGCAGTGAAGAAGTCTAAGATTTTTTCTGACCTCTTTATTGGTTTGCAAGAGAGTCCAATGGGATTATCTGTTCTCATTTCGGCATCTTTGATCTGAGGGTAGATAACATTAAAAGAACCCAGATCCATCCTTTGATTCCAGATGCGAGACTTTTTATGACTGCGCCTGTAGAGTGAACACATGGAGGCAGTTGACTTGAATTGAACTTTGTTGACTAACAGTTCCTCAATCTCTGGATTCTCTACAAAACATTGAAATGCGATCGGCTGCTTCTAATGGCACACATATGGAGGAAGACATTATTTTTAAGTCACACAAGCTCCTAACATAAGACCTCTTTGAAAAAAGGCAAAGCGGCAAACTCAGATAACACTATTAACGACTTTCTTACTTGAGTCTAATGAAAGTGAACTTCTAATTAACTACGCTAAAAACAAAGCTACGTTTTAATGAAGAGTTTGGCATTCGTTCATCAACAATCACTTCAACAACAACAAGACATAGATACTGTGTGATATTGAACTAAGAATTGTGCGTTTCAAAATAACTACAGATCTCTTTTGTAGAATACAAATCAGACTCAATAAAAATGCACGGCTCAGTAGCTAATTTTTCTAGAAATACAATATACACCACAAAATGTAAGGTCAGCATGTCTTACGATCATTCCACAAACTGTTACGTTATAAAACGCTACTGATATCTACTTATTCCATATTTCTTCCTAATTTCTTCTCTTCTAGAACTATTATTATAAATCCACAACATACTCACATAAATAAATGCTATCAAACATACATTTATTCAAAGTAATTTTCGAAGAGATATAACACGTCTCTTCTTCTTCAGCTTAAAATTGTAACGAATATCTGCCAAAATTGCAGTTCTGGATTAAGAATACTGTACTTAATCTTAACAGTAGGAACACACTCACAGTGATGATGACTAAATTCAGCACATTTTAACTTTTAAAATATTTTTGTAAAAGTTATAAACATGTCAATTTTTATAGTTTTGTAAGAGATATCGTCTTTCATCCTCAGAAAAATAAAAATAAAAAAAAGAGCGAATGCCATAAGATATCTCTATTTATGAACTAAAGAGTCTTTACCTAAGAGGAAGAGGATGTTAATTGCAAGTATTTGCAAATCCTAAGTAATCCTAATTTCTAATCGTTTTCTTTCCCTTAAGATACCTCGACTTATCTTAACCCAGTTTCTCTCTCTTTCTGATAAAAGAAAACGATTGTCTCTTTCTCTCTAAGAGAACCCGGTATCCATTTTATAGGGGGCTCGGTGTATCCTAGGACCTTTCTGGAGAATAAACACCCAATGAGAAGTTCGGAGTAGAAAATTGATAGCTTTTATATATTTTTTAAAGCTAATTTGATCCCTCCATCATCACTGTGGATTCTGAATTACACACCTTAACACAATCCTTAAACAATATATTGTTAACACAAATAATGCTTTTTTTTTACAGATATATAAAAGAAGTAGTTTCATTCATCAAACAAATAAACATCAAAGTGATGTATTTAACTTCTATCTTTTGCAAAAATACCGTAATTATATAAATATTAAAACTACATTCATAAATTGCGGAACTTTCCTTGCATCCGTTCTCAAATGACTGAACATCTAACTTAATTGTCAAAAGTTACACTGAACTAAGAATTCGTCTAGATTTGTTCCTTTAGAAATAAAAGACAACTTATAAGTATAAATACTTCTTTACCGTATGGCTTATTTTATTAGTTTAAAAGTGATTCGGTGACTGCTGTTTCGCTCATCTAAGACAGAATAACCATTGCTCAACTTAGAATACACCTGGTATAGGAAAAGAAACGATAAGTCTGTGCTACGGAAGACATTGTGTAGTTAAGGTCCTGACTCAAGCAATTCAGGCGACTGCAAGCCTTTTATTTCTTTTATATATTTCTTTTATCGATGCATTTAAAATTCTGAAAATTTAAATATGAACTTGTGAAACATGTGGGATTTCTATTTTTTGTTTTGTTTTTAATTTTCAAAATATTCTGCAATTAATTAAATTAATTTCAATAACAGTCAATTTTTGGGTTTTTTTTCCCCAGGTAGTTATCGGTATTTTCAACTCAAAAGAACTTGAGGAAAACCTGAAATGATAAAAAATTTGTAAATATGACTTGTATTTCAAATATTTATTATTAGTGCAATTGTGAATTTTTTAAAAAAAGTAATTTAATCTCACAGAATTAAAAAAAAAAAAATTAAT
The DNA here is from genome assembly GCA_023159025.1 of Thereuonema tuberculata. Classification (NCBI taxonomy): domain Eukaryota; kingdom Metazoa; phylum Arthropoda; class Chilopoda; order Scutigeromorpha; family Scutigeridae; genus Thereuonema; species Thereuonema tuberculata. The sequence continues at coordinate 26,737,232 of JAFIDM010003189.1, read as the reverse complement.
TTTTATAAAAATTTACTATTGCACTAATAATAAATATTTTAAATACAAATCATTATTTTACAAATTTTTATCATTTCAGGCTTTTGTTAAGTTTTTTTAAGTTGAAAATACCGAGTAAAATACCTCGAAAACATCCAAAAAATTGACTGTTTTTGAGTTTTATTTAATTAATTGCAGAATATTTTGAAAATTAAAAATAAAAAAATTGAAATCCCAGATGCTTCACAAGTTCATTTTTAAATGTTCAGAATCTTATGTGCATTGGAAAAAGAAATATATAAAAGAAATAAAAGGTTTGCAGTCGCCTGCAGTTCCTTGAGTCAGGACTTTAAATCCCATTTGAAATAAATAATAAATAAAATTTCTAATACTCTTTTCACGAGAAGTTTTCTTATATGAACAGCGCTTTAGATGATTTTGATAAATAACCGCTCGGCTCTTTTTTTTTAATTCCTTTTTTTTTTGTCAGGAGTTGTTCAAAAAAGCAGAAAAGAAGTAGAATGTTCCAATGTCTAGTGATTTCAGATTTATTAAAAATACGGATTTTTAATTCGCGTAAAAACTAAGCCTAATGGATGAAGTAAGGATTTCATCAAATTTCTTTAATTTGAAGAAGTTAACAAAATTGCAAAAACAAATTACGAAATCGTTACAATCTTCAAATATTTGCCTGTTTCTGTGTTTTAATCGATGAGGTTTCATTTCTCCGACGGCTGCTGTCATTTTTCAATGAAATAATAGGTTTTAGATAAATTTCACGACAATCAGCAATTAACTCCAATATGGCCGACGAAAATAATGAAGTGATTTAATTTTTTTATTGCCTCCATTTTCTCAGCAGGAGAACAAAAGGAAAAAAGAGACGAATTAAAGCTCTTCCAATTAATCGATTTTAGAATGGCTTCGAATCAATTCATTGAGGGGCAATTTTCATCAATTAAGTTCTTAAATAGGTTCTCAGGGTGGCGATTCACTTCGCACATTGAAGGGGAAGGAAGGATGGTCTTTTGTTAGCGTTGCTCTTTTCTTTGCCATTTGAAAACCATCAGTAAATCATCGTTTTAATCAACTGCAGATAATTGGAGCCCATTCTTCTTTAAGTAGCCAATCATTCCACGCTTAATTTCTGCAATCGTAAGAGGAACACAGGACTCATTGGATGAGCCAAGTTTTGACAAATAGACCTTACTTCTAATTCGTTTCATCTGTTTGTTTTGTTAAGAATATGATTCATTAAAACTAAAAAGAAAAGGAAAATCAGAAATGAAATAAATATGTAAATTCAGGCATATAGCTGCTACCTACATTTCTGAACGATGGAGTACATTACTCAAGAATGGTTTTGATAAGAAAGATAACGAGAAACTTAAGATCATCAAGCATTTTTCTACAATTCTCATTAAAGCACCCTTATAACAACATTTCAATAATTAATTGTTAGGCAAACTGCAAGTTTAGGCTTAGAAATATTTAATATTTTGGAATCTTACTAAAGATTCGGAAATTTGACACAACAACTATAAGCTTAGATTTCTGGTTACTTTCTTATGCATAATTTCTAGATAATAAAATTAATAAAGCTGTTTTTTATCGTTAAGTATTTGTCTTTTATTATCAACTTATATAATTTGCTAATTTAGTCTGTCTGTCTGTAACTCGATATAATTAAGCTATTAAGATAGATCCAAGGTTCTCAATGGTAACATTGAATCAAGGGTACTGAAATTGGATGAAATATTAGTTCATTTTGTCATTCCATGTTGTTTCCATGAAATTTTAACTGAAATTCTAACAAAACATACGTTCAAAACCAAATAATTTTGTTACCACTGCACCGATTTTAATGAAATTTGGCATACTTACTCAGTTTTTTACGCTGATTTTGAAAATCAAAACCATTTTTGCCGTAGAAGCTTCGTTCACAAGTTAGCGCAGTATTTAGATTATACGAAGGTGAGTTTTAAATGCCTTCCGGCGTTATGAGTGAAAAATAATAATTATTCTTTAGATAAATTAAACTTTAGATATGGTTGGTATTTCGTTTTTCTTTTTGGGTGGAAAATGATCCTTTAGATTAAACTCTCAGAACCTATATTACAGGTATACAGGTAAGGAGTACACCTCAATAGGTCTGATAAACATTAAAAAAAAAAAAAAAAATTTTCAAATCAAATCATCAATCGAATCAAATATATATATATAAATTGGCTAAGTTCGTCTGTCTGTCTGTCTGTAACTCGATATAATTAAACTATTAAGATAGATCCAAAGGTTCTCAATTGTATCATTGAATCAAAAGTACTCAAATTGGATGAAATATTAGTTCTTGTCATTCTATGTTGTTTCCATGAAATTTTATTCTTGGGAACTGACCTAGACAACTGAAATTCTAGCAAAACATACGTTCAAAAACAAATAATTTTGTTAACACTGCATCCATTTTAATGAAATTTGGCGTACTTACTCAGTTGTTTACGCTGATTTCGAAACTCAAAACCATTTTTGCCGTAGAAGCTTCGTTCACAAGTTAGCACAGTATTTAGATTACATTTACTTTATATTTGATAATAAAATGATTTTTCGGATTTTTTTTTGATGCCTGTCGGCTTTGCTGCTAGTTGTTATTAAGATTTCTTTACTTAAAAGAAAAGGTCAGAAAACAGGAAAAAAATAATGAATCGTAAACTTTACATTTTTTTACTTTAACATATATGAAGTTAAAAATATCAAGAGAAAAAAAAATAAAAAAGAAGAAGACCATAAATGGGGAAACGAAAAAAACCCTAAAAAAGGTTTAATTTCATCCCACGATTTGTACTATCTTTCTTTCTCTAATTTCCTCTTCCCTTTACTGCCTATTCGTTCACCCATCTACACATCCATAATTGCTCTAATTCAATTTGTCCGGAGTTGTCAGTTTGCATGACAAATTGCACCAATTAAATGTAAAAACGGTCTTCACTTAAAAAAAAGCAATTGAAACAAAAAAAAAAGGGGAGGTTTCCCAAAGAAGCCCCCCCCCCCATCTCTACTTTCTATAGATTGGAACTTTTTCGACCAAAATCAAGTAACGATATTCAAGTTACGGTAAATTCTCAAAGCGAAATAGTAATACATGTTTTCGAAGCACCGTTCATACACGATTGGTAACTTATTGTGATAGTAACAATATAAAAAGTATTGTAGTAGGTTAGAATGAGAATACTTACATATCATTGGTTTTTTTTTTCAGTATATCTCAGTTTATAACATATTTTCCACTTACTAGATGTTAATGCAAAAATTCGATAAAAAAAATACTGATTGTTTTGAAATGAAATGCTTTCGAAAAATATACGAAGTTGGGAAAGAAAGATGGTCATTAATCCTTCCCTAGATTTTCGAGCTTTTTCATTTGTATTCTTCAGATTGTACCAATATACAATTATTCAGATTTTACCAATTACCCTTGGTACTGTAGGAAATACACCTGATGCATGATGGGATATTAAAGTCCTTATAATGACAATTTATTGTATTAACATCACTTGAAAATGGATACTCAACTTTTATCAGAAACTATAGTTGTATTTAAATTTGTATATTAAATTGAATAATCCTCAAAGTATTCAGGTGCGCCGGCTTTTATTTATGTTTAAAAAAGATGGACAGTTCACGTAAAGCTTTAACTATTCTGACTATTCTACTAATGTATAGCTTTGTAAATTTTGGCGTAATCCAATAGAAATTACTTTTAATAATTTTATATCTGCTTATAATTTTTATTAATGGAAGAGGTAACATCATTTATTCATATTTAACCATTATTAATATAAATTAAAACCATTGTAAATAATATTAGTAAAAGGAAGGAAAAAAAACAAAACATCAGCACTTGACAAACCATATCCCGTAGCAATCAATGAACCATTGGATGAGCATTCCTTCTTACATTCAGTAGAAGCTAATCGCAGGACGAAATATCTGAAAATCAAGAAAGGGTTTTCTATGAAACATAAACCAAAACATAAAGTTATTGTTGTTTTAAAACGCAATTCTAAACAATAGGGAAAGTTAAATGATTGAAACGAAACTTGACCATAGAATAATATACATTGAATTTAAACATGATACATTGAACTTCGGTGTGAAATATGGACTTTTCACTTATAAGCAGGAGGGGGGGATACCTGAAAAATCTTACCAGCCAGGGATTTTTTACCACCCACCAAAAAGACGCGACATAGACATAATTTACAAGACGACAGGGACGGGAAACGACACAAATATTAAATTTCTATCTGTATGTTATAAAACTATCTATCTAAGGTATAAAACTCTTGAAAATCCACTCGCCACGCCAAAAATGAGAGTGTAATTCCCCACCCCTGCTTATAAGATTAGATCTATTTCGTCTACCAAAGTTTATTTATGAAAAAAGACAAAATGTTAAGAACTGAATTCGAAGCAGAGGACATTTAGTTTGTGCAAGAAAAATCTTTTACTTACATCAGTGGTGGAGATTTCTGTGAATCAATAGAAATAATACTGAAGAGAAGGTTTCAGGTTGTGCAGAGCGTGATTAAAAAACTCTTTTTATAATATATTCTTGTAAATAGAATAATTCTACATGATCCAACCAAGAAGCTTAAAAAATACCAAGTGAATATAATTTTAGGCTAAAGCGTAAATTTAAGAGCATTCCATAATAAAAAAAGAAATTAAAAATAGTAATAATAAAAAAGAAATACAATAGCGTAAGGAAAAATAAAAAAAAAAGTTAGGAAAATAAGAAAAAAATAAATACAAAAAAAAAAAAAAAAACCAAAAAAACACGCGGACATTGAGAAAAAAAGATTAAGAGAAGAAAAAACAAACAAACACCAACAACAAAAAAAGTAGAATATGCGGATTCGAACCGACAACGTTCAGTATGTGAGTCCGAGACTTTACCCAGCAAGCTACAGCTGACAACTGAAATCAGATGGTTGCATTTCTAACATTTAAGCTAATAGCAGAAATCCAATGAAAACAATGCCTAATATTCGAACATGGGGGGGAGGGGGTGTTGGCCCCTGAAATTACCCTATTTCTACTTTTTTTGGGCCCCTGAACACGATGGTGAAGTCCGTTTGTCGATCCGACCTTTCGTTCAGGAGTTGTGGGGGTAATTCAGACATGGACAGGCCAAACGCATCTGTCGCTATCACAATAGCTCCCAAATGGGTCACTAACAAAAAGCAAACAAAAGCGATATTTCCTTTGTAGTAGTAAGTGTCTTAGGCAAAAGCCTACCTCTAAAACCAACCCTTCCCCGCAGGAAGTGCTTCATAGTGCTAAGAAAAGAAAAATTCGTTGAGGAAATATTCGAATTTAAAGTTATATTTAGATCTTAACTTTAACACCGAGATTTTTAAGTCGAGTAAAAAAAAAAAATAATAAGAATAATGTTGCATCTTTTAGGCAAATATTAATAATTCGCTATTTTAGAATCGAATTCGCAGCTGATAATCGATTTAAAACTGTTTTTAGATTTCTCAGCTTCTAAGTGAACTGTTTTTTTAGTCAACCTGTAATTAACCTGTCTATCACTGATGTTAATCACCTCTGCTATTTGATCATTCATGCGTACAGTTTAATTTTTCTTTGTTTTTTTGAACTACCTTACTATATTTTAAGAAAAAAAATAAAATAAAATAAAAATTCTACGAAAAACGTTTTCCTAGGTAATTTGCAAGGAAAAAAACCCCCAGCAATTTTCAATTTTTTTTCTTAATTCGCGTTTACTGAGTAGGATCTGTCTGTTGCCGATGGATGGTTTCGTCGACTAAACACAGCAAGATAATTAAGTTGTAATCACTTTCTAGCGACCAGAAGATTGATAAGCAAAACGACCTCCAAAAAAAGCAACAACGAATCGGATGTCAGGAGAGACGATTGGCAGGGCAATCCATCTTCAAAGGAATTTCCAACGACAAAAACCATGGAAGAAAATACTTCACAACAGAAGGAAAGAAGATTCCACGAAGAGAGAATTTGTAGAATGTTTTTGATTTGATATTTTCAACTAATTGAAGTAAAGATGATTTTAAGAACATCGTGCTTTTATTTTTCAGTAGTAATTATCGTTTATTGCCTTATTGTTAATACTGTAATTTATTATGGTTATAATATAAAGCAAATTAATACTCAAAATTTATATATATACAGTAAACTCCCGATTATCCGCGGTCCTCTCCTATTTCCATTTTTTTTTTTTTACTGCACAATAAATTACGGAATCAACAAACATTTTTTAAATCTAGAATAAGGTAAACAATAAAAGAGGCACATTTAGCGACGTCCAAGTAGGGAGTTTTCGTGTTTCGACACGAAAAAATAAAAACAATTACCGATTTTTTTTGTTAAAAAGTAAGAAAATAAAGTAAAATAAAATAAAATAATTGTTTATACTGTAGGTACTGCCATTTTAATGTAAATAAAACATGTTAAAAGCATTTTTGTGTTGATTTTCGTCCTTTTTTGTCCTATTTCGGATTATCCGCGGAATTCGCTTATCCGCGAAATACACCCAACTCAGCGGATAATGGGGAGTTTACTGTATTCCCAAAATTTATATATTTCCGTAAATTCCGAAAAAAAAATTTTTTCTATAAAAATTCATGTGCAAAAAGTACATATAATAACAATGATGTCAAACAAAGATCATGTTAAAGACATGACCTTAACGATCATATTAAAAAAAAAAGTGCTTTTTAGAATAAATAAACTTTGTACATCCGATGTTTCAGGACGAAGTAAGATTGTTGTCATTAATAGTTGGGCCTTACCAGTAGCAGGTACACATTTGGCGTAGTCAAATGGTCCAATAGATTTAGATGAGTTTGACCGAAAGATCCGTCCAACACTTACTAGACATAGAATTCATAATCGTCGAAGTTCAATGGAAAGACTTTAATCTCTCCAGAAATATTGGTGGAAGCGGATTATTAAGCGTTACAATGATGTGTCACCAACAGGAGCAACGTTTGCGGGAGTATTTTATATCTAGTAACAGTCCCGTCCGTCAAGTAATACGTCAATAAGATCAGAATCACGTCAAAACACAAGCCGATCACGTACACAACTGAAAAGTAAAACTTTACAAGGAAGATTTGCTGCAACACTCGCTTCAGAAGACATGGATCTCAAATATTCCACTGAGTGGCTGCGAACAAGTGGACTTTTCGGAGAAACTGAAGAGTTCATGTTATCTTTTCAAGATCAGGTTGATCTTTTCAAGATCAGGACTATGAAAAATATATCTTGACAATCAACATCTCTGATAGATATAGGCTGTGCCAACAGAATATTGAGTCCATCCAGCATATTTCAGAAGGTTGCCCAATACTCGCTCCAAAAAAATATTTACATGGTCACAACGACATGACCAAAGTCATCCATCAGGCTTTGGCCAAACAACATCGCCTTAAAAAACAAAACAAAAACGCTTAATATAAATGCAAACGTCAACAAGTGCTGAGCAACGAAATAGCAAGGCTCCGCTGGGATACGGCTATCGTCACCGATCGGACAGTAGAAGATATCAGGTCAGATGTAGTTTATTCAATAAAAAAAGCTCAAAATGCTACCATTGTTGATAATCTGTTAAGTTGAGCGACCACATTACATCTGCCATTGCGGGAAAAAAGAGGAAATATCAGCCACTTACAGTCGAACTGCAAGACATTATTCGACTACAAAGTGTGTCTGTGGTCTCAGTGGTTACATCCACCAATGGACTTGTAACTAAGGAATGGAAATCACTGAAGGATAGCTTCAGCTTGCAGGAGTGGCACCTGCGAATAATGCAGAAGGCAGCTATTCTTGGGACAGCCAACATCATCAGGAAAACCCTGAACCTTCAATGAACTAATTAAAAACTAATTTACCATGCTTGATTACTTTGATTTCAAGAATCCAGAGAGTATGTTTATCAATGCCCAATCCTGTCCGCCACTGGTCTGGTGCCTCCCATTGACTCAGCACACTAGGACTTCACAAAAACACTTATGCACAATTCCAGAAGGCTTTGATACTCAACACAACACGCAAAGTTAGGAAATTTATGAATACAAACACGCATCCCTAAACATTCTTCCACACTTTTTTTTTTTTTTTTTTTTTTTACACTTGGCAATATGTGCTTTGGTCCTTGACCCGCCATATTGTCTTTGCTGGGGAAACCCATTGTTTGAAACTTTTACATAATAATAAGTTAATAAGCCTCCACTGCTTCTAGAGCTTATTATCGAGTAGATGTTGTACCAATAGTTCTGTCTGCCACTGGTCTAGTGCCTCACACATTGCACCACAGCCTCAGCACACTAGGTCTTCACAAAAACATTTATGCACAACTACAGAAGGCTGTAATACTCATAAAACAACACGTAGTTATGAAATTCATGGACACAATCACACATCCCTAACCCCCTTGCACGTTTTTTTAAACTTGGCAATATGTGCTTTGGTCTGTGATCTGCCATGTTGTCTTTGATGGGGAAATCGAAGAATAGAAACATCTATGTAACAATAAAAAGTTTTTTTTGAAAATCCGTTAAATCGGCTAATTTATTGAATGTAGTATTATTTATTGTAAATAATCTGTAAAATATCCTTTGTTATTAGAATATTCAAGCTTTTATTTGTTAATTTTTTTTAATGATTTGTTTTTCTTCTTTCCTTTTCAAAGTTTTTAAAATTCGCCAATTTATTGAATAAAACATAATATAACTTATTGGAAATAACCTTTTTTTTTTAAACATGTATATTATTGTTTATTATTTTTTTCCTTACCTGGTTCCATTGCTGCTTAATGTGAGGTTTGCTTATTATTTTGTGAATGTACCACCTGACAAAGCGGTAAAACTTAGTGAGCTCGACGATAGTGATTTTTATTGTAAATAACTTTATATTTAACCTTTCATATGTGTGGTGGCTTTAAAGGACCCATGTAATATGAAGAACGCACGTTAAAGTATTGTCTACATATTATTATATTTCTCATATATTGTTATAAAAAAAGTAAAATAAATACACAATTAAGCAATTCCTATTTTTAAACTGAATATTAACTCCTGGATCCTTGTAGGATTTTATAATGGGGGGGGGGTTGCGGGGAACTCTCGAAAGAAGAGTTTACTCAATATATTTCCCGATTTCAGAGAGGAGGAGAGAAGACGAGTGAGTTTCTTTGCCTCCTGTAGGTCAATGTACTGACTAACGCAGATTTGGACTATTTGAATAATGATTCTCAAACTAGGATGCGCCTATCCCTGTAGGAAGAATAGTAGCTATGTAATGAACATGAAAAATGATGGATATCAAAACCCTATTTTCTTAGTATATTTCAGATTCTAAGCCTCAATAACTGTGAGGAACTATTTGAGCATTGGGTTGATTTTCCATGGTTTAGAATCAAGATTAAGAATCAAGATCAATGTTAGGACTTCACTGTAAAACCTAGAAGAACCTTTTACCTTTAGAAACTTGATTTTCCTTTAGACACTAACCTTGACCAAGGACACTGTTATTTTCCAACTCCAAATCGTTTTAAAGTATTGAAACTTGATATTTCGGAAAATGATATCATAAAAAGCACAAAAAGCAAGCTATTCTAAAAATCCGATCTTCTCATATAGATTAAATTATATATAAATAATAATTAAACTTATTTATTCAATATAAGTTTTCGTCATTTGAGAAACAGCTTCTTCAGACAAAAAAGGTTCACTGAAATTAGATTTTTAAATTACAAAGATAGTTCAATTTATGGACAAATCGATATTCTTCTCGAAAATATTAGATAATATTTAATAATATTACCAGCATTATTTAAAAATTGCCGGAGACAAAATTTATAAAACGAAGGAAAAAAAATCTGGAAAAATAACCCTAAAATAAAATTTAACCAATTTGTATTCAATTGCCCTTATATTTTTAATTTATAAAAACTACAATCACCTGATAATAGTCCATAGATACGAGTGTTTATACATTAATTTTGTTAATATATGAAGAGTTAACGTTGACAGAAATGTTGCTTTTTCTATATTTTATTTCCTCGTTAGCTCTCCCTATATTAAGCTGCTGTTATATGAACAAATACAAAAACATTTGGTTAGTTTTTACTTCTTACTATTACCAGAAAAAAAATATTTATTTAATATTTCTGAATAAGGCAAAATACTTTTTTCATTAAAAGTTTAGTGATACAGATAATAAAATCTATAGTCTACAGATAATACTAATAATTCTTCATATATCAATTGCAACTGGGCACCAATACTGTTTTCTTTTAATGAAATAGGCAGATATTATCAATGAACAACATGGCATTAAAACAAAACTGTAGTGGTACCCAGTTGCGATTGATATACGTTTTTGAAGTTTTTTTTAAGCCTTCGAGTTTAAAAAAATACAATCAGAAAATTACTTTCCTTTAATCTTAAACTTTGCTTATTAATTAAAATTGAAGATATTTGAATGCATTTATTACTTCAAAAAGAACATTTTTTTTTAATTATTGCTAGAAGAAATAATTCATTTCATTCTATTTTGATTTTTAAGATATTAATGCAAATCTGCATATTTTTTTTCCACGTTGGAATTCTTGTATCAAATCATATTTGTGAGCTGAATGTCTGCAAAGATAATTTATTAATTTTATAAATGCTAAAAGCATTACGAAATTTAATTAAATATAATAACGATGAATGCTAATTAATAATAATATAATTTCCTAAATATGAATAAGAAATTTAACAGCAAAAATGAAGTCATACACCTGTTTAAATGAAGAATATTTATAAACTTTAAATTATAATATAAATGCAACTAGTTTCTCCACCGAGAGGTGGTATTCTCAAGCATCGGTGGAGAAACTAGTTGCATTTGTATTATAATTTAAAGTATATAAATATTCTTCATTTAAACAGGTGTATGGCTTCATTTTTGATGTTAAAATTCTTCAATATACGTAAAATAATTATGTTCTTTGAATAAAAAAAGTTTGCTGGTACGTTTCAACATTATACAAGCGACTTTGAAATATATATTTATATATATTTTTTTATGTTTATTTATTTAAATTTGTCCGTTGACTATTGGTGGAAATAAAGTCGGACCTCACGAAAGTGACCTTATAAGCGGGATGACCTTATAACCGATTCATTCACATTTGTCAATAAATAAGCATTATTATATAAATATAGTTTAATTCTTTCTAAAATTTAATGCGTACAAAAATATCAGTTTATTAGGTTATAATTTTTTAATTAGTTGAACCAATTAAAATTAATGGAATCAGAAAGAAATTATTTTTAAAAAAATTTAATTCGGAATAAAGTTATATACAAATAGTAGGCAACTAGTATGCTCAAGCAAAGTACTGATGTACAACTGACCTTACTTAAAATAATCCATAATACAGGACTGTCGCGATTTTGGTTTCATCTTTCGTACAATGTTTTCTAAGTTTTGTAGTTTCTGAAAATTTAATGCTCTGAGTGCTTCTGCTTGTGTCACCTCTTCACTTTCAGTATCACTGTCGTTATCCTCACTTTCTAATGCGAGGATTGGAATCTAAAACTTGCGAAACAATTTCGGAAATCGAAGCTTGAGAAGTGGCAGCAATTTCATCATCAATTCTCACATATTCACTTTCCCCTTCTATAGCATAGCCGCGATTTCTGAGATCTTGTATTAACACAGGTAAAGGAATATCGTCTTCATCATCTTTTTTCCTAGAATTTGACGGGATGAAGTGCTTTGTGAAAAAGCTGTCCCCTCCGTCAGTAGGAGAAATGACGCCGATAAAAGATCATATCCACGGAAAAATTCTTGGAATTGAATTAGAGTGGCACTAAAATCACAGACAAAAGTGATCTTATATGCGATTACGATATTTAAGACCTGACTATATATCCGATAATCCACATCAAAGAATTCCTATTCAATGAGCCGGGACTTTAGAAAAGTGACCTTATATGCGGGAGACCTTATATCGAGGTCCGACTGTAGTTGGCCACAGACCAGCCATTAATAGAAATTTAGAGCATTACAGAGGAGTGTCAGAGATATAGCTATTTGAAAAGGCCTAGTGGCATAAAGGCATACAGGTGTCCAAGACCTAAGGACGATCACTACTTCTAATGATTACAAACACAAAACGAAACGAAATAGCTTGTGGCAATTTGCATACCTCTGGACGATCGGTAGAAACGTGGCGTACCTGCAAGTTTGTGGACTGTGCGCACAGAGGTCACGTGATGCGAAGGAAAGAAGTGACAAACATGAAATTTTCGGTATGTCATAAGACATCATCTAGATGATATTACGCAGAGATCCACAGAGTAACTGATGTTGTCAGCGAGTTCGGAATTGTCCATAGTGTTGTATCCAGGCTCTGGGCAACGTTTCAAAGCAATGTGTTCCAGGCCCACGTGAGGAGATCAGATTTTTACCTGTAATAGCAAAACGTAATCGGAACACCACGGCTGGTGAGCTTGCGAGTCACTTCCATTGAAGCAAGGAATGCGGTTATCCCGACAATTGGCGAGACGTCTGCGACTTGTCGGGTTATATTCCCGAAGGCCTGCATCCCTCTATCCAAAGCTCACAGTAGCGCACGTTTGTAGAGGTGTCTACTTCATCGAAATTGGACAAGTCATTAATAGGTCACTGTGCTGTTTACAGGTGAGAGTTTTTTTTCATTTTTCCTCATATTCTTGACCGGGTGAAAGTGGTACTCAGTAACATCGTAATAATCTGCGGGAAAGGGACAGATATGGCGGTGGTGAGGTCATGGTGTTGGGAAAGTGGTGTGGTGTCCTACAAATGCTAGAAAATGGGATTATGACTTGCAAACGATATTGAAGCATTATTGAAGCGATGTTGAATCGAAGTCATGTTCAGTTGTTTCGTGCTGTTCTAAGTGAAGACTTTCCGTTCGAGGATGACAACGAACACCTCATCGCACGAAAGCAGTGCAGATACTTCTAGAGACTGAGACAATTAATCGCATCGGCTGGCGAGCATGCTCCCCAGCGCTGAATCCCATCGAACACGTTTGGGACTCAGGGGACACGCATTACGGCATGAAAAACCTCCTCCGGAAACCAAGAAGGCGATTCATTCGTGCTCTGAAGGAGAATGGGACCAATTTGTCTCAGGAATTCCTGGATAACTTGTTGCTAAGCATACCACGACGTTGTGCGACACTCATCGCAGTTCGGTATGGCCATATCCCATAATAACATATCTCTCCACCTGGTTATCTGGTCAGCACTACATATCCATTCTCCATCTACTGTATGTTCTTCTGAAATTTGTGATTTTTGCAAACAAACTTATTATAACTTAAAAAATTGTGGAAATAAATGTAAAATACCTGAAGAAGAATGGGCCATTGAGGCCATTCGAAATATTGTAATGGAGAGAGATTTTTATGAAGTTAAGTAAAGTTTATTAGTATAATATTACTTGTTTGTGATGATTTGAGATATGACTTTATTATAACTTAACTTCATTTATAACCATTTTTTTGTTGCGTCATATCATGCGTTCATATTCTGGCAATACATCTATCCATATTTGTCTACAGTCAAATACAGGTACAAATGTCGCCTGTCCTTAGGTTTTGGAGCTTGTGTATTCTAAGATTATTTCATTATTTATGCTTTATTTTATTCTACCCATTCAATCAGCTTTCCATCTATGTGTCCCACAACATCAACTGACATCTTAGAGAACTTTCTGACAATCTTTGTCTCAATCATATTTTCGACTGCCTTACCAACGTTTTCCTGCATGAATTTCAGTGTTTCTTTTAATCATTGTAAATATCTATGATCTTTGTGTAGGTGTGTGTGTGTATGTGTTTTATTATTATTTTGACAAATGTCCTGTGCAGAACCAGACGAAACGTATTCAATTAAGTAAAAAACAAAACAGCATAAAAAAAAGAAAATACATTTTTTTTCTTATAACATTGGTATTAAAAAGTAATAGAATTTTTTTTTCCTAGGTAATAAGTAAACAGTTGACTTAGATTGCTTTCTTGTTAAATGTATATATTTATAATAAAATATGAATGACAGGAACCAAAGTTGTCAAACTTATTCCTAATGAACCATCCTGTCAAGTTTTCCTTCGGTAAAGTAGTTCTTCGGAAACAAATAACGAAGAAACATTCAGTTTTTTTATGTTTGCAAATAGAAGCATCAAACGTAAAGGTTGTAAACCATTTTTTGAATAGTACCTTTTAAACAGTTGTTGAGATAAGGGTAGCGATAGTACTTAGTAGCAATTCCAAACTTATGTTTTATGCTTTCAAAAATAACATGGATTATTTTTTGTTTGCAAAAATTCTTTATGTCTCAACTTCATACCTTTTACATTTCAAATAAAATAAAAGTAGTTTTATAATTCTCTGAAGTTGCTGCAAGACTTTTCTTATTGGGAATTTTCCATTCCTGAGCTTCTCAAACGTATTTAAAAAACGGAAACGAAGTAAAATGGATTTAACTAAGAATGGCCAAACCAAAGGAGATGGTACTGAAAAAAGAAAATCAACAATATTTATAACATTTATTCGCGATTCCGTGAGTGTTTGTACAGCATTTCTACATTAGCGTTGCTAAGACTACAACCTACGTCAGATTGCTATGGTCACTGTTAAGTGAACTAAAACTGTTAAGTGACGTTTATGTAACTTTTCTTTCAATTCAATCACTATAACAGAGAATATCTGTTATTATTATTCATTTCATAAAAAAAAATACATACGTATTTCATTGTATTAGTGGTCCCGAGAAATCTGAGAGGGTCTTAAATTTTTTTTTTCATTGCTTTTCTTATGGTGAAAGACAAAAAAATAACCTCGTAAACAAAAAAAAATCAGAGCATATTCTTTGGTTCTCCTAAATACACTAAATGAAAAGTTTGAGATTTGCAGATAGAGCATTAATCCACAAACATATACAGGGCTTTTTATTTGTTGGGGGGCTTCATTTTTTTCTAATAAGTTAATAGAATTTTGTGTTTAAGCATAAATTTAAGGGTGACCCATAATAATAATAGTCTAATAATAATAATAATAATAAAAAGAAAATACATTAACGTAAGAAAAAATTTAAAAAAAGTAGGAAAATAAGAAAGAAAAAAAAAAAGAAAAGAAAAACCCACTCGGACAATGAGAAAAAAAGATTAAGAGAAAAAAACAAAACAGTAGATTTACAGATTCGAACCGACAACCTCCAGCACATGAGTCCAAGACCTTATCCATCAAGCTATAGCTGACAACTGAAATGAGATGATTGAATTTCTAACATTTAAGCTAATAGCGAAAATCCAATGAAAACAATGCCAAATATTTCGTACATGAGGGGGGGGGGGGGGGGTTTCCCCCCCCCCCCTGAAAATATCCTACTTTTATGTTGTTTGGGCTTCTGATTACGTTGGCGAAATCCGTTTGTCGATCCGACCTTCCGTTTGGGAGTTGTTAGGGGTAAACAGACAGGGACGGACAGGACGGACGGACGGACAGGACAAACGCAGTAGCTACCGATTTTGGTCGCTATCAAAATAACTCGCAAATGGGTCGCTAAAAATTTACAATGAAAATTGGATCTTTGTGGTTTTAATTTAATTTTATTTTATTTTATTTATTTTTTGTTTTGTTTTTTTTGTCAGTTTTAAATCAAAACTGACAAAATATATTGATTTCCTTTTGAATATTTTTGCTGTAAAATATCTTGATGGATTACTTTTCTTTTTTATTTAGAATTAATTGAATTTCACGAATCAAATGTTACGTAATGTGTTTCACTGTTGATTGACCCTCTTCTCTTTGCTTCCCCCACTCTTTTTATTTTTTCAATTCCCCTACCCTATCCATCTGATCAATGCGGCTCAACACCATTCGCTGATGAGTCGTGCCATCATCTTCACTACGGGGACCGAAAACCCAATTTGAAGGCTTTTAATGCTAGCGATGATACTCCCGATACACCACGAAGCGCTTCCCCCTCCTCCCTTGCACCCTCAAATGCCTTCTTCGCGTCGTCTGCTTACTCTACATCCGGGAACCCCATGAGCGGTTGCTGCCGGAGACGGCGGCGCATGGGCCACAAGCCGTCGGAATCGATGGCCATCGGTCCATAGCCACTGCCTCGCCTCCCCTGCCCTGCTTCCATGAGGGTCTCGTCCTGGAAAGAAGGTGGAGTTAAAGCATTTGTCACCTGAGATGAGAAGACAGCCGAGGCCCCGGCAACGCCCTCTCTCTGTTCTCCGCTGAGTTGACAGAAAAACGCCGACATCAGAGAAGCATCCCATTGGTTGAAGCAGGTATTACAACAAGCTCTTGTCTTTCTGCGATTTCATATTTATGCTTTATTTGCACTTTGATTTTTATTTATTTATTTTAAATTAACAGTTTGTTTATTTATTAGAAAATATCAAAGCTATAACAATCTTAATTATTACTACAAAGACCCGAAAGAAAACGTAATATTTTGGAATTAATTTATTGAAAAGGAAAAAAAAAAATAATAATTTTGTATTGATTACATCTCATAAATTTAAATAAAATATTTTATTTTACATTTTAAATAAATTATTGTAATTTCTCAAAAATATAATATGACTGAATACACTCGGAATCAATTTAATAATTCTTATTAAACATTTTAATTAATGAAATTAAGATATTTTTATTAATAAAAAAATTAACAAAGCATATATTATAGAAACTATTTCTGTTTTAATTGCAAATATAGGATTTAACCATTGCATTTTATTTAATTTTCCTAACATTTACCTTTAAAATTTTATTAACTTATTATAATCTTAAAGATTTAGCTTTATTCAATCAGACAAAATTTTTTTTTTTTTTATTAAAAAATATGCCAATGGTGCTTCTGTGCCGAAGTAAGTCTCAAGTAAGAAATCTTCACTATTTCTTAAGAATTCTCTGTTTCTTCTTCTTAGTTTTGATTACAGCTAAAAAAAAAAAAAAAGATTATTGAAAGGATATTTATAACGACATTAATAAAAACATTTAACTTACAAAATATACATAAGGTTCTTGAAATCTTTTAGCAATCCATTGACTCTGATCTACAAGATATAGCTTACAGTATATTTATACTGTATTTTCGGTATATATTTTCTATCAAAAATATTACGATAAATTATAGCTTAATATAATTCATTCAGGCACGTAGCCAGGATTTTGTTAATGGGGGTGGGGGGGCGGTCCATTACATTAAATTTGTATAAATGACTTTGTTTTCTTTAAAAGAAACTTTAACAGTAAAATGATGTTTATGGTGGTGAGAGTGAGAGTAGATGGTGAGAGTAGATTTCTTTGAATTTCATTAATTATACATAAACACTTGAATATACATACTTTTTCTTTTTTTCGTCCCTGAAAGGTGAGGGGGGGTCCTGACCCCCGGCCCCCCCCCCCGGTTATGTGCCTGATTCATTGTTTCAAAAAAACTTGTAGATAACAATAAAAAAATTAAGTGAGATATTGCTAAAAAAATTAAATATATTTTAACTTTTTAAAGCGTTTTTTTTAAATAATAATCAGAATATTATTCTGAATTGTGAAGTAAATTCGTAAACTTTCGCGATGTGAAAGGGGGGAGTTCCACTGCACTTGTTAAGTCTCTGATACAACGTTAAAAATAACAAACGTCAATAAGAAATAGCTGATTTCAAGTTATAAATTAGTTTTAATTTGAATTCTAGTAAAATTGGCAAGAATTCTTTTTTCTTTGTAATAAATGTCCTTAATTTTTTTCAATAAAATTTCAATTTTAAATAAATAATTTTGAAAGTCAAGTAATTATCCCTCCCCCTCCCCCGAAAAAAAATGATGATTATTAAAAAAAAAATGGGAAACTGTGTGTTGCTCAGAACGAAACATAGAAGCATCAAAATGGCCATTTCGAAAAGTAGCTACCCATCAACTAAAATAAGATTTGGCACAATATAGGGGGCCAAGTAACTACTTCCTTGCTGTTTTTTTCCTTTTCTTTTTATTTAGAGTAATTTATCTAAATTTTCTTTATTTATTTACCAAGCTCTATTTTCGTCTTTTCCTGTTTCGAGTTTTCTGGCAACCCTACACAGAGATTGTAATGAATGGACTAAAGGAGAGGATTAAGTTTCTAATCCGAAAATTAAAGCTAATCTATGTAAATAAATTACAGATTTAATTGAGACAACAGTTTATTTTCAGAGCTAATTTATAAAATCTTATAATTGCTTTTCTAACTCGGCGCTTATAACAAACAAGTTAATAAATCAAAAGCTGATGATGTTGATTTAATCCGAAAACAGATGTCTTTTATTTTTTCCGTCTTTCTTTCGCTGTGCTTACAAGTAGACTATTAGGAAACTGCAAGTTGTTTATTTTTCTTCCTAATGGATTGTTTTCCAGTTTCAACGACAACAAAGAGGAAATATTGGACAAAAAGCAAAACAAAACACACGTTAAATAGAAGCTTTTTAGTGCTGTTAAAAATATACCAGAGGCTGTGGCGCTTCACGTAAAGTTATTTTGAATTTTAGAAATAAATTGACCAAAATATCATCTCTAACTGCTTTATTTTTATCTTGGAAACAGCATTCTTTTCTTGCTTGATTTTGTTTAGGGAAAAGAAAAGTATTCCTTTCAAAAAAGAATAAGTAAAGTATTCTAATCTCTTTTTTTGTCACCAAGTGTTTTCTTTTTGAATGCTTTCGCAAATAGGTCTATTTTTGACAGTATGGTTTCGTAATTGATTTTATTGAATAATTATTATTAATAGTTTGTAATAGACTTAAGAGTAAAATAAGTGTCACCTAAAATGTTTTGTTCAATTCTATTAAATTCTTTTTTTTTTTTTTTTGTAAATAAAATTAGAAGAGTATAATTACTAAAAAATGTTGACTGTTAAACTGTTGGAAGAATTTGTATTTAATAATGTATTTCTTATAAATAAAAAATCAACTGATCTTGTAAAATTCTCGAGTAGAGAGAATGATAAGGCGACTTTTAGAAGGGGGTAGCAAAGTAAAAACTATAAAAAAATTATAAGGTACGATCGGAGTTTTTTTTATTTTTTTTATTTGGAAGATTTCTGGCCATGAGACAACATTTTGATCGCCACTGAATAAATAACCATATAACGTACTGCAAATAATCCGTTACTTCTTATTAATTAAAAAAATATTTAAAAAATATGAAAATATTAAATAAATATTAAATATTAGTTTTAGTTAATAACATGAACACATTAGATTGATATTTCCAAAACTTGACAATACTATTTCTTCCGGGTTGTGCCGCTTGTCTTTGATGACTCAACACTTCAAGTCACCAAGAGACATGACACAACCCGGAAGAACTACGATTTCCAAGTCCAGTCGTGTCAGCCTTCGTACTTTATAATGTCCCTAAATCATATTTCATAAAAAGCAGTATTTTATGTAAAGCATTTTTTTTTTTTTTTT
>JAFIDM010003189.1:26696220-26717308 GCA_023159025.1 Thereuonema tuberculata | reverse complement strand
TTTTTTTTTTTTTTTTTTTTTATTTAAAATACCCAGAAATTACAATCCTGCTAGGTTCTACTTGTAGATCCTGTGTGCAGGTGCTGAAGTTACATAAATTACATTACATTAATACAAAATCAAGTTAAATTAAATTAACAATAAAATAGTTGAATAAATCAAGATAAAAAATAACGAAATAAAATGTAGAACAGTAATGTTAACCCTTCTACAATACAATAGAAATCCAAAACTCAAAAATACAAAGTGAGTATAAAATAACTAAACCGGAAACAATAATAAAAGAAAACAAACATAATGAATTCAATTTTAATGACGTAAATGACAACTATTTACCATAAACCAATGTCAGCTAGAAATCAAACCAGATCAATCAATACATTCAATAATTATTGGTAAAAGTCATTAAGAAACATCTATGGCCGAGTGCACCAAACCTCAATTAACTTTGATGACTGCAGTGTGGACATAGCTAAAATTAGTGGGGGGTGCTGCTCCAGAAAAATTTTAGCCTTTGTTTGAAAATTGTGTGAAAGGAAATAAATATGTATAAAAAGAAATTTATCAGGTTTCTGAATAAATTTTCTTTTTATACATGTTTGTTTCCTTTCACACAATTTAAAACAAAGGCTAAAATTTTTCTGGAGCAGCACCCCCCACTAATTTTAGCTACGTCCACACTGCAGTCATCAAAGTTAATTAAGGTTTGGTGCACTCGGCCATAAGAATATTTATTTATTTATATATTTTTTTTTGAATAAACATAAAAATGTGCATGACTACATACGAACAAAAGAAAGAAGGAATCAAATTTAACTTTTTGATATTTTTGCCATTATCAAAAAGGAATTGTGTTCATTTAATATTACTTAATGGGGGAGTTAGATCGTCTTCTGAGAGCGATAGACTGAATAGAGCGGAGGCTGGGAAGATATTCAGTCTTTTGTTGAAATGCAGATATGTTACGTACGGTTATCCGTAGTAATTGTAAGGGAAAAAAACCTATTAAGTTAGAAAAAGTGTATGTACCTACAGTTACCGAAATATGACTTTGAGGGTATTCCACTCATTAAACATTCTTCTCTACGTAGTGAATCCATTCATCTAAGAAGATGATTTCCACTTTCAGGAAGAGGCAGATGTGCTGAAAATGACGAAAGATGAAATCAAATCTTCAACAACAGAGGATTTCATCAAATGAGACTGAAACAATGTGAGATATCAAATTTCAGGGAACAAACTAAACATTATTCATTGCCTTTCCCTCATCTTATTTGGTTTAGTGAATTACAGTAAAACCCCGCTAATCCGGCATCCGATAATCCGGCACATTCAATAATCAGGCATTGGTCTAAGGTTTTTTTTTTTACACTGAATAAGCCTTCCGGGCGCATTCGGCAGAGTTCGTGGGCAATCGGCTGAGATCGGGCATACTCGGCAGTGATGACAAATCTAATAAAGTTACTGTGAATACTGTATTAAAATATAATACTACATAAAAATATATTTTGTTGTTTTGTTTTTAACATTTTCCATCACTACCAAAATCAGAGAAATCACAATAGAACACGGAAAAATGGCCTGATACCTATTAATAGCCCTTTTGACTCTCTGTTTTAGCGATATTTTCGCTATCCTCGCAATAACGGCTAGTTTTAGACGGCGCTCAGTAATCCGGCATTTTCGGTAATCCGGCACTGCCGAAGTCCCGAACGTGCCGGATTAGCGAGTGTCTACTGTAGATTCTACCGAAAATCTTCTAAAACCGAAAATCAGAAACCGTCTGGATACTGATAGTTGAGGCTATTTGAGATTGTCACTGTCAAAGCTTGAGTCAAACATTGAGAAACTAGTTAAAAATCGACTGAGGATGTTGACAGAAAATTCAAGGAGGGGGTGGGACCTAAGTAGATATCGTAAGGAGGTTGAAAAAAGTCTAGAATCACTTCTACTTTCAATAATGCCTAGTCATCTTACTTGAATTCCAACATCTACATTAAATTTAGTTACATTTCAATTTCACTTGTGTTGATCAAATTTCTAAACACAATTCGAGCAGACGTTCTACTCGACGGATGGTGGTAGTTGGTGTAACACGGAAAAGTCAGATATTGCCGGATTGCTCAGTGATGACGTACACGAGCACATGTCTTTGTAGAATGTACAGTACAGCTCGAGTTCCTCTCGTTCTAATTACACTTCGATTTTAATTTTATCATTAATTGTCAGAAAGAAGACATTGTCATAACTTACTTATTTTAGTTGTAACTTACCAATACTCTGTTGTTCTCAATAGAACCTTTTCTCTCTTTTTTCAGTAATAAAGTACTTTGTAACAACAGTAAGTAAATAGCTGTATGATCAATGATAATTTTTAAATCTGAATTTCGTCCCTAATACAAAATTACTTAAGAGTGTTTTTGCGCAATAAATATGGGAAGGAATGTAAAGTTAATTTACCAAGTAGTTTTATTACGGTTGAAGTTTGCAAACTAGCTTTTGGCTAATTCATTACAGAAATCTTTAATAAGCATTTTCATAAAAGACCTGTGAGTCAACAGTAGGAGCAAAAAACGGAGATATCCAAAAAAAATCGCAAGAGACATTTAATTAATTAATGTGTGGACTCAAAGGTTCAAAGGTACATTTCCGGTCCTGCAAAATGGAAAAGTCGGATTCAATTCGTGGGGGTGATCGAAGATTTTTCCCATTTTTTTACTCCTTCAGGCACTAGATTCACCTAGCCTTTTGTAAATGGGGACGATAATAAACGAGGACCCAGAGATTTTGGCATTAAGAATTGCTCCAATAAGATTGACAAAAATAATAATAATAATAATAATGATGGCAACAATAACTACAGTTTAATAGTTATTCATTAAATCAATTTATAATCATTACAGGTGGTAGCCTCTAATATTATGATTCAAGTGCCGTTTTCTCATATTAAATTGTTAAATTCTGGAAGGCCTTTTTGCATATTTTTGAATGAAATTTTGTAAACATCATAATCTATACGTGCATCAAAAGTAATTAAAATCGGATTAGCCAAAATGAAAATCTGTATCTTACAAATTTGCCACTGTTCACATGCTGTTATTGTTATCCTTTAAGGTCGACCGGACGTAGAGCCAAAACTATTGCAACTAGAATTACGGGTTGATACGTCATAGATTCGTCTTGTTGTCGGGGAGTGCTATCGTCATATGCATTTTTTTGATATCTCTAATGGTTTCCGAAATATTCCCAAAAATGTTAAATTATGAAATTTTGGCAGTTGATATTTCGAGCCGTGTTGCGTATTTTTGATTGAAATTTTGCAAATTAGTTGAAAACATCATAATCTACAACTGTATCAAAAATAATTAAAATCCAACCATCTAAAACGAAAATCTGGACTTAAGAAATTTTGCCACTCTTCACATCTTGTTCCTGTTCTTGTTATCCTTTACTTTGACCTAGAGCCAAAACTACAACATCTACAATTATGGTTGAAACGTCATTAGATTATTTGTCTTGTTGTCGCAGAGGGCCCTCGTCATGTGCATGTTTTTCATATCTGGTTTCCGAGATATTCCCAAAAACGTCCCACAAGGACAGCCTAAAAGCTTAAGTATAGAACATATACAGTGCTGATTTTTAGATTTTATTTATTAACAATAATTGTGGTTGGATTGAAACATATTCGAAAGAAAATTTCCTAATAAAATAGCCAAAAAGGATTTGGATAGTAATTTATTTTTAAAAAAAATTACGGGATTTGAACCTGTAATCGAGTGTAGTATATTAATTAATATTTGCATGCATGTACTCTAAAATGACTACTGCTTCATATTGATACTGTACCTTATGGCTGCACTGGAGTACATTAAAAAAATAAGTACTTTCAAAAACATGACAGAACATTGAAAATAATAATAATAGTGACCAGATTAAAACATATTTTTTTCAAAGCAAAAAAAAGTTCAATAAATTAGTATTTTCATAAACGTCACAACTAGTTGACGTAAAAATTGAGAATTATGATTCAAGTTTATTTTCATAAACGTCACAACTAGTTGACGTAAAAATTGAGAATTATGATTCAAGTTTATTACGAGTTTAAACCCTGAAATACCCATTGATAAAGTTTTAATTTGAGGGTGTAAAGTGAACAAAATTAGGAAAAACAAGGAACTTGAATCGTATAGTGCGCATATTTGGTAAAGAAGGATCAGAGAACTGACGTAGACGCGCGTATCAGTTTGTTTAGTCGAATAAAATGACTGGTGATGACTTGATGACTGAATATTTTTATGTGGAAGTCCACACAGAATCTTCATAAAAATTGCCAGAATACTTTTATCATAAACATAAAAATTAAAGTCTTTTTCAATAATATTTCAGTAATTAACTATATACGGTAAATTTTTAAGAAAATACTTCCGCTTCCTAGTAAATACCTACCACCAAGATTATGGCAATGAAAGAGCCTAATTTTCGAAAATAAGTTCATTAAGCGGGACCTACCCCTAAAATGCACAAACTAAACGGAAATTCGATAGTTTAATTCTATTTTCACTAGACTGTGGTAGCCACAAATCTATAATTTTAAGTTATCTTTTTGCAGGTCCAAATTGGAAAGATAGCCAATTGCATTTAGAGACATCTGTACCCAATACGAGGTATTTATTCTATTGATTCAGGTTGTGTATATGCATGCACTAAGTGATTCCAGTTCCTCGTTTTTCCTAGATTTGTTTAGCCTACACCCCAAAATTAAAACCTTATGAGTGAGCATTTAAGGGTTTCAACTCGTAATAAACTTGAATCACAATTCTCCTTTTTTACGTCATACCAGCTATCACGTTTTTGTAAATACTAATTAAATTTTATAATTAAAGTTGTTGGGGATTTTTCCCTTTAACAGTAATATTAAAAATTGTCATAAACATTATACCCAATTTCCTAAACATAGTATTATTACAATAATTATAATTAGTTTTAATTATACTTTCGTTAAAATTGACAATTTAAAATTACTGCAAAACATTTCAATTTATAAATAAATAATTTTTTTGATAATTTCAAGTTCCGATGAATGAGTGTAGTGGATAAGAAATTTCTGGAAGCTCTGGAGTAGAGTTCGTGTAAAATATTGACAATCCAAGAATTACTCAACGTTCTTTTGTCCTGCAAAATCTGTTTGTTATAAATCTTTCCTGAAATTGAATTTTATGTTGTACACTTTTGCAAAAGAACGATATATTCTTTGAAAGAGCGACTTTCAAAAAAAAAAAAATCATCAAATATTCTTTTGGTGAAATAGTTAAATCACTAGAAATCTAGAAATCTAGGAAAAGCATTAATCTTACTAGAAATTCATAACAGACTGATTGTGGGAAAATATATAATTAAGATTTAGTGAAAGGTAACGTGTGTCTGAATAGGCGTTGTGGCTCTGTTTCGAATTCTATCTGTCGGTAGATTCTGCACGACGTTCATTTTTTATTAAGTAGAATATTGAATTGATCAGATGAATTTAGATAGAAATACCTCCTCAGGATATTATTTACAGCAAAATGTGTTCCAAATACTTTATACTATGATGCTCAACGAATCAAGAATGTCAGAATTGCTTCTCAGTCATCAATTTTGGCAATCGATACATACGTATCTTTTAAGAATATTTTTTATTACTAGCCTGTAATACTTGAATAGTGACGTAAGAGTTTTCTTGTATTTATATTTAAATCGTATCTAATGATCATTAGATGTTTACTTGTGATTTATATGATCTGAAACTCATTAATGGATATTTTGGGAGAAAGATAGCGAGACTGCATTGAAATTCTGAACGCTTACATACTTTCATAACAATTGATCACTTTTCATGGAATTCAACCAGAGTTTTAGTTTTCAGTGACTGGCTTGCAATAAGTATTATAATAATGAATTGAGCTAAATCAAGTCCTTTTATCAACTATTGCATTTGCTATTATCCATTGCTTCTCTAATTTAGAATAATTTGTTCTATAGTTTTCAAACTTTGTATTTATAACTTTGCTTTTTCTTACATTCCAAGTAAAGAATTAAAGAATTAGTTATTGTGATAATAGAAATATCGTAAGGCTCTTAACACAAGTTGAATTCGGAAAATTATCAAGTCTTAGAAGTAATCGAAATTGTAAAGTTAATATTATACAGGGGAATATATAGGATTATTTCTGACTGAACCAAGTTAAGGAACCGACCTCCCAAAATAAAATTAAGAAATTAAACAAAACAGAAACACATTGGTTTGAGAGGGGGAAGATGGGTAAGGTCCCCTCAATGGCCATCCTATCAACAACAACAACAAAAAAAAAAAAAAAAAACCGGAAGAAAGTATAAATGTATACGAGATTTCGATGTGATGGGCGGGGGTGCTCCCACATATTCCTACGATGCCAAGTCATGAATATATTAACTTTGTTAATACCAAACATATACATTTGAATTGTCTGCCTAAAGCTCTAATTCTGATAGAAATTGTTTCATGAGAAAAATCGATATAGCAATGATCAACTCATAAAATGAGCTTTACTTGAGACAGTTTTTTCTGTTACTCCATTTGATGATTTAGGCATCTGTAGGTCATAACAATGCCTATTTTCGGTCTTGAGAACAAAGAATGTATTCAAAGAACAGACGTCCAATAAGGGTAAAATCAATAAGAACTTTGGTAAGTTACGAAAAAAATGTAATTGATCTGCTTATTTTCTTGTACTAAAAGCCTTAATCTTCATATTTAATGAAAAAGATATTGACTCTACATATAATATGGTTAAACTGTTGTTATTACTAGAAACCATCTACGCTTTAATCTTGCAGTTTATTAGGTTACTTATGTTTTTCAAAAAGAAAGAGGAATAAACTTCCTGCCGCTGTCTCGTGAAAACCGATATGTGTATAAAAGGAAACATCAATTCTTAACTCTTCAAATAAACATATTTATCTCTGCAATATTTCAATTCTCTGAAAGACAATTTTCTTCAGGAAATTTACAAATGAGAAAAATAACATATTTCTTCCATTTCTGTTGATCTTGTTGTTCTCCCATAATTCTTCTTCCTCCGATGCCTTAAGGCTTATATAAATCGTAACATCCTAAATCTTCTACTATTAAGTTAATAAAAGCAAACACCAATCCTTAACTCTTCAAATAAACATCTTTATCTCTTCAATATTTCAATTCTCTGAACGAGAATAAGTGTAGCATAAAACATTTCTGGAAAAAGTAGGCCTATATTGAGGAAAGCTTTCGTAGACTTTTATAGATGAAGAAGATTTCAAGAAATGTATCTTTTATGGATACTTTTAATAGATTCGACAAGAAAAAGTGGAAATATTAAGAAGACCTAAAGAATGTACAAATGAATGTTATTAAGAGGATAAATGCGTAGAAAGAAATCCGATGGTTAAGGCTATAACGTTTTGGTTTATGTTATGTTGCTTAAATCGAGGTAGCTTCAAAGCCTTGTGGGCTTTTTCAGTTTTCAAGACACAAACCAATTAGACTTCCATCAACTGCGTTGACAACCGAGAACTCTTGCCTCGAGCACAGCGCTGCCAATTCGCGCTTTTTTCTCTCTGCTGGTTTAATAAATAGCAATTAAAACATCGAGCAACTGAAACATATAATAATACTGTACATATTTAGTTATTTAGTGAAGAAACTTATGGAGGGATCTGACCTAAAACATTGTTTGTCGGAAAAGTCCGTAGGCTTTTGAACGTGTAATAGTCAGTTAAAGTACACGAATTCACTCTCGATTGCAATGGCCAAGTTTCAAAATTCTGTGTTGTTTTGTTTTTCCAAAAGGAAGAATAATTGGAAAACACGTAGAAAATAGGAAACAGAGCAGCTAGTACATTATTTATTCAGTAGCTAGTACATCCCAAAAAACAAACTATAAAAACATTTTTTGTGTATTGATTCGAATCTGGATTTTCTAATATAAGGCGTGTTTTTATAAAATACGGTATACCAGGAAATCAGATTGCAGGATTAGGGTTTGATGTTTATATAATAACATTCTTTAATATGCATCGGTGAAAAAATAATTTAGAATAAAATAGAATGTTTTAAATGAAATTTTAAATCGGAATATATAATTTTCATTGTCCATTTGTAATCAAGACAATTCAAACTATCATCCTAGAATTTGAAAAATTTAAGATATGTTTGTTTATTTACAAGGAAATTGTCTACTGATCAGAAGAATAGGTAAAGAATTTGAAGCACAGAATCTTAAGGTTTTAAAGCTGGCACAACTTTATCGTTCTTGTTCTTTATGAATTTCAGGATGTTGAATGGGGCTGTGTTGGCTTCAAATTCGCTTCACTTGTTCAACTTCTGTGTATTATCACAGAAACATCATTCTGGCTTCCCAATCTTTTGAAGGTGATATGTAGCCAAAGTCCCTGTGGCGTCGTGATTATGCTAATATTTCATTAATTCTCATTCATTCATTAAGCGAACAAATTGATGATGAAATCTGTCGAAATAAGAAAAGGCGAATTACAACATTCTCTGATCAGAACGCGTGGGGGAACGAATGCCGCGGGAAATGTCACGTGCACCTGTCAATCATTTCACAGAAACAGGGGCGGAGACTGAGGGGCGGACGGATTGACGGCTGCTGATGCTGCCGGGGTTCAGAGACGCAGGAATTTGGCATTGGTCCCTGTTTAATCATTATCTAATTTGTAGAAAAATATAAAATAATTATTATAATATGGTTGCAATAAAAGGATGCATTCTAATTTAATGGAAAGCACAGTAGTCATTTTATAAACAAAAGAAAAATTATTAATTTATTAGTTTAATATTAGATATTGCTTTCTGCTAATAATAGCGGGAATTTAGTTGTGCATTATCGCTAAAAAAATTGTTAATAAATAAAGAAGCATAAATAAGGTTCAGAAATATATAGTAATTCGGTTAATGGTTCCTTTTTCTTTTTTTCTTTCTTTTTGTAGTAGATATTAACAAAAAAAACAAAAAAAAAATTAAAAAGCAAACAAAAAACCTGAAGAATTTAGTAAAATAAAAGGTTTTAAAATAAGTAACTCAAAATAGTTTTCCTAAACATCAGAAACGCAGTGGCACCTCAAAAGCAAAAAAGCAAAATAAAAAACTCACGATTAAAATAGTAGTGAGAAAATTCATGTGCCAACAGTCCACAATAGCCTCAGTACCGAGACTTCGCTGTTTACTCGTGACTGCTCTCAGCTGATGAGCGCCAAAAAGCGTGAAACAGTTCTAGGATGTCACTTAGTAAACACTTGGCCTCACCCATTGTAGTTTTCCTACTTTTTCCCCTGACAAAAATTCTATTAGGTCTATCATTTTCGCTTCACAGACAAGGATCTAAATGACTTTTCAGAACTTTCTCTTAAAACATTTAATTATTACTCTTTATTTTTTGAAATTAATGCAGTTTCAATTGCTTTTAATTCCTCCGATTTATCCTTCGGATGATTACCTTACTTTAAAAAAATCGAAGAAATTAGAAAAGAAATTAGAAAAGGAAGGAATAAATATTAAAATTTATTAAAATCCAAAAAAAAATGATAAGAATAAAACCGTGTTGGTTGAAAATATTAATACAACGTTGAATTGTATTTACAATGAATTCGATTAATTTATTGATGTCTTATTTGGATTGGCAGTTAAAAATCGAAAAGGACCATTGAGCCAATCAGAATCAAAGGAATTTATGAAGGCATCCAAGATGTAACAGTGTTATATTACTAAAGCCATTACTATATGCACTAGTACAAATCTTCTGAATTTAGAAATACTGCTAGGATGTTAAGGCAACCGATTCAGGATTGCTATCCTTCGTCAGCCAATATTACCAGATGCTGTAGAATCTAACAAACGTCAGATGTGGTAAATATTAGCGACTTTCTTTCTTTTTTTGTTTTTTAATATTTTGTTTTCTTTTTTTTCCTCTCGAAATTCCTCAGCTTTTACAACAATATCTTTTAAGTATGAGAAATTCGTACAACGTTCTTTTCAAGCCAAACATTGGATTAACGTCACAGTAAATTCTTTTGGAAAATTTGTGTCTAACGCGCTGCGTCCCAATCGTGTGTTTAGACAGGTTAAGAAAGCATTTTGGGTTACAGACTCTTTAAGATGTTTAAAACACTGAAACAAAAGGTAGTTTACTTTCTTTTTCCGTGTTACTTATCTCCGTGCGATTAATTTTACACGTAGGCCTACTCAACGATTGATTATAACACAGTCAACGCTCCTATCAAATCAAATTGTATAATCCTTGCTGGAATCTTTCAGTCCATTGGGGGTTTTCCTTCTGAAATATCTTATTGCTTATTTTAGAACTTGAAAGACCTGAAATCGTAGTTACAACCAATTTCGTGAAAAGACAAAATTCAATAACACGTGAAAGAATGAAAATCGAATGAAGTTATTACAAATTGCAACATCAAAATGGGTAAGAGATAGCACAGAAAAAACGGATCGGAATTCAAACAATACAACTGAACAACACACGTCATGTCTAAGAGCAAAGAAAAATTTTTACGATTATCTCAAAAAGATTCCAAGATTTTTAAGATAGCAACGCAATCAGTATTTCATCATTTGCAAAATTGTATGTGACAAACTAGTGGCGTATGATACGAATTTTACAAAACGTGGAGCTTTAATTTATATTGTTCAAGAAAATCGAGAAATATTAAATACAACGTAAAACTTTTTCAAAGCATTCAAAAGTGAATTCATTTAATAAAAAACTAATTGTACAGTAAAAATTGGGGATTTTTAGAAGTACTCTATATATTAAGTCATATTTATGTCGGAATCTTAAAATGGAAACGTAATTTTTATGTTCCTGAAGATGGTTTACACACTTCATAACTCCCGATAACTCAAGCACTAATTACGCAAGAAAGCTGAAATTATGATTAAAGATGTACATTGAATAAAACTAAGCAGCTTGAAATTGAAGAAAATAAAAGGTCATATGTGATTTTTAAGCGAATTCTACTTTGACGTTACAATTTTCTTGCTTTTCCGAAAAACAAGTTTTGCCCAAAGCGATGCTAAGACAGAATAAACCATGTGGGCGGATGTAGACAAGTACCCGCACTGACTGACACTCCTATAGGCCATTCTCTTGTTTTTGCTACAAAGAAATGTCCAAGAGGTCCTTAGGAACGGGAGCACCCTGTCAAGAAACTACTAGTTTTCAGTATAATGATATTGAATTAATTGGATAAGAAGTTTTGAAAAACATATTGATATTGGTCGTTGAATTTGAAATGCAAGTAAAACAATAATTACATACGTAGGAAACATTTATTCACTTTTTTCTTTTTTTTATGTTAAGATAAGAAGAAAATCAAATGCTTCATTACTTATTCTATCCGACTTTAATAACAAAAAAATTAAATGTAAAGTTCGATTCTCTGACAGTTAAGATTTATACAATTCCCATTCTAATGATTATCTAATTTAACGTAATTGACTTATTAAGTGAATTGTCACTGTAATAATTTGAAGCTGTAATTTTGAAGATACAGTAAGAATTAAACTTTCAAATGAAAGTAGTTCTTCATCTTCATCAATATGTTCTATGCTGAAACTTGTCGAATCTTACTGAATCTTCAAAATGTAGCTTTTTAAGCCCTTGTGATGAATTAGAAATAGATTTGGAAAGCTTAGTTAGCAACGACAGTGTATCAGTTATAAGTGAAGATAACTCTGATAATTTACTTAATAATAATGGATGTGAAGTTTCAGAAGAGTCAGATTTCTGAATTATTTATTAAGAAATTATTAATTCACAATAAACAACAAGGTCTCCGTACAGAGGCTAGTATGAACAATACATCGGAAGCGCAGTGGTGCCTCAAAGACCAAAATACACAACGAAAAACTCACCAATGAAAAATTGGTGAGAAAATTCATGTGCCAGAAGTGAGCAGGCCTCAATGAATTTTTTTTAAGCATAAAAATTCAAACTGCGCATTTGAATTATTAATAATAACAATGGATGAGACCAAATTATTTGCATGTGACATCCTGGAATAGCTGTTTCACGCTCGTTGGCGATCATCAACCAGGAGAAGTCGCAGTAAACAACAAGGTCTCCGTACAGAAGAAAATCGTTTAATATTTCATCCAGTCATAAGAGATTTAGAATTATTAAAAGTTATTGTATTGTAAATGTTAAATTATGAATTTTTCAAAAATGATTTTATTTCAAAAAGAGCTTGACTGCATAGCAGAAGTGATAGAATAACAATTACGCCATGAATGGTATATAAGATTCAGAAACTCCAGGGTGAGAAGTATACAGAAAATCTTCCAAATTATTAAGATATGCAAATATACCAAAGTAATTCAGTAAATAAACAAGAAAAGATTTCTACAACAGGATGTACGGTTGTTTTTTGTTGGTTTTTTTTTTTTCTTTTTCTATATGGATGTCGATCCATTATTATAAGAATTCCTTAAAAATAGGGTTCATTAAAAAAGAAAAATTATAAAAAAAATATTGAAAGTAAAGAAATAAATAAAATATCTTTACAAATAAATTTTCTTTACAAATATTTAACTGTAACTGAATTGCACTGCAAACACGCAACAATCGTTTTCTGAATTCATAGAAAGGGTTTCACCAGCATTATTTTATATATTTCTCTGTGGTAAAGATTACTGTGAAGTAGCGAGAAAGAAGCGAAGATAGTATTACGTAATTCCTTGAATTAAATGGAAAGAAAAGAAACGCAAAAACAATTTAACGATTAAAAGGCTGTTACTGATGAAACGATAATTTTGGAAGGTATGCGGACTATCTTCCAAATAGGGAATATCATCTTAGTTACTTAAAAGACTCTGTTAGCAAAAAGTCTATTTAGAAGGCCGAGGATTTCAAACTGATTTTATTAACATATAAAACGTTCTCTTTCATAATGCAAGCTTAAACGTGGATTCTTCACAACATCGAAAGCCATTTCGCAATCCACGAATGTGGCGCAGTGGAGGAAATTAGTTGATAAAATTCAAAGGCCGCCCCCTATCTGTGCTATTAATCTGTGCCTGGCGTCCGGGATTCCTTCCTTGTTAACTCCTTGATTCTTGCTTATCGGTTAGGCGTCCACGGAACACGTCAAACTCCCTCGGCCCTGTCTAACCTCATGATCGCTTTGCCCAATAACGTAATAATAATAATAAGTTTATGCAGATGGTAGAGGAAAAAAATAAAATCTCGCCAACACGAGCACGCCTACGTTAGGCATCTGTAGCTCATTATGTGTGAATGACAGGCACGCCACATCGCATCATTCACTAGATAATGTATACACAGGCAGATAAGCATCGTAATTTGTCACACTTAGCATATTTTTTTCCTCTTGCTTTTATAATGAAATGCTTTTAATGTTGTTGGCTGCTGTTTAGGTGATGACATTTCGTAAGACTCTTACAAGATTTTCCCTTCTTTCTGTAACGATATGTAAGATCTGTAGCCTTCTAAATATTCGTTATTCATTTATTTTTGTAGTTAAAACTGCAAATAAAGCAACTACTGCAATTCAAACTTTTATTTTTAGTGAAATTTTGCGCTAATAAGTAAAATATTCATCTATATCGAATATAACAGAAAATATTACAGAAACTCACCCATTAAATTAAACAATAAAATAAATTTTGTTTATTCATTTTACTTAATGCAGACATTAAAACAATAATATCGAAAAATTCCTCAAATAAATTTACGACAAACAATGGACTTACATTACAAGTAATGATAAAGATTTAGTTAAAAAGTTATTTATATTTTGTCCTTAAGAAATCTTCCGACAATCTTTAATTTCATTACCTACATTTAATTCATTACCTACATTAAAATAACAGAACAGTTCAAATATCTTGAAGATATGAAATGAATAAATAAAAACCAAAAAATAAAATAAATAAATAAATAAAACAAAACAAAAAGTCGTCTTTTTTCATTCCAATTAAAAATGAAATTTTGAATAAGTACAACTTAATTTTTTGTGACCAATATAAAACTGTACCAATTGCTTGTTCATTGCTAATATTAGTTATAACAAAATAAATAATTTTGTTACAGCAATATTTTATGCGTTTTTAATAGTTTGGCGATGTGATGCGAAGTTGTCTTTGTGATGATAGGAATTCTTCATCAGTGAAGATGAAGCTACAAAGAGAATCTCTGGCTTGTGGTAAGTTGACCTTAATTTTCGTGGTTTTATTAAAATAAGAACTATTTTATCTTAAAGAGTAGTTTATATAATGCTTACTAGTCTTTTCCTAATATAGTAGATCTACTGTTGTGAGATAATATTCGTGTGTATCTAATGGTCCATGTTTTTCATTTTAAAATGAACCACACTAAATCTATTTTCAACCAAGTCGGGAAACAACTAAGAAAAATAAATTGCGATAAATATTGTTTGTTTTTTTCCGCATTTTAAAAACCAGCTGTGGTTATTAGGCATACAGTTATGTAAATTTTCATATTTAACCTAAATATCGCTAAAATAATACAGATATGTTTTTCTTTCCTCATTTTGAAATATTTTTATTACGACGATATTTCCTATAGGCTTGTGTACCGAGATCTGGTTGTTTACTGATGACTGCTCCTAGCTGATGATTGCCGTATGAGCATGAAACAGCCGTACTAGGATGTCATTTAGTAAACAACTTGGTCTTACTCTTTATTAATATTTTTATTAATCTTAGTATGCTTCAATAAAGCATAATAAAGCATAATAAGTTAAGTAGAGGTTCTAATATTTAATGTTAGATGCTAGAAACACTTTTAGTTGTTCGACTATCGGTATAGTCAACCGTTGCTTGACTATATGCAAATAGATTCATAATTTTAGGATCTTCAATGAGCAGCACTTGCTGAGAAGGCTGTCATTTTAGCTTATTTCTGGGATTCCAGAATCTCCCCTTTCGGGCGGATGGGAGAATGATCTGTTTAATATGGAGCACTATATATTTTGAATCCAATACAAATTTCCAGTGTAATTTATAGTAATTACAGTGTCATTTCCAGTGTAATTTGCATTTCCAATCCCGCTGTTTGGTCTTTAATAAGAAAAAAGAATAACAATAAAATAAATCAAATGGAACTTAATGTTAAATATTTAAATTATAATAATTTTGTAATTAAACCTTATTACAAAAGTATACTTTTATAATTATAACATATTATTATATATTTATGTAAATCGTTAAGCGCATGTGCCAATTCCTCCGACTTCGTGGGAATATAAGTAGGCATTTAGAATTCATACACCAATAAGCAAGCTTTTTTTTTTTTGCAAATGAACAGGAGCTCAAAATACTTTGGAACAGCCAATTTTGTATCATTATGTACAATGTTCAAACTGTTCAACTATTCAAACTGTTTCTTATCTTGAAGTAATGACAAAACTGTTGTGGTTTAGCAGCTCTGTCACTCCTTCACCGATGCCTTGAAACTTAACTTAATGCTGTCCTTTTAGCGTCTTCGTAATTCTCGGGAAACAAAAGAAAAGGAAATCCGTTGGTTTCAAGTCAGATGAGTTGGAAAGATATTAGGTAATTGTGATCGTTTGCTTTCCTGACTGGGGTCGTCCTCAAGTGACTGACGACCATCACAAAATTGAGAAATTAATCGAATACAAGCGCACATAATATCCATCGACATTTAATGGTTTCCTCGCACTTTGAATCTGACTATGGTTTGCTCTTAATTTGGTGACTATGCGTTGCTCCATCTTCAAATTTTTGACGCAGTGCCAGTGCAACACCTTGAGAAATATTGAAACAGCACTAATGGCCGCTTGCTCTTGAAAACTTGCCTCAAACTCTTGCCAATTGTCAGTTTGTCGTATCGCTTTACATGTGTTCAAGTCTCGTATTGTTCTCGTTGAGATCGTGATTACAACTGTCGGTCGCTGAAGCGACAAATAAGTTAATTTTGCAGCTTTGTTTTGCTAATAATTCTCATTTCATATCAGAGATAAAGAAAAAGGAAAAAAAGATTCCAGAGGAAGAGAATGTGGTGAATGAAGCAAACAAACAAAGAACATCCAGATTTCAGCGTGAAGTTAACACTGTCGCAGTTTTAAATAAATTTTTCTCTCCGCCAAGAGCGCTGATGTCGACTTGCTTCTAATTATTTGCCTGAATTTAGAACCGTTTCTATTTAGCGCAACTAGCAGATTTTTGGAACAAGTAGGAGTTTTTCGAACCACTTGCCGGTTTAAGGCAAGTTTTCGATAGAGTGTAAAGCCTTGGTAAAGCAGCCATAACGCGCATATGTAATCCATAGAACACTCTCTAGCAGAGCTGCAGGCTGAACTAATTTCTTCTGTAAAATTTACAGAGGATATGGAAAAAAAATACTAAGGATATGTCTACGTCTAAAAAAAAAAATACCTGATACTATGTCCTGAAGTAAATTTCAAAATATGACTACTTTTATATTTCTTCTCATGATATTCATACCCTGTACAAGTCTGCTTATTACATAACATTAGATCCAATTATTTTGTTAACTTTTTCTTCTTTAGTAAAATTTATACTATAAATGTTAGTATAAATTTATGGAATAAAAAAATACAAAATTTAAAAAGAAAACTGAGTATTAATGAATACCCATTAAGGTTCATAAATAGCTGTAGTAGAGGATTTTTCAAATGTAAAGACAAAAAACCCGAAAACCAAATAGCAGGAAAATTATTATAAAGTACTCAAAGTACAAAATTGAGTTAAAGATGGAAAAGAAATGTATCATGCAAACAAAGTTAAAATTATATATACAAATGGGAGAAAGTTAATTTAAAAAGGAGTGCACTGAAAATGAAAAACTTAATACTAAGGAGGTTGTATATCAACTAAAATGTAAAATGCAGAGATTGCATGAAAATTTATTGTGGGAGTATAGGCAAAACCCTAAGGGAAAAAGTATAGGAACATGTAGGAGCATGCAAAAGAAAAAAGTGAAATGTTTCAGATTGAACTGACCATTGTTTGAATGAAAACCATAATCCGGATCCGGAAGCGTATTTTTTGTATAAAATTAAAGAAGACATTCAGAGATTCATAACAGAAGCCATAATAATAAAAATTTCGAAAGTATTAACAAAGAAAAAGGAAAAAGTGTTAATGATTATTCGATAAAATTATTTAAAGAAGAGGTTTAGTAAAATTTAACTTGAAGAAGATCGGAAATGCCGGTCGAAATATTGTGTTTAATAAAGAAGAAAGTTCTCAAGAAGAAGTATAAGGTTTTCATTATCAGACAGAAGGAAATACCGTACAGGTTTTAGAATCATTATTACTTGCGTTACGTAAACCGAATTGATTTTCATCATTGAATTAGTGGATTACTAAAAGCATTAAATACATCGATAGAATTCCAGTATTAAAAATCCAAAGTTACCGTCCTCATTCGTATATAAAACGTGACCTGCATGTCAAATTTCAAGAAGATCGTACAGCGATTCAAGCTTTATTAAAGGGTTGCACTGTCTGTGATTTAATAGCCTCACATTCCTAAGGAAAATATTTTTTTCAAGTTTCCCCTAGTTTTTTTCAAGAATAGAATCGGGTATGTCTCAGATAATCAAAGACCTATTTTTCCTGCTTTTTAAGTCCTTATTCCCACTGATAGTAAGTTTATATTTTCTGAATAACTGGTCAGAATTGAATTGTATGTTAAATTGAAATATAACCACCACTTTACTTTAAGTTATATTTTTTTATTTCAACACCTTCCAAGTAGGGAAATAAATAATAATAAAAATGTCGACATTTCATTATAGAGTTAATAGTTTTGAATTCCACATTCAAAGTCTATGGGTAATGCAATAGGCCAATCACCTTCATAAAAAAAAAAAAAAGTTGTTTTTTTTGGTAATTGCTGTCCATTTAATAGACCCTTGAAACCCAGTAGGTCGCCTCTGTTGCCAGTTTGTTGCCGAAATAAACGTGGGTGGTCCTTCTCCATATTTACATTTCTTTATCCCCGAAAACAGCTTCAGTTTCTCGCTAACAACTCCCTGTTTGCTGCTTCCTTCCCAAACCACTGTAAATTTTCCCTTTGTTGTT
This sequence comes from Thereuonema tuberculata, assembly GCA_023159025.1. Classification (NCBI taxonomy): domain Eukaryota; kingdom Metazoa; phylum Arthropoda; class Chilopoda; order Scutigeromorpha; family Scutigeridae; genus Thereuonema; species Thereuonema tuberculata. Next base: position 26,699,172 of record JAFIDM010003189.1, on the reverse strand, counting down.
GCTTATTCATGTGGTGCTCATGAATATGCCACTCAACCACTCGTGGATCCTTATTAATTTTTATGGGCATTTTTTTTTTGTTTATTTAAAGTGCTCTTTACACGGCTTAGGTGATGGTGAAACCGGCACCGGATTCATCTGTAATTAGTCATTAAAAACACCCGGATGTAAGTGAAAGTAATTGCTAGAAAGCCTTAAGTATAAATCAAGTACTGGACATTATTAGTATTTACTTTCTCTTATTTGAATCAATTAAAAAAATCTCTTTAAAATGAAATGCTGGTATTTTTTCCTCATCGTTTAGTCGAGAAGGACAAACAATGGACAAGTTATGATAAATTTGAGCAATTATATATTGAAATATTGTTGTAATTGAGATTGTACTATAGCATACAACCCTAAGGGAAAAGGTATAGGAACATGTAGGAGCATACAAAAGAAAAAAGTGAAATATTTCAGATTGGACTGACCATTGTTTGAATGAAAACCATAATCCGGATCCGATAACGTATCTTTTTGTACAAAATTAAAGAAGACATTCAGAGATGACTGAACAGACTGAACTGAAGAAAAGTTATTGTACAACAATATCCCATTTAATTTAGGCCTACAGGTAACTCAGGAAATTTTTAAAACGGCAAAGGATTATAAATCTGAGAATCTGGGCTCCGGATTTTCTTAGCTTAAAACTTTTACAAATAGATATACAGATATAGCTCTTAAGACTTAAAAGTACGGTAAATTATAAAATATGCTCTAAAAATTATATCTAAATATTATTTAAAAAAATCCCTCTAAAAACAAAAACAAAAAAAAAGCCCAAAAAAAATTACCGATTCCCCCTCCTTCCCCCCCCCCCCCAAAAAAAAAAAATAAAAAAAATTGTCACGCCCATCCATTTTGTTGAAACACCAATGCTACCATGAAATTCTCTAATATCTATATGAGATAAAGGCTTAATGTATGTTAAAATTGCATTTAATAGAATAAAAAATCACCAACATACCAAAAATTGTTAAAAAAAAGTCTTTATAATAAAAATGCTTAAAAATGTATTACGGAAAACCAGAAGGTGAGCTTTCGGAATCTTGTGCGACAAGGATCATATTGGAATTGACAAGGGAATCGCATAAGATTCCGAAAGCTCTCCTTTTGGTTTTCCATAATGTATTTTTAAACATTTTTATTATAAAGACTTTTTAACAATTTTTTGTGTGTTTGGTGATTTCTTATTCTAATAATATCTATAAGAAAAATATCTCGAAATATGATGTACACATTCTCTTATTCTGCAAAAAGGTTGAAATTTGCTCAAAACTCAAAAAGGGGCCGTTCAACTATTATGAAAGCATATTTTTAAGTCATTTTAGACCCTCCCCCTTATAAGCAAAAATAAGCAGATGTCCTCCCCCTTATACTTACGTAAGATTTGCATAATCATTAACAGTCAATACCACTGAAATACTGAAACACACATGAATTATACTGAGGGAAGAAAATGTTTGTCTGTCTTATTGCTCTGATCTCTCCTCCCTCCCCCTTGTCAGAAAAATAAGCAAATCTTGAATCCCCCCCCCCCTTTTGACTGCTTACGTAATACTTGAATAGCCCCAATGATCAAAATATTAAAACCTTATTATTTTACTCATAATAACTGGAAAGTCTACTGTATCAACTTTAAAATTGAAATAAAGATCAGAAAAAAAAAATTAAAATACACGACATGTCGTGAAAATAACAGCAAAGTCGTAACAGTAAACAACTTGTTGCTAGGATTCTGAAAAATCTACTTAAAAAGATAAATATAATTTTAATGTAACTATGAAACTTGCTAAAAAAATAAAATATAGAAGGTAATAATATTTAAAGACGCTTGCCAGGGTTTTTGTATTCTGCATAAAACTACTTGATTTAAAGGCTTGTCTGCAATCCATTCCAATTCGTGTTCTTTTCCTGCAGTAAACGTAACTTTATAGCTTTCAAGAACTTTTATTCTGTCAAAATTTTAGAAATAATCAGAATTGTACTTATGAGTTCTTTGCCTTTGCATTTTTAAAAATAGATTTTTCTTAGAAATTTCATTGCTAGCAGGTGTTGGCAGATTCACGTAGTAACAGCAAAAAACTACATTTTTACATTAAAAAGCTTTTGAAATGTTTGTAAACGATGGTTTCAAAAAATGCTGCTTAAAGAATAAAAGGAAAAAAAAAATTCAAAGGAACTGGATGTAAGCGAAATTAAGATGCAGCGTAATTCTTCCGTATGAATTGGGAGATTCGGGATTAAAATGCGATAAGTGATGTTTGATTCCAGCGAGATGTTATGTTTATTATGTATATTATGGTGTAAAATGTAATATAGTAATTTTGAGCGCTTCATTTTCATCTGCCGGGAAACTAACTTTGAAATCAACTGCTAAAAAAAAAAAAAAATGGTTTCTATAACATTATAAAAATATCATTCTTTTTTAGTAGATTTCAGTTATCCAGATAGATAAATGTGAACCTAAATGTGAAACTCCTCAGAATTGCAGCTATTGCACAACATGTATTGAAGTATATCAAGTTGAAATTAAATGTCAGTTTACAAAATTTATGAATTTCAAGAAGTTGCTAAAGTTAAAACATTACCGTTATTTTCTCATTCCTTAGGCTACATACTTCTATTCATCGTTTCGACAAATGATTACGGAATATTTAACTTAGATTTCCGAAAATTTAACTTAGGTTTCCGAATATTTAACTTAGGTTTCCGAAAATTTAACTTAGGTTTCCGAATGTTTAACTTAGGTTTCCTAATATTTAACTTAGGTTTCCGAAAATTTAACTTAGGTTTCCGAATATTTAACTTAGGTTTCCGAAAATTAAACTTAGGTTTCCGAATGTTTAACTTAGGTTTCCGAATATTTAACTTAGGTTTCCGAATATTTAACTTAGGTTTCCGAAAATTTAA
>JAFIDM010003189.1:26677944-26696210 GCA_023159025.1 Thereuonema tuberculata | reverse complement strand
CCGAATGTTTAACTTAGGTTTCCGAATATTTAACTTAGGTTTCCGAATATTTAACTTAGGTTTCCGAATATTTAACTTAGGTTTCTGCGCCAAATCCTTATTTGATGATTTCAGTAATAACTTACGCCATTGATTTACTGTATGTTGGTATAAACTACTTTTCTTTTTTTCTTTTTCTTTTTTATTGTAGTTTATCTCTTTTATTAAAGGAAGAAGCGTCATAAATAAATTCCCAATGTTACTCATGAAATTAAACCCTTATTTTAATATCATTACTTCCACTATCAATTAAAATAAATAGTTTCATAAAAAAGGTTAAAAATGTTTTAATTTGTTAATAATGCAGTTGAACTTTGAGCTCCAAGTCCAATAACATTTCCTAGCTCAAAGACTTGTCTTCAATTCATTTTGAGACAATGAAAAAAAAAATTGTTTTTTTTAGTTGTATTTTTTTTTCTTTTAGGATAGATTTCTTGTTCATTGCCAGACGTGCGATCTAATACTAAAAACTAAATAAATACATTTTTCAAGAAATTAAGGTGTGTAAGTTGAATTATTGGGAAATTTAAGGCCACCACACATCTCAATTAAAAATAAAATGTATGTACAATTAAAATACACGAGTACTTTCGAAATGTCCAAGATTTCTTTGTCAAATAAATACAATTACTACAGCTTTTCAAAATGGTATAAATTGCCTCAGCACAAGAGAAAACGGAGAAGAAGTCTGAGATGTGCACTGTTTGTATTCGTAGTTGCATTCTTAAGAGACTCAAACGGTTTGGATTGTTGGTAGGAGATTCTAAACCGAGTCCTTGTTGAAGACTGAACTGAGGCAGTGAAGTTAAACGGTTGTGTCCGAAGTTAATTAGACTACGGTTGGACGTTGTGCTTTTTGGCTCGACGGGGGAGGGAGGGTTGCAATGGCAAAAGCGACCATTGAAACGTTTTCTCTTGGGGAGGGGACGGCTGTGATGGACGGGTCCTTTCACGGGACAGCTGGGTTCTCCCTCGCCACCTGTCAATCAAGGGACAAAAGGCTCCGTCGGGTCAAAGGTCGCGCAGCCAAGGAAAGCAGGGCCGTGCAAACCAAACAACTTCATTACCGTTTATTGGGAGGGAGTCAAGAGCGATCGAAGAAGGGGGGGGAGGCAAGTGACATTTACCCCCCCTCTTCCACACCCCTTCCTTCAGGACCGGCATCAACAATAGACGACATCACGCCTTCAATGGAACGAAATTAGGGAGATCCAAGTCGAAAAACTAAAGCTTAGGCTAAGGCTATATTGAATTCTCATTATGGCATCACAGGAACTAAACAAACTCCAGTAGCTACCAGCATTTCTCAGAGGGGAGCAAGGAGAGAAGAAAAAAATAGCAATGATGAAAAGAAGGTGGCGAAAACATTGAATGAAAAGAGTGGTATGAATGAAAAGCCGCTTAGAAACAGTATTACCCAATTCACTTCTTACAGCCAAGTTTCTATAGCATCTAATTAAGTAAATAAATACTCTATTTCTCTCCTGGTTGAATCTCAAGTTTAACCTAACAATTAAACAATCCTACGTTAAAAAGAACTGGAAATGCCCTTATTAGAATCTAAAATTTACGTTACTAGAATTTCGTTAATAGAAGGCAACAAGTTAATCACAAGACGTTAATTATTAAAATAATACAGACCACGGTCATGCAATTGCTTGCCAGCTATTTTATTAACAATGCAATAAGATGGCCCGAAAAGAAAAGGAAAGTGTTTTAACCTGAAATGCAGGTTTTTAAGACTATGAAATGATCAAAAACAAACCAACATCCATTTACTTGTATTTTATGTTTATAACAGAAATTTCCTGAAGGAATCTGAAATAAATTTCACCACTTTTTAATGTGTTAAGGTAAAGACACGAAATAGGAACTTTGCGATAAATATTGGTCAATAATTGAGCTATTTTCAAATAGAAACAAAAAGGATAGGGAATTAGAAAGAGGATATTTATTTATTTACTATTATTATTGACTATTTAAACTATGAACTTATCAATATAGTAGAAGTAAATGAATAATTAACTTTGAAATCCTGTTCACCTATGAGAGACACTACCACAAATATACCAACTCAAGACATATGAAAATATTAACTTTTTCTTTTTAAAGAAATTAATATGAACGATCAGAAAGTTAATATTTGAATAGAATAAATTTCTTTTAATATTTTTACTATTATATAGTTATAAAAATAAGTTAAAGTTCCTGGCCGAGGATTTCTCAATAAAGATGTATAATTTTTAGAAAACCAAAAAGGGAAAAGAAAATTCAGAATAGTTACTTTTTTCGATGTAGTCCTTCTTAGCTCTTCAAAGATGGACACAAGTTATTGACTCAAAATCCAAATACATTTGAAATAGCTTCTTTTTCTTGACATTGTAAAGATCTGATAAAGCAAATAGGAACTATCTTAAAAGAAACAAACAAATCTACTTATCAAAGTAGGTAATACCTTGACGTAATTTGACCTCACGATTTTCAGAATAAATATCTAGAAAGTTCCTCATGTACTTCCAAATGAATTTTCTAGAAACTTTTTCCCCTAACCCCTTTTATACATTTATTCCAATTTACGAAGAATGCATTAGTTTAGTTAAATATAAACATATTTCCAGAAGAATTCACTAAAATATTGGATCAACGTTAACTAAATTTTCCTTTAGATTAGTTGTTTTGTAATATCTTTTTAGAAAAAAATCCTTTCTTAGATAAGACAAAAGCATTTTTCATAAAATATTGAACCGACAGGACTAAAACCATAGCTGTAAAGGAATTAATAATTATAAAGTAAAATTCTTTTAAGTTAATTTTTAGTATAAGAAAACATTTTCTTAAATTGAAGACATATTTTTAGAGCAAGACTGTCAAAATAATATTCGTAAGAGATCTTTGGATTTATCACAGATTACACAGATAAAACCTTGAATTTTCTGATCTTTATTATAGTTAATATGAGAAATAGGAAATTAAAATACATGAAATGTTATATCAATGCGGTATACAGTAATATTTAAATATCATTATTCATTATACTATCGATAGTGGAAGTTTCTACTGGAGTTCAGCAAACTTCTTCTTTGCTATCAGACATGACATCAGTAAGAACGGTTAAATTTAACCAATCTTACTTCTGAAATCCAGATTCCGGAAAATCGGAACTTTAGATTCATTTCCTTTGTAGTGCAGTGAGAAGCTAGTATTTTATATAATTTTTATAATCATTCATCGTTATTTTATATATTTAAGTACTCAGACTTCTATTATCTAAATCTCATTTCTCCTTAGAATTCCAGTACTGGGAAAGTGTTCAGATGTGGGTCTGAAGTCATTTGAGCCTGGGAATTTCTTCAATGCTGTTGTCTTCCGTTGACTGCAAACATTGCTTTTCTGATTCTGGAGATAAACTGAAGAGATTTGATTTCCATGAAAGTAAAATAATCTCACGTTTGAACTTGTTGGCAACCTCTGTTGTCTTCATCCCCCACCCCTTCGTTTTCTACCCCTTTGTCGCGTTAGTCGATACCGCGCCACCTGCCAATCAAGGGTACAATTAGGCTTAACAGTGTCGAGTGAGTTTGCGCCCGGTTGAAAGGCCCAGGGAAGAGGGGACCGACCTGCCCTCTACAAACACTGATTGACACCCACTTTCAAAGACCCAAAGAAAGACACATTCAAACCAAATCTTTGCTACTTTCTACAACTTTTTTTATTATTATTATTATTATTTGACGGAGTTTTTTCTATCGTTAATTATGCCTTTTTTTCTTCCTTTGTTTTTTAAAAAAGTTGAAGACTACATATCCTTAAGTCTTTGAATAATGAATAGATACTGTAGTGAAAACAGTCGGGGAACAAAAAATCCAATTACATTCCATTTTATATTTTACCATTCTTTACTTTCTCTATCTCTAATCGTCTTCTATTTCTTCAGAGGAAGAGAAATGTCAGAACGGAAGAATCTAGATTCGGTTTAGAAATCATTGAATTAAACTGATTAGTAATAAAAATTATTGTTTGTCTACTCATATGTTTGTTCTTAAAAAAAAAGTAAATCTAGCTTCTGAGCTGATTAAAATAAAAGTAAATACCAAATGTATACCGTATATAAATTATGTTGTTTTTGTTTTTTATCTTTTACTAAGAATTTTTGTTCTTCTTAATTTCTTCTTCACAAATTTTTAAACTTTTTAATTTGTTTGCTTTTTTTTGTTACTTTTACATGTTTTACATGGTTTCATCTTACATGTTTTTTTTTTTAAATCTGATTTGAACTTTAGTGAGCTAAAAGATATATAAATATCTTTATATTTCTGTTGTAGATGCACTGCATGTTCGACAATGTCCATTGCCGTCCTCGGTAAGAGGCCGTGTTCTGAATATTTCGTCTATTAATTATGCTTTGCTTTTACTTCTTGTATCAAAGGTAAAAAATTTAGATTAAAATGTATAATTAATCTGCTACAGTAATTCTTAAAGAAGATTATAACTTATTATAAGATTTCCAAACTGGGAAATAACGTTATGGGTTGTCTTACTCGCAAGCGAAAAACCAATGATACATTATTACCTAACTTATTGGTTAGATAATATCTAGCCAAAATGTATTCTTTGAAATGGTTTCGTTGAAAAGTAAAATAGCGTAATTTAGCGTAACCAATTTAATTTAAAGGAATTCATTTTTAGAACAGTTAATGTAAAAAAATGTGTCCTGCCTACACACACCAAACCCCGAACGCAATTAGAAATACCATTAGGCCGAGAATTTCAGAAATTGCTTCAATAAATGTTTTCTGTGAAAGCAGTGAGCCCTTGAACAATTTAATTTACAGCTCTGAATATCGTTAAGCTTTGTGCAGACGCCGTTGAAGACAGCTCCGCCATATTGCCTCGTAGCTAGAGTAATAGCTGTTCAAGAGACAGTCCAGATTTACAAGCGTCTCTGGGTTGTTTATGTTAGCTGGGCTTAGTTTTATGCAAAGGCGAAAGGAGCCGCTACTTGTTCGACCTCGCTGCTTTTTTTTCTTTGGAAAACGTCTCCAACGTCTCAGAGATTTATTCTGCAGCGAAGGAAAACATTTTCCAAAAGGAATTTGAAATAAATTTAATAGGTGAGCGAAAGGCGGTAACGAGAGGAAGTGTCAGAGTGTAACCAATTACAAGAGAAAAATGCCGGCCTTCCCGCTTCAATTAAAGTTCCGATATTTCCAGTTCACAGAATGTCATAACCTAAGATTTGTGTTGAAGAAACATTTGATTCTGGATCTTTTTTTTTTTTTCCAATATAAAAGGAGAGATTTATTTGCAATACGGAAAAACATAAAAGCATTTCTGGTAATTTTTTTATGGAAATTACTGCTAGGCAACAGTGTTGATTAAAGCCAACCACCCAAGTTGACAAGACTCTATAGAAGATGACTCTAGTCTCGTTAGGATATAAATAGAAAACTTTTATTTTGTTATATACAGAGTTGTCGGATGTTTTCAAGAGTAAGGAACCGAACAATTGCCACAATAATTAATTAATAAATCGCAATATTTAATTATATAATTAATAATTTATTTATTAAATAAATTACTGTTAGTTTATTTGTGTTAATTATTGTTGCTGGAATGATCAATTTATTCAAATTGAATACACAAAATCTTGGGGTTGAAATTGTATTTTCGTCTTCTTATTTTTCTCTATGGAATCATGAAACAAGAGCTCAGGAAAGAACTTCGTATCTGCTTTCTTTTTTTGTTGCGTATTTCAGTTTTCTTTGTTTTGTAAACTGTTTATTTGTAAATTTATAATAACAATCGAATGGAGGTGTAGTAAATTTCAAAATTTCCGTGATGAAATGAATTAAGTCACTAAATATTTAAATATTTACTGAAATTGTCTAAATACAATTCATCTCAATCATTTTATAATAAGCACAAACATACGACAGCGAATTACTAAACGTATGAACACACGTTATTACAGGTGGTAAATAAATATTTATTTTGCTTCTAATATTTTTCGTTGGGAATATTTGTAATCTTCACGCCAAAATTCTAGGTAAGGATCCCAAATGGGGTCAAAATTTTTCATCTAAAAAAGTTACACACAAAAAAAGTTATAAAGTTTTAGGAGAATCCTTCACAGGTTCAAAAGTTGTTAATAATGGACACGCACACACGCAGATACTGTGTAACTCACTTTCAATAGATATTAGTGTTTAAATGTTCTGAAGTTTTATAGATAGCCATAAACACTAACATTAAATAACTTTAATATTAAGATGAGTGACGATGCTATTCACGAAATTCATTACGATGGTTTCTGTGAAATATCGTTTGTCGTTGTAAGAAATTTGAATACGACTTTAAAGAAAAAATATATTTAATGTATGACGAAGAGGTTTTTTTATAATAATAATTCGTTCTATTTAATTACTTGCCAAAAGCTACCCGATAGCAATTGTAAGTTTCAGATAATGATCCAATGAGGTGAAAACTATGAAATGACGAATACTCATTAAATCATCTGTATTACGTATAAATATATATAATTGATAAACAATATTTAAAATATTAACAAAGACATACTGTTATTACGAAAATTTGGATTAATATTCAATTATTATTAACATACTATTCATAAAAGACTATTATTAACATATTAATAAAAAGATTAAACATATTTCTGAACTTTTAGCATTGCATTTCATCTGTCATTTCTTATTCATTTGATTTAAACGTAACATTATTTAATCTAATATAGATACATTCAGGTGAAATGAATTGATTATTTTACCTGTTCCAAATTAAACCCATTTATCAGCTGGATGCTGTAACACTTCGTCACAGCGATTAACATCGAAATTTAATATTAAGAATTCTTAAAAGATAGTAACAGAGTAATATCATGTTACTTTTTCCGAAACTGAAATTGTGGTTGCTACTGTTACGTTTGAAAAGCAAAAATATATGAATATTATTTGATGGTAATTTTAAAAATTGTTTATGTCACCAAGTAACAGTAGAGTGACAATAATAATAAAAAAGTTGTGTAATTTATTTCAATTTTATGTTATTTATAGATGAAGTGAAAACACGAGATCGTGATTACTATTAAATCATCTACATAACACACATTTTAATAGACAGGAGGGTTGAACCACTTCCCCTCCCCCGCCTCTCATGAAAAGTTTGACTTTCTCCCTCTTCCCCTGTAATTCCGAAGCTTGTGTTTGTACTGCCTTTTGGTTGATTGTATCTGACTGAATTTCTGGTCTGTTTAAAAATTGCAAAATCTACAGTTTATCGCAATAATCGCAAATTCTGTTGATATCCATTGGCTGCTTGAGAATATCTCCAAGGTTTTGAATATTAATCTTTGTCAAGAGATGTAGCTTATCCACGGAAGCTAAGAACCATTGAATCTTAGTTTTCTGACATCAAGGACTATGCAACCGATAACAAACACTTCAAACTATTCTCCAGGTTTTATATTTTTCTGTTTTTCACAAGTAAAATACGTTATACGTTAAAGCATAGTCAATTCTATATGTTTTATTTACATTATAACCTAAAAGTTATTATCTTATTAATAAATCCCATTACATATCAGATTTTAATAGGACTAAACCGTTAACGGTGCGTTTAAATAATATTACGTAAATATTTTTACATAATTATTTTTGTAATAAAACGAAAATTCGGACCTTATCGTGTTAAAGTAATTTATCACTGGTAGGTGAAATGAAATTCTGTTTGAAACAAAGTAAACGACCTCTTGAATCCAAGACAAAAAAAAAAAAAAGCATTAAATTCTAGTTCCCTAATATTTAATTTTTTGTAAGAAAAAAACAAAAAAACAAAACAGTTTGCCATTGACAAAATTTAAGATAACTGTGTTTTAATTTCACTCAGCCTCTTTGTTATTTATATTACTGAAGTATTTATAATGTTAATCATAATGTTAATCATTATTTAAAAATATTGTATTAAACTAAAAAAAACATGGGTAGTGTTTAGATAAAAAAAAAAAAAAGACACGATATTTCGGGTCAGAACCCTTCTCAAATTGTCTGATATTCTTTGATCATATTTGAATTATCTTCGGTTTTTTCTTCTGTCTTCTCTCTTCCAAAGATTTACATAACAAATTTGAAGTTTTAAAATTACCGTATGTAAAAAGTTATGTAAAAAGGTTTTACATAAAATATAGAAAAAAGAATTTTTTTTTTTTATTTATAAGGAACTTTTAAAAAGACTAGAAAATACTATTTTTTTTTTGTGCTAAATTTTATATAAGAATTTATTCAATACTAATAAGAACTGAAATTCAGATTCATCTATAGAATCTTCCTTTGTATCACAAATAATTTTGTGTAAATGTAAATATTAAATTTGGAAATTCCAGATCATTAATAAAGATTGTAAGATTAAAATACAATAATATATGCACATAAAAAAGTTGGTTTGACGAAAAAAAAAATGAAAATGAAAATCAAAGGTTCCTGAAGGAATAAAAAGTCCACTGATGTATAATAGTGTACACTTTGATCATCATTTTCTTCTAAAACATTCTAAAAAATATAATTCAACTTAAAATTAAGTGAAAACAGCAATTCACTATAAATATCTTCTTTACTGTACAATATTGTTGTACAATATGTTGTTCTAATTCATACAAAATATACTGTATATACAGACTTTGAGATGATTTAAAATTAAGTTACTTCTTCAATCATTTTAAAGAGTTTTGAATTAAGTTCATTATCAAAAATATGATATAGGAGAGTTGTTTTCACATCGTAAAATTGATTGCATTTAAGCTCATTGGAACAATTAGGGAGGCTTAGATGTGAAATGTCAGTTATTGTGTCTTTAAATATTAATTTAAAATGAGAATTGATTAATGGAGCACTACTGCAGTAGAGGTCATATTCTAGATTTATAAATGCCTTCTGCTTAAAGTGTTATTATTTTTTGAAGACCTCTTCTTTAATCTATAAAAATAGTAGATTGGATTGCGTTAGTGGTCAACTGTAAGAACAAATCCCAACGTTAATAATCCCAACAAATTATAAAGCAATTTAATTTTGAATATACTTGTAATATGATTCTTTAAAAAATTTTAGACATACATTTTAAAACTAAAATACTTAATAATTAATTTGTTATAGTTTTAGAAGAAATAAATAATTTTATAGAAATTGTTGAATTTGGTCAATGGCTGCACTTCAAATAACACTCTTTGATTTCGCTTCAGAAAAAAAAAAAGAAAGCTTTGAAAAATTAGCATAAATGAATTCTTTAGATGTTATTAGTAATTATAGCTGTTAAAAATTATTAGGAATGGAAGGAAGATGGCTGAAGGAAAAGAACAACTCTCGTAAGAAAAATGAAAATTTGATTGCTATTTTATTTTTGTTTTATATTGATGCGTGGTTCACAATGTCAAGTATTAATGTCAACGTCTCACCTGATTGGTCCTTAGCACAGGAGGACCGAGGTGAGATCTGTTGTTATAAACAGTTATTCAGTAAAATCAGTAGTTGTCTCTGTCAACATTATATTTTAACAACTCAATAATATTAAACAAAATAAAAGCTAAAAAGAAAAAGAATTACGATTTAATTTCCCAGATTGAATATTAATTAGTTGGTCTCTATTTGAAAGAAGATAAAAAAAAGTAATATTTCTTAAATTAAGCCTAAGAAATTAAGATAAAGTATATTAGTCTTAACGTATGAAAAGCACTATTAGCTTGGTGCCTCTTTTTCTTAGCATTAAATCCTTAATTTTCGGAAGATTAGGAAGAAACCTCGGACAGAAAAGAACTTCTGAATTTTTTTATTTAGTGAATTTTGACCGTTAATCCTTTTTATTGAAAAAGATCAATCGAAGATGGGATTTTTTATTCCTTGTTTTTGCTTAAATTGAATCTTAATGATAAATGCAGAAATGTCTCCATATTTAATATATTTATTTATTGATTTTAAACTTAAATTAATATTTAAAAAGATATTTTTTTTAAAATAATCTATTAAAAGACCGAAAATATAAATATTTAGGGTTTCGATGTTAATAATCCCATTAATGTACTGTTTGACTTTTTGATTTTATAGCATTAAAAAAAAAAAAATAGAAATCAACAAATATAATTCCTTCTATTGAAAAAAATTATCCACGTAAGTAAATTAAATGTTTCAAATGTATTTTGAAGGTTTATACAAATTTTAAGTTAAGTAAACTTCGAGAATCTGATATGATCTTGAAATAAGGTTTCGTCAGGCCCCTATAAGAGAGGAGTCCATTGGTCCATCAGCACCGAGGCCACGTCCGCCAAAGGGGCTGAGGTCTTAACCGAAAAAAAAAAAAATATTTGAATTCGCCTATCACTTCTAGACTTTTCTTTATTAAAGTCTACATATATAAAGTCTACGTATATAAAGTTTATCTATGCAATGTTTCTGTTTTACAATATTTGATCATCAATCGAGACGTTCTAATTCACGTGTTCAATAATGAATATCATATTCAGGGTTATGTGAAAGAAGCTTCCATTACAACTGAACCGAAGCACTTGTTTCTGTATGCCACTTTTATAATTGAAAACATTCAAGTTTTGAAAGAAATTGTAAGAAATATGATATCGTGTGGTATTTTCGCAGTATTTTGGCTAACAGGTTCCGTCCCACATTTTGACCATAATGTGGGACGGGGGGCCTGGGCTTCGTTTAATAACATTGATATTTTTTATAGAAATGGAAATCAATATCAAAAAGACCATCAATGAGAAAAAAAAAATCTTCTAAGTCAAAGTTATAAAATCTAATAACTTACTTTAAAATACAAATTATTATTAAAAAACCATGAGCGATGTTTTTCACACTTTGTGTTAATCATCTACAGGATTTGAAAATATAACAATATATTTTGAATCTTCCAAAGTTGTGATGTATCATTTTGTGAAATACATAACACGTTTCATTAAAATTTGAAATGGAAAAAAAAATCATTTGTAAGAATATTCTTAAATAAGGACATAAGAAAGTGTATTTATCTTCATTTTCCCAGTGGTTGAAACGAAGCCAAATCAGGCAATTCAATTATAAAACAGCACTTGAGAAAAAAAAAATCCTGAAAAACCAGAGAATGAAATTCATTGATCTGTTTTGTGGGTGTTTCTCTATTCCGTGAAGCATCGCGTGAAATCCTTCCCACCCAATGAAAATCTCATAGTTATTCGAACCACAAAAGCACATCCTTTATTCCAATGTCATAATCCTATCACTTGGTCATTCAACCTGTGGAGGAGGAATTTACGAGTACCTTTCATTTGAAAAACTTTCCTGGTATTAAATTAAAAATAAAAAATAAAAATGCTGAGACCTTTTTTTTAAAGGATTATTATAAAGTAAAAACATTTGAAGAGCAAGTAATTTAAAGAAAAAAAAATACATTAAATACTTTTATCTGTTATTGTAGACAAATATTAATCTACACCTAACCCCCGAAGAACACGATTAATTGGTTCCATGTTCTTTGAAACCGTGTTGTTCGAGACTTCAAAAAAACGGGATTCCGTTTCAAGCGTGAAAAAAAATAATCAAAACAATGAAAAAATAACTAGATACAATTGGTTAAAAATCTTTCAAATCAATTAGTTGAATAATAATTTTGGTTTAAGATTGGAAAACTATGTAAAATATAAATTATTCAGTCAAATTAATTGGGAAAAATATAATTCTAAAACACTAAGAGTATTAAAAAGGTTAAAACTTCATTAATCGCTTACGTAATTGATGAGAATATTACTCTAAATTTTTAACTATTGTAATTTTATATCAAATAATATATGTATTTTATTCTTTTTCAAAAGAATTACTCGAAAATCGTGTAGTTTGAAACCGTGTAATTCGGGGGAAGGTATCAGTATTCTTCGAAACTCGTGTTCTTCAAGTACCGTGTTCTTCGGGGGTTAGGTGTATATTAATCTTCGTTTTAAGAAATGATTACAAGAAATTGTTAAATAATAGAATTTGAGATTGATTTCACATCCACTTCAAAAAGCTTAAAGAAAAGCTTAAAGCTTAAAGAAACTAATAGTTAATTACATTTTTAATTAAGAATTATAATAAATAACTTTAGCTACAACTGAAAAAAACGGAATAGACAGGTCGACTTTGACAGAGTGCATTGAAATGAGCTAAAAAAATTATATTTATATATATACATATATATTTGTTAAATTGTTTAAAGAATTCCATCAATTTATGATCAGATAATTCCCTGTTATTTAGGGGTTGTTATAAATTTTCTCAAAAAATGACATGATTTCGTTATCTTATTCAATGCAGAAATAAGAACAACGAAATATTGATTTTTTTATTTTCTAATTTTCGTTTTAAAATAAAGAATTTGAAATTACAGTAAATTTAAAAATAATTAACTGCGGGAACTTCCTTTAGTCTTTAATTAAAATTATTCAACAGATTTTATTGTAAGTTTGTTTTAGAAATACAGTTGGACCTCGATATAAGGTCACCCGCACATAAGGTCATCCCGCATAAAAGGTCACTTTTCTAAAGTCCCGGCTGATTGAATAGGAATTCTATGATATGGATTATCGAATATATGGTCAGGTCTTAAATACCGTAATCGCATATAAGGTCACTTTTGTCTGTGAATTCAGTGCCACACTGATTCAATTCCAAGAATTTTTCTTTCTTTTCCAGACAAAACTCTCAAGAAAGAAAAATGTGTAGGGGGGGGGGGGGGAAGTAAAGAAAGACTGACAATTTTTTTAGGAGCTAATATGGATGGCTCTGAAAAACTGACATCGCTAGTTATCGGAAAAATTCAAAGCCACGTTGCTTTAAAAACATTAAGTCTTTACCTTTAGATTATGATGCAAAAAAAAAGCATGGATGAATGCTAACATAGCTGAGAAAACTATACGGCGTTTCGATAGACACTTTTTGAAAAATAAAATAAAAGTTGTTTTCATCGCAGACAATTGCCCTGCTCATATCAACATAACTCAGTTGAAATCAATTGAGCTTGTTTTCTTACCCCCCAAATGTTACCAGTGTTTTGCAATCTTTGGATCAGGGAGTCATTCAAAATCTGAAAATGAACTACAGAAAGCTCCTTCTGAAAGACTTGATTTCAGCAAATGATGAGAAAAAATTTTTCATGTGTCTATGTTAGATGCAATTTTTTATATTCATAAATGTTGGAGCTTGGTGTCAAACACATGCATTTCAAATTGGTTTCGACATGCTAGTTTTCAATTTTGATTTCAATAGAAAGTGAGGATAACGACAGTGATACTAAAGTGAAGCGGTGACACAAGCAGAAGCACTCAGAGCAATAAATGTCGTAAGACATTTTTTTACGAGCCATGAGGGAGCTGAAGAACATTTTCAGAAACTACAAAACTTAGAAAAACATTGTACAAAAGATGAATCCAAAATCGCGACAGTCCTGTGTTATGGATTATTTTAAGTAAGGTCAGTTGTACATCAGTACTTTGCTTGAGCATACTAGTACTATTTGTATACAACTTTCTTCCGAATTAAAATTTAAAAAAAATTATTTCTTTCTGATGCCATTAATTTTAATTGGTTCAACTAAATTAAAAAACTGTAACCTTATAAACTGATATTTTTGTACGTATTAAATTTTACAATGAATTATACTGTATTTATATAATGCTTATTTATTGACAAATGCGTATGAATCGGTTAAAAGGTCATCCACTTATAAGGTCACTTTCGGAAGGTCCCAAGGGGTGACCTTATATCGAGGTCCGACTGTATCTTCTTTCTAATGAACAATAAGGAATATGTTATTCTCTTCTGATTTCCAAAACTCAGCCATTCCCGAAATAGTTTTTTTTCTATATCGAGTGATTGACTACGAAGGTGCGAGGTATATTTTGCACACAAAATGAAATATTCAAACAAATGATTTCATAATTAATGTTTAAGGACTTGTCTTTTTCTAATATGCTAACGACATTTGATTTCTTAAAAAGTAAATTTTCGATATTTTAATAAAGACTGATTTTTCTAATATCTTAATAAACACAATAGAAATGTTGGTATTAGTATTAATACTGAAAAAAGGTTTGCAACAACTTTGCTTTTTATCTATTTAAGGTTGAAAGCCTCTGTTTTAAGATTTTAAATGAAAAGTCATTATTAAGATATCAGATAAACACCAAAAAACAACTGCAACAGCTTTAAAGTTATAAAAACTACATTCCCATTAAGAATTCTTGCAGATGAATGTTAACCTTAAACTTGGACTTCCGCTATTGCCTTGAAATAATTGTAGATCAACCACATTCAGTTTTCATTCATTCGCTACTAGAAAATACTGTATATAGATCTATTTACATTTCTTTTTATTGACTGAAAAGTGTAGAGGACTTGAGTTTGTTTTATTGACTGGCGCGTTTCGCTTCGATCCAATAACAGTTCCCAAATATCATCCAGTTGTGGTTTAATGCACTCCTGTAGAAGGTAAAAAGATCGACTGTGAATATTTTCTCTTTCCGCCAAAAGAGTTCTGTACTAAGATGATCACAGAGGCTTATTGTAGTACAACTATCTCTCGAGGAAAGTACATTGTCCGTGGAAATCAATATGGAAATGAAATGTCTGCTTCTTCTACAACAAACCTATTTTCAATTTGCTCCGAATCAAAAACCGGAAGTAGCGACATCGCTGGAGGCGCTGTTCAGTTGCGCCCTCTTTCGGATCGAAAGAAATGTATATGTTTCTGTTGAATTAAAAATCAATACGGAATTGTAAGAGACTTTTGAAAAGAAACTTACGCTTTATACAGTATATATTTCGGCATTCATAATCGGCTGTTGCTGTTCTGCTGAGCAGAAATGACGATTTCCTTAGTTTACTAAATGTAGACTGTTTAAATATTTAATTTTAAACTTAATGAAAATTTCCTTATGCATTCTAATCAAACCTAAGCATACGATTTAAAATTATATGAAATTTAGTGTATTAAAAAAAACTTAAACTAAACTCATTTAATGCAATAAGTTTTGCATTGTTTATATAAGTTTAACGTATTTACCATTTCATATAAAGTTATTTTTCACTACTAATTTTAAAGAATACTTTTGGCAATATATAACAGTGCTAACAATATCTTAAGCTTCAACAATATACCAATGAATTAAACTACACTTTAGCAATTGCTCTCAAAAAATTTTAACGTAATTCAAAGATCACTATAAACAAACTGCTTCACAAAAACATTTAAAACAATCAAATTAAAAATAATTTAAACAATATTTAAAAATAGAGAATTGCAATAAAGAATTTACATTTATTATAAGTTCTCATCATTCTATGGAACTTCTTATTAATTTTATAGCTCTTACAAATAAGTACATTATTAGTCATTAAATATTGTGAGTTGATTTCATAATTGGTTCTGAAATTGTTATCGATAACAAAGGGGATATTTTACGAAGAAATATTATCATGTTTAATTTTTAGATTGTCTTACTTTACTAACTTAAACTAATGATAAAGATAATGATAGAAGCAGATGATGGAACTAAGTTCAAAAACTCCTCTATTAATTCACACACTTTCTTGATTTATTCTAGAATTCTATCTTTTACGATCAATTCATTCCAGATGGACCACGAAGAATCAAAAGTTGATTTCTTGCACTTATCATATTTCTTATTTATAATTAAATTCCTTAGTGCCTTTCAGTAAAAGGACAATGGATTAATACTGTGGATTTCGCAGAATTATTATTTTTTTTAATTGATTGTTTTTTTATCGTGGCGGCCATTCCCAGGATCGTGAATGTTTTTCCCTTAGCTTTCGCGCAAACTGAGCTAAACATCAAGGATAAATTCTGCTACTGATTTCTAATAAGGATGAAACAGCTGTTCAGGATTCCCGTTGATGCTGGCGCAATGTGCAGAGGATATTTACTGTACAGTTGGGATTTTTTTTTTTCACGATTTAACTACCCTTGTGATTCAGTTCAGTAATTACTATTTGAAGTATGTAACAATATTTTAACAATTTCAGTATTTTGTGCCCTATTATAAGTATCAAACCAGTATAACAATGCTTCTTTTTAAATGTTTATTTATTAAAAAAAAAATCATAAAACATGTACACAACTGTTGTTGTTTTTTTTAAATCTACCATACTATTAATTAAATACTTAATTCCTAAGTATAAAGAGTGTCTCAGTTGTTGACAGACCACAGAAATATTCTCGGATAATTATCGGAACGTGAGAGTGACAATGAAACAAAACATTACGTTTTGTTATTATTATTACAGTTAATTTACTATCAATTGGCGTTACTGTTAGGATGCTTAAAAAAAAAACACTACCATAATACATTGCAATCTGTCAACGTCATCTCCCAATGAGATTTGATTCTATTGTCCTGATCTTCTTTGGAGACATTTAATCTCATTAAAAATATAGCATCCATTACTAAAAAAATAATTATACCAAGTTAATGACAAATGGAAGCTTGCTTATGAGAACCTCCTGTTGAGTAATTCACATTTATTCAGAATCACGAGGAAATAAGTTGTAAAACATTGGCAGCTTAGATACCTTGCAGCAATGAAAACATCAAAAGGACCGTTTGTTTTAAACTAAATACAAATAATTATTAATTATTGAATTCAAAGTTATTTATTATAAATAGATTGTTTTCGTAACTGTATAAAGATTTAAAGCCAAAATTAAATTAGAAAAAACTTTTAACTTTAGAGAAACAGATTTTAATTCTGTATAATAAGTTGAGATGAGTTTTGTAAGTGATTGGGAACAGAAACGTAGTCTTCAATAAGTTTTTAAATGGAATACATTAACCTAGTTTCTAAAGAAGGTGAGGCTTATGAAATCAATATGTGTGTGTGTGTGTGTGTGTGTGTGTGTGTGTGTGTGTGTATGTGTGTGTGTGTCTCCTAAAAACGTTTCAAATTTGTTTAATAGATCCTCTGAAACTTGACTTGAATATTTATGGGCAAGAGAAACGTGATTTTTGCATTTGAATTCTTCCGCGTGGATCTGATCACGAAATTTGCACGTGAAGGAATCAAAAATTTCAATAGAAAAGAATTAATGAAACAACGAGCTTTTATTATTATCATCTAACAATGCATATTATCTCTATATTAATCCTCGTGCACTTACTTTGATATGATTAAAATAATTAGATTTATTCAATTTAAATTAGTATTTGCGAATTAATTATTTTTAGGTCTGTCTAATTTATTCTGTTTGAATTAGATATTGTTATTTGCAAAAAAAATGAAGACTTGTAGTTCGCAACATTTTTCAAATAAAATTTAAAAAACACAACATTCTGAAGAAAGTGGAACGTTTTGTTCTCTGTTGTGATGCTTTACCAGATTACCATATCCGATAAATCTTGATGCTGCCAAACTTTAACCGAGTCACTGATTGCAGGAGGTGTGGGAGGTGACTGGTCCTGTTCTACGTTCCATTCATTTCTTTGTCTGAAAAAGAAACAACATAGAAAACCAACTGCAAACAACTGTCAATTGGATAGTGTCTTTTTTTTTTTGGATGAAGGAGCTTCGAACCTTGGACCACACGCACAAGCCCCTTTTCCCTTTCATTGGCCAAACGACACTGTCGCCTTCTAATCACTGGCTGCGTTCGCAGAAGAATGGACGCAGACACAGCAAGAAAAAAAACATTCCCTCTTACGATTGCAGGACCTGGGAATGGTTTATGAAGTTGAAAAGTGAGGGTGTTTGTAAACTAGTTGCCTGTACAAAAAATAACAAGAATTTAGTGGGAAAATGGGTGAGGTTCAAAAAAAAAAAAGAAAAGAAAGAATTCAGTACGACTCTATTCATCACCCTTTGGTGTAGATGAACGTAACCCACTTCCTAAATCAGGGTAATGGGCAAAAAACTGAGACACAACTGAAGCTTTAATTCCGGGAAACAAAAAGTGACAAGGGATGAGTCGCAGCGTGAACTGTTGCCGTAAACGACACCAGATTTACAGCAGGGTTTTGTGTGACAGGGAGCTCTTGGCATTGATGGGTGCGCGGGGAACATGACAGAACTCTTCCGGGAACACAAAGCTATAATGAAATTCTAAATGATTTTCAACTTAATGGAGTAAGTGCTATTTTAGGGAGTAGTTAATTAAAAGCTTAATGGTTGAAATGAAAAAACAAATAATTT
>JAFIDM010003189.1:26656498-26674241 GCA_023159025.1 Thereuonema tuberculata | reverse complement strand
CGTTTGATTTGGTATTGAAATAGATTTTCATTTTAATTCTCTCTCAGTTCTCTCGCAGATATTTTGTTGTGTAATGTTATAACTCACAATAATAACTAGTTAATCGTGTTATTTAAAAACAAAACAAAGATGTAAAGATAATACAAAACTGAGCTGTATTATGGCTTTGCAGGGTTTTCTGTGGAGTTACTCTAACCTTCTTGGCTCTGTTTATTATGGGAATATGGGAAACCTATTCTTAGAGGAAGTTTATGATGTGGGTTTGGAATCTCTGTGAAAAGATTTGTAAAAGGGTGCTAAGATTCATATATACAACATCACTGCAAACGTCCTTTGTCTATAAATGTTTCACAGTTATTAAAGTTATAGGCAGGGCTATACAAACACGTTCCAAGCCTTCCAGAAGCTACAGACGAAAGGGACAGAAAGGGAGAAGATTTGGGAGAAGATTTTTATGACAAGGATTAAGAAAGTCGAGACTGGTGTCATTTAATAGATGGTGGTACGGTTCATGGAGTTAAGACGGAATGCCGGAGAAAAAAAAGAGAAAGATGGGAATCCCTGTGACCCTACGGAGAGAGGTAGGGGAGTTGCAGTCGGACGATCACCCTCGAGGCGCCGTTAGTTCCACAACTGCGACCACAGATGGCGCGCCACTTTTGTCACCTCAGCTAAATGACCCTGTTCCCACAAAACTCGGCTTCATTCATTGATGACTTTGGAGGTCTTTTGTTTTTCTGTCTTTTTCTCACATCATCCCTTCATTCATGTATCCGTAAAAAAAAGTATAAGAAAAAATGGTAAACCTAATAGAAAGTTAAACTCACCCACTAAATTTCGAATTGAAAGGTGCCAGATAAAGCAATCTCTTTTAATTAATTAATATATATTCGATTTTCGATTTCACACATTTACAAAATAAAGACACAAAAAATTTGGTTCCAGTGTATATAAAAAAACTTTATGTACTTATACGTCAACTTATTGTAAAACTATTGAACAGGAGGTATTTGAGGGTACAACTGATTAAGAAAATTTTCAAAGTTTAATGAATCATGTAAACCCATTCAATCCATTAGAAAGAAGGAAAACACCAGAAAAAAGCTTCAGATTTAGATTTTCTTTCTAATTGTAACATCATCGTAATTATTGCTCTTAATTATGGTAAAGCAGTTTTCATAATTTTGCATATTTAGATTAATAACATTAATTTTAAGTATTGAAAATTTAAAATAAAACAGCAACACAGAAGCGAGAAGATTGCAGACTTTAGGCTTACATCGACCTAACATCCTCATCAATCTGCAGCCATTGCTTGATAACTTTATTTACCCTGTACACCTGCATGGTTCTCATATCCAATCGATTACTTCACTCTGTTATCTATTTCCAGTGTTTACTTCTGTATAGAAAATTATATATCTTCATAAATGCACAAAAAACCCTCCTTTTTTTTTTTATACGGAAATATTTTTCTGTAATTTGCTTTTAGAAAGCTCGTCCATATATAATTTTCATCCTAAAACCTCACATCTAAATTTCTTCCTTGCTCACTCCATTAAATAGTATTAAAAAGGAAAACGATTGCCTTTTTAATATCGTACACAAAATGATGTAATCTTTATGCAGTTCTTTTTATCATACAAACTTCAATTATTCTTATAGACAGGGGACAAGCACTATATTCCTCTAGTAATTCATCACCATATCATTCATTTAGCAAAGCTTACAGAAATAGGCCATAGCCTATTAAGCGTAAACTTAGAAGTGTTTACACATCCATCTGAGCACACTGACACCTGCAAAAACTTCTTTAATATAATTAAAATGCTTTACTCATTTTAAAGTTAAGATTTATTTATAAATTTATTATTCTAGACAAACATAATACTTTCCACTTAACTTATCTTTGCATATTGTAATTGCTAGTGATAGTTTCAATGGTTCTAACAGTGGCTTTTTCAAAGCTGATCTACAGTAAGAGATATCACTGATTGCAACAGGCAGTTATGTAAGAATAAACCAGTGAAAACATCCCAATAGGTTTTCTTAAAAATCTCTTTCGCATTTAAATGAAAGAGTGTTAAATTAAGTCTCTTTCATTGTTCTTCTTCACTCTCCTAGTACTTAACTGCTCCACCATCTCACAGTCACATGATCTCCTTCAATACGCCATCTTATCAACCTTATTACACATTATGCTTTATTCATCCACTTTTACCTCCAACTTTTTTCCTCGAAGTATTTTCCGTCTCACATTCCTCCGCAAAATCAAGGACTGATTCAAGGTTTGAAAATAATCTCAAAATCTTCTATCATCCTTATATAGAATATTCACCATTTCTACTGAGATTTCGACGTGGTACCTTCGATTTTTTTCTAAAAACTTTGTAAATTGCTAAAACTTTATTAAGTTAAATTGAGAGGACTTCGAATGATAACATATTTGAACCTTAACTATTATTTAATGACAAATCTTTTGGCTTATAGCTAACATTCAACTATGCATTATTACGACAATTACAGTTGAACAACTATATATGTTTACATACATATATTTAGTCTAGGTATATTTTTTTTCCTATTATTTTCTTACTTTTGGCTTTATTTTTAAAGCTTTTATACATTAAAGCAGGATTTCTGTGTTGCGAAATCTGAGAAAATATATAAATAAGCAGGAAAAAGGAAGGTTGAGAAAATAATAATTACAATTACTGCAAAGAATAAGATCTTGATGAAATTGTTACATAACAATTGTTATATAGTCTGAATATGAGATATTGGTGCAACTGGTAAATGATTTACTGTACAATTAAAATGTAGAGAATGGTTGATGTTTTTCCTATTGCAGATTACATTACATCTATATATATATAAAAATGAAAGTATCTTTCTTTCTTTCTTTGTCTGTCCTTTATACACTCTTAGGCCCTTTGACCTATCTGGACCAAACTTTGCAGAATTACTCTTTAGGACACTGCGGAAAAGATAGGCTACCTTAGAACCCGGACCCACCCCCCCAAAAGGGGTTGAAAAGGGGTAAAAACCCTGAAAAATCCAATATCCACCTGGTGGTGAAAATAAGAACTACACAAATATTGTGTAAAGTGAAAAATTCGCTCTCCTATGGGGGGCAGGGACACCCCACTTGGGTGGGGGGATGGCGACACATGGGCCTAAGTGTCCCACCCCCGATGGACACCGGGACCTTATATTTAGGGCCCCTTCTCGGGCCCCCCAAGTCAATTACAAAAAAGGGAAAAATTCGTTCTCCTATTTGGGGCAGGGACACCACACTTGGGTGGGAAGAAGCCAACACAAAGGCTGAAGTGTCCCACCCCCGACCGACACCGGGACCTTATATTTAGGGCCCTATCTAGGCCCCCCCCCCCAAGTCAATTGCAAAAAGGGAAAACTTCACTATCCTATGGGGCAGGGACACCACACTTGGGTGGGGGGGGGATGCGACACAAGGGCCTAAGTGTCCCACCCCCGACCAACACCGGGACCTTATATTTAGGGCCCTTTCTCGCCCCTCCCCCCAAGTCTATTGCAAAAAGGGAAAACTTCACTCTCCTACGGGGGCAGGGACACCACACTTGGGTGGGGGGATGGCGACACAAGGGCCTAAGTGTCCCACCCCCGATCGACACCGGGACCTTATATTTAGGGCCCCTTCTCGGGGCCCCTAAGTCAATTGGAAAAAGAGAAAAATTCGCTCTCCTATAGGGGACAGGTCCACCACACTTGGGTGGGGATGGCGACACAAGGGCCTAAGTGTCCCACCCCCGATCGACACTGGGACCTTATATTTACGGCCCCTTCTCACGAGCCCTTTCTGTCTTTGAGTGGCATTGCAACGCATGCCGGGTACAGCTAGTAATATTTATAAGATATAACTAGATGTTATTTACGTACATATACCATCTATTAAGTTAGATTTGAAGGATAAAGTAAGCCATATTAGCTAATACATCTTTAAACGGGAAGTATTTGATATATTCCCCTATTCTATGTAAAACTTCTCGATATATTTCAGGTCGGTCACTATGAGCCTATTTCAAGATAGTTTGAAATGTTGCTCAAAAGAAATTTTTGAAATGAAGAATTTTATCATTGTTCTCGTCGTAGAAATCAAGTATTTATAGTATTTTTAAAATTCTCTTGAAGAAGGCTCTTGAATACGTCAACTGCTTATATATTAGTTAGCATGGGCTACTCCTCTTTCAGATCTAAATTATAAATAGTATATACAAACTATTATTATAAACTATTATTACAACTTAAAGATAATGCACTTATTAAAAGAGATGTTAAACTTTGTTAACAGATTTAATTATTTACGTATAAACTTACTGTACATTTATTTCAGTCACATCAGTTAGTTCTGGTAGATACTGGATGGTACTGAACTATTTTAGGAAGTTAAAAGAAAAAAAGAATCAAAATATATTGGAACGACTGTGGAAATTTTATTGCTGTAATAAAAAGAACTTGTTTAAACTTTTAACGACGACGTTGCTAAATCATTTCTAGAAAACATAGCAACAACTTAACCGAAGACTTACAATTTGCGACGGATCAATACTACAGAGCCATTCTAGGGTGTGGATTGAAAAATAATGGTTAGATACCATAAACCTCAACCACCTTGAAGGAGAAGATTTCTCTTGAGAAGATCAGTGAATTGGAAAATTGTGGAGGTTGGATTTTAGCCCACATCCCTATACGTCGGGCTTCCAAGAACTTCAGGGCGTGCGTTTAGGACCGACTTGATGGAACCTTAATACTTGGTCTCTTGAGAACTTCAATCAGCTCAAAGAAAGAGACAATATGTCTGGTAACACTTCCTGTTCGTAGTTCCAATGGAAATTCTATCAAGTAGCAACAAATTTTAAGTGCCTGATCTTAAATATCCATTGAAGATTAAAATAAAAGAAGGAAAGAAAAAAATTGGATCTGATTTATTTAGAATTGACCTTCCAACAAGCATTTTGTCATGTAAGGAATGCTTTACATGTGGAATTAGTACATGGATTACAATTGTAATGAATTAGAATTTCTTAATATAATTATAATTAACAGTTGCTTCAGTGGTAAGGCATTACCACTGGTATTAGAAGGTGGTGAGACACTTCTTAGTTCTTGTAAGCTGGTTGTGGCAAAGTCGGACTTCAATCTCCAACAGATAGGCCTGCATAAACTTACTAAACAGTTGCATACCGCAGTTGGGAACTTTCCAATGTAATTTTCAATATATTTGTTCGCAAGTCTTTTATTAAAATATGTAACTGAAGTAAGCGATTCAAATGGATGGCCGTTAGATAGTGTTTTCTGGCGGGGAAGGCCGTAATTACTTGAACAATTGTATCTGTTTAAAAAAACTACCCTTAGCCTACATCTCAATGTATTGCAGCTATTTTCACTCCGAAGATAGACAAAAAAATAAATAATGAACAACAAAACTATATTGATGATATCGTATTTCTGCTATTTTTTTTTATTTTTTTAATGATAAGTTTGGTTTATTGTAGTAAAATTATTGCAGTAAAGGAAGTTGATTTTTTGCAAATAAGAAAATTAGAACTGTATGGAAAGTATTGCTGTAGAATGATGTTCTGAGAATCCTACAGTAATATTCATAAAAAATTCCAATATATTTTCCCGTTAAAAAAGACTAATTTATTCTAATAATCAGAAACCCTAACAGCATACGTCTGTACTAAAATTTCAGTTCTAAGAATACACCATGATTATGCTCCTTGGATGGAAGAGCATTAACTTTTTTTAATTACAGTAGGCAACTAATGCAGGAAGAATTTTTGCTTTACGAAGCAATAATATGGGTATTTTTGTAGGTGGTTAATAATGAAAAATGTAAATAACATAGCGATATTATAAATGAAGTTTCAAAGCAAGAACAGTAGAGCCCCGATTATCCGGGAGCGGATTATCCGCGAGTGCCGCGAAAAAATTTTTTTAATTACGAACCTCAAAAAAACCCAATTTTAATCCAAGCCAACAACAGGGAAATTACAATAGGCCCTACAGTGCGAAGGTCAAAAATTACTGACAGGTTTATTGTGCATCGTAATCCTATAGACCTTCCCGGAATTTGTGGATGAGTGGCAGGCTCTTGCTCTGCAGAAAGGTTTATGCTGTACTATACATATTTTAAAAGTTTTGCAAATTATTTTTTTTTGTATAATAAAACGTAGTTTTTATGCTGAAATATTTTTTTTTCGTGTTTACATCTCATTTTTAGTCTTTTTTCGGGTTATCCGCGATTTTCGTTATCCGCGAAGCCCTTGCCACCCAATTCCGCGGATAATCGGGGCTCTACTATATAGATACAATATAGAAACTTGGGTAGATAGACAATGTATTAAAAATAAGGTTTTTATATTAATTAAAAATTTACAAATTCTGAGGTCATTTTGCTCTTTCCTATAGTTTCGTGATGTGAATGTAACACAATGAAACAACAATGTAATAAGAAAGTACCAACTGCTGATGTGAAATTACCAATCTAACCAAGCTAAAGATCTTCATACTGTTACTGGAGGGAAGCAAATGTTTTCTCGAGAAACAAATAATGCGTTGAATTGCATTAATTGTACCACTATGCAGGTGAAACAATAAAATAAGAAAAATCTGAAGCAAAAAAAAAGGATAAGAAAATGTGAAATGAGATAGAAGGTTGCGGCTACAGAGATGATAGCCGCCATCTTGATTTTTTTGCTTCCAATAGGCCTATTTTATCAGTTGAACAGATTTCACAAAATATTAAAAAAAAATGTAATTTAAAATGGCAGTGACTGACTTAGAGTAGAATTTGAAATTAAACAGTAGTTATTGAACTATTTAAAATATTCATTTGCTTCGATTAGGAAAATTAAATTAAAAACTCAGTTAGTAATCTACTAACATTATTTGTAAGTAATCGTTTGAATGTATTCAGTATTATTGTTAATAGAAATCGTTGGCTATTTTATGTTTAACAAAGGTTGGTGCGAATGTGAAATCCTCTAAAATCAAAGGGTTTCTTCTCCCTCCATTCAATTACAGTGAAGCGGTCGTCGTCTCAGCAGGACATCAACAAACTCCTCACATCGGTTACGAATCCTATTAACCTTTGCCGCCGGCAGGTGCCGCTCGCCTCGCTTCACTGCCGCCATTATTACCTCGTTAAAACGAAACGATAATTACTGTCTGCTGCTTACGAACCGTGTAAATGGATTCAATTGACTACTTAAAAAGCCGAAAAATATTCATCAGATAGTGGACAATTAATTTCTTTTTCCTCCTTAACTGTTCCTTGTCAAGTTTCCTAAATTTTTAAAGGAAATTAAATTAAAATTTCCGCAAAAGCAAAAATAAGAATGAAAGTTATGAAATTTAAAATAAAAATAATGATAAAATTAAAAATATTCTCTCCTCCGAATATGAGGTAGTGAATATAAATTTGAAATTTGTGTAAACTCTTGTTATAAAGCATTAGAGATTTAATTTATTTAAAATTGTATCTATAGTTAAATATATAGTAGCCTAAACATAATTTTTACTGTCTAACAGATGGATGTTGACGATCTCGTTTACGTGAGAATTACGGAAAACACGAGATCTCGCCATTAGCCTCTTCAGCAGATCTCAAGGAATTTAATATTTTTAATGTCTGTCACTAGGAAAATGCTACCTAATGCATTTATTGTTTGTTTATTGACTGTTTTCAATTTATTAAAACTATATTAAAATGTAGTAAAAGTCTCATGCATTTCCCGGTATTCTAATTTATTTAAATATTTCAATATTTTGTGAGAAGACATGGAAAGAGGCTATTCTCGTGTAAATTACATGAAATCACGAAAATACGAGATCGTCAACATCCATCTGTTAGACTTTAGAGAACTATAGCAAAAATCTGCTTTGAATTACTAATGACTTTTGCACGAAATTAATTATAAATTTTGATTAAATACCCAAAAAATAATACACTGTTGAATAAGTTGCTCCACTTTCTTTTTTGCAGATGAATTACTTAAAGACGTTACATATCCCTCCGCTTCTTAACTTTTAATATTGCTTTAAAATTCCTTTATCCTGTGATTAGCTGAAAAATTCATATCCTTATCTGTGTGATTGCTGACAAAACAATATTTTGATATGAAAACAAATTTGTTTTAACATAGTTATTCAGCAACCAGAGGCGTGCCAAGGAATTTGGAATGGATGGGTTTACGGCCATTCAACCAAACATTGGGTCCTTTTTCCGGTTGGGGGTGGGACGTTTACAAGACGAAGACTTTCCTTCCAAAGAACAGATCTAAAATGTTAGATTTCTTTCTTTCATTTTTGGTTAAAATCCAAAGGGTTACAATCCTTAGCAACCCCTAACCCTAACCCTCAGTACGCAACAACCAGTATCTTATTCATTTTCTTCATATGTAGAAAATGACAAAGAAAATATTTGCTGGATTCAAGGAGGAAAATCATAAGTTTCTTTATTTTTTTTCATTTTGTTGAATTTTCTTTATTTCTTTAGACTCTTGTTTAAATTCAATCTCTCTCTTCAGATTCTTAGACCAGACTTAAATATAGAATAATATATTATTATTAAGGTCCTGACTCAAATAATTCAGGCGACTGCAAATCTTTTATTATTATTATTTTCCATGACTAGGGCCACGAAGGACTACGTGGTAGCCCAACCTGACAACGTCCGGAAGAGGCTAGGAAATTCGGGAAAGGTGACGATAAATCAGATTTCGTCGAGAACAACCCGGAGAGAGTAAGTTCCAGGGAGAAACGGACGAAACACAGAAGAGCAAACCTTCCCAGATGCTTCACAAGTTCGTATTCAAATTTTCAGAATTTTAGGTGCATCGGACAAAGACTATATTTCTTTGTTCGATGCATCTAAAATTCTGAAAATTTAAATATGAACTTGTGAAGCATCTGGAAATTTAATTTTCTTATTTTTAAATTTCGAAATATTCTACAATTAATTAAATTAAAATTCACAAACATTCAATTTTTTTTTGGGGTAGGGGTGGGGGTTCAACTAAAAAAACTTGACAAAAATTTGAAATGATAAAAATTTTGTAAAATGATGATTTTTATTTAAAATATTTATTATTACTGCAATAGTTAATTTTTTAAAATTAATTTAATCTCTCACAATTTTAAAAAATCACAATTTTTATTTTTTTAAAATTAACTGTTGCACTAATAATAAATATTTTAAATACAAATCATTATTTTACAAAATTTTTATCATTTCAGACTTTTGTCATTTTTTTTTATGCTGAAAATACCGAATAATACCTCGAAAACAAAAAAAAAAAATGACTGTTTTTGAATTTTTAATTTAATTAATTACAGAATATCTTGAAAATTAAAAACAAGAAAATTGAAATCCCAGATGCTTCACAAGTTCATATTTAAATTTTCAGAATTTTAGGTGCATTGGAAAAAGAAATATATAAAAGAAATAAAAGGTTTTCAGTCCCCTGCATTTGCTTGAGTCAGGACCTTAATGTATTAAAGGTCAGTTTTGACGGAGATCACGTTAATTTATCAATTAGAAAGTTATTAATAGCTTTTGTCAAGTTGGTGTCAGATTAGCAGAAAGATAAAAATGAAAATTCAACGAAAAAAAATGCCAAGATTTACAAAGTAAGGATGAACTGATAACAATGAATGAAAACTAAAGTTACAGCACAAATAACATGGAACAATAAGGAAAGTTCTTACAGTTTGCTCTTTTCCTGAAGTCTGTTGATTGTGGATGAAAAATAAAATTGAAAAAATAAATAAAAAAATAACTTATTGTTTAAAACAAATGAAATATTAATAGAAAAAGAATGGAAAGAAAAATGATTTGAAATTCATTGTTTAAGCTCAATGCTTTACTATGGAAATTTCTGTCACTATCTCCCACTAATTTCTCGACAAGGACCCATTCGGAAAAGATTTCAAATATACAAGTTAGATCGTTTGTAGTCCCTAAATATACATACCAAGTTGCAAGAAGATCCGTACAGCGGTTCGAAAGGTATTAGATGGCGAAGACACAAGGATACAAACACAGAGACTGACTGATTACAGAACATCATATTCCAAAAATAACTGAAAGAAGTAAATACTTTCAGAATGCTTAAAAAATGTTTGGGAATATTAAATTCCACTTTCTTCCTAAAATTCTTTTTCTGTTTAAGTTTTGTTAAGATGAAAACGAATTACCAAGATTAGATATTTTTGTTTTAATATTGAAACATAATATGCAATAAATTACTAATAATGATATAAGACACATCCTCTTCCTATTAACGCTATATTTCGCAGTTTATTACTTTTAACTGCTTCATCAGGCGAATTTACAAGGAAAAAAAACTCTTCGTAAAATATAATAAAGAATTTGATAATAATATCATGTATATATTATGTCTGATAAAGCAGTTAAAAGTAATAAACTGCGAAATATAGCGTTGATAGGAAGAGGATGTGTCTTCTGTCATTGTTAGTAATTAGAAATTTTTTTACAGATCAAAGGTGTTTAAAGTGTTTGAAGTGTTCCAAGTGTTAAAGATATCCAAACGTTTAGGAAGCAAAGGATTTTCAGATCAATGCTGAATGAAATGTGATTCTGCGAAATATCTTTGGCTCTTCAGCCAAAGATTTTCTAATGATATATTGTTTCTGAAAATTCACGTTCTGAGAAAAACTATTGTTTGGAGTTTGATTTCTGCGAAATATCTCTTCCCAAAAATCCAGTATTTACTTCTAAAAAAATTTCGAAGAAATGACGACAAATATCATCAATAAAATGACATTTCACGAAACAGTGCTACCACAATTCTACTTCTGAAACAGCATATGCTGCTGACATCGCTTTTTAATTATTAATATTCTATAGTTATAATAGTATGTTATTAGTTAATTCTCATTCTATTTTAAGTAAATTATTATTCATAAAGCCTTATTTAATAATCTTCTCTTTATTTAGACCTAAATTACTTTTAATAGTTCTGTATCTTCTTTATTAAGATAAAAAAACTGAACTTATTATTTCGTAACTTAATACTATCGTCGATATTTAAGATAAGGTTTCTTGTGTCATTTACGACTTTAAATCAATGTTCTTTATAGCAAATCTGTTATTTGTTTTTTTTTCATCTAATAATTCAGTGATGTCATTAGACTGTGGTCAAACCTTTTTATGTCAAAACTCAACTTTTATGATGTATCTCTAGTCCATCTCAGATAGAATTCTGTGGACTCATTGTTTAACGGCTATAAAAACATTGATGCAGTCTTTCTTTCTATTAAATCACGTGTCACTGAATTTTTATGGTTACTATTCATTGTTGACATCGACCAAACAGGAAGAAAGCAGGTCAGTGTTATTGTTAGACATCTACAAAAACTCTGATATCTACTTTCATTTTACTTGTCATTTTCTTTACATTTCTTTCTTTTCTTTTCGTTTTTTTTTTTTTAAAGCATGGGAAAAATTGTTAGCTCCAGTTTTTAAAAATTAGTATTTCAAAGAAATAAAACGTGGAACCAACATTATTTGCAAGATTGAAACTTTTACTAAGACCAATCTGAGATTTTTCACATTTAAAATTTTATTTATATTGTACAACATCACTGCTATCATTGGTATGAAGGGAGAGCTGGAACTTCGTATTTTTTTAATCATCAAGTTTATGGTGGTAAAAAAAACTAACGAAATTGATTCTTTTAAAATAAAAGAAAACAGATAAGCACAGTTCAGTTTTGTTTTGTTTTTTTGCCAAATACAGAAAATAATTGAAAATTTCAAAAAATAAATTATTACGAAATAAATTCTAACAGCTAATTTCGACTTAAGTGTTTTGTTTTTGTTTTTTTTCTAGCTATCAAATGTAAAGTGAAATCAAAATGGACAAAACTTTAGTACAAATTGCAAACATAAAGAAAAAATCATTTTGAAATGAATTGCCTTTTTGGGTTAAGCTGAGACCCTGAGACGGCCGTTTCGAGCTTTTTGAGCTCTCGTCAGCCTTGGTCATTATGTTTACTACCTTCGTAAAGGAAAGAACATAAAAATAAAATTTTTGAAAGAGATAATTTAAAAATATATTATTATTATGTAAAAGTTTCAAACCTTGGGTTTCCCACAAGGATGGCAGGTCAAGGACCAAAGCACATATTGTCAAGTGTAAAAAAAAAAAAAATAAAGTTTGAAAGAATGGTTAGGGATTATTATTATTATTATTATTATTATTATTATTATTATTAATGCAGAGTTTTAAGCAATTTTGAAAGTTTTTTATTTTTTTGATTGACAATTTAACAATATTTTTTTTTTTAAAAAATTAAACAATTACAGTTTGCAATAAAGAATGAATTAATTAAAACGGGGTTAGGGTGAGGCTTATTCAGCTTTGAGGGAGAGTCCACAATTATGAGCTAATCAATAACGAGGGTATTCCTGTTTTCTTTTGCTCTTGTTTTTTGAGTTGTTCTTCAATTTTATTTCGTTAAGATTTGTCGTTTGCTTTATCCTTTATTCCAACCTTTTGGAACTTAAAAGAAAGGATAATCTCATAAAATGATCTCATTCTTTGCGTATATAACAATTCGCTTCTATCTTTATGCCTAATGAGATACAACGTTATAACGGGGCTGTCAGATCCACAGGTCGGGTTGTTGGCGGCACAGACGCGTGTAAAAGTGAAATGTACTCCTCTTCTTTCTCCACCCAACACCAGCCAAGGTTCTCAAGTCTGGCCTTGCGGCTAAATGTCCCGGTTTCAGAACAAAAGAAAGGAATACATCTTCAAAAAATAATGAATATTTAGACCAGCCAACAGTGAATCTTAACTTGAATTATTAAAATATTATGCGTGAGTTTTAATAAAATACACAGAAATATATTATCACATTTGACTACTCAATTCGCTTACAGTAATTTTATTATACAGGCGTCCCCCGCTTTTTCGACAGAGCACTGTCAAAAACTGGAAATCGTCGAAATGTGAACCCAGTTTTTTTTTTTTTTTTTAGCTCGTAATAGCATTTCCGCCACCAAAAAACGTAAATAACTTAAACGTAAATAACGGACTATACTGTTCGTTTTCGAAAGGCAGACACACACTGGCGGACGATTTTACTCTGCAGAGGGGTGATACGCTGAGGTGGGCACTTTCCCAAGAAATTCTTTTGGACATTTTCGCTTTTAAGAAAAAAAAAAAAAAACGGAGAAGCATTTTTGCAATAATATTTATTCTTTTCATAATTCTTTCCCGAAAAGCGCAAATAGAACGCAACTACTGGTAAACTAACACTGATAAAAAGTAAACATCCCCTCTTTATTTATCCTCACCCTTATTTTGATGAAATCGAAGGAGACCTGACGCATGCGCATAGGCGTTGAAGGTTCTCGTAAATAAAACGAACAGTATATACATATATAAAACCATAAGTAACGGAATATATATATATATATATGAATGTAAATAACGTTAACCTAACCGTAAACGTAAATAACGGATTATAAGTACATATATAAAAACGTAAATAACGGACTATACATACATATATAAAACGTAAATAACGTAACCGTAAATGTAAATAACAGACTAAATATAAATAAAAAGTTCCTGTGATGAGTATCCTATTCCGAAGGGTTTCCGAAATAATTGAAATTTGGCATGCAATTGTCACTGCGCCTGCTGATCGTTGTTTTCCTTCTCTTCCTTACACTGCACCAAGATTTCCAGACCTAATTCCCTTGGATTCGTATTTACGAGATTGGGTGAAGTGTACAGACGTAGAATTGTTCACGAGACAAATTGCTGGCTCACATAATGGATGCTTTTGTGCGCATAAAGGACCGTCATGACGAACTCAGACAAGCAACACGTCATGTTCTCACAAGAGTTGAGAAATGCATTGATGTTGCCTGTGGGATTTTTGAAACTTTGTTATCAACTGTAGGAAATATGTAACTTGACCAATAAATAAATAGTAAGTAGTATCTCTTCGTTATCATTCATTTTTAAACTGTACTTTTAAAATTGCTCTATCTCGTAAATCATTCGAATAGGACATTCGGTCTTTTTTGCTTAAAATGGCCGATACAGTCAGCTCCCAAAATATTGATCTTTCCTCCTGGTATATTTAGGGAGGTCTCGAAATGATTGGCCAAACTTGTAGGCCCGATACGACGTAGCAAAATAACGAAAAAAAAGACCATAAGAACATAAGAGTGAGGAAATGCTTTATTCAAATGATTAACACTTACAGAGGCTACGGTGTAGCCACTTAGATGAGATGTGGCTTAAGACACATGCCTTAAGTTATACCGTCGTCGTGAGGATTGACACGTTCAAACATGCCAGGGGGACCCTTAATTGCTTGCAAGCTTATACCTATCCACAATACAGTCACGCAATGTTTGTACATTGGTAACCGGTGTAGCGTATATTAGCGTTTTCAGAGGATTTAGGTCGTTTTGCTCTTCCTCTGCCAATCCGACGGCCAGGGTAGATGTGGTTAAGATGTCATCGGAATCATTCTGTAACATTTCCGCATCCTTTTGGATTTTTTTTTTCTTCTTGATTTTTTTTTCAATATTTTACTAAGCTGCATTGGGCCTTCAAGTTTGGCCAACCAAATTCCTCTACAATAAATAACAACATTGAAGCTAAATTCAAAGATCTACATTTTACTTATTCGTTATTCGGGAGTTCGTTTTGAGATGCTCAATTATTAGATAATAAGCAAGGACGAAGCGAGTAAACAAGTTTACGAGTTTAGGTATAATAAATCTAGCTAAAATATGCAACGAAACAAGTGATATATATATACTTTTTTTGTGAATAATGTTAAGCAACAAAAAAAAGGATTACAACCATGTTGAGACATGTTAATTTTTTTGTAAATATGTTATGTTTTATTCAACTTAATTTAAAATTTTTAAATAATACAATAATTTTTTTTATTATTATTACTTTGAATTTTCTTCTTAATTCCAGCTATTTTAATTCCCTAAACGGCTTCACGGCAAATTTTTGCTCTGAAATGACAGATAAAATGTAATCTATATAAAGGAATATATAGTATAGTTGTGACCGCGAAAGAAAAACTATTAATGACCTGATGTGCTTATAGATTGATGTTTCCAGGACGAAACAGCGCCATCTATTGCTAAGATTCATAACTGAATCTTACAAACGAAAACATTCTAATTTTTGTATTTTCTAAAGTTACGATTGTATTTTTATATTATTGTTATTATTTAAATAATTTTATAATTTTATAATAACTTAGCTTGACTGTGTAACGTCGATGTAAAATTTCCTTATATTAATTCATTTCCACTTTCAAGTGCAGAATTCGCTTTAAACGGCGAGTGGATGAGCAGTGAACCATTCTACCGCGAAAAGACCCTTCGCGGACAATTTTCTTAACCGTCTCAGCGGACAAATTTCTTGCAATAGCCATTCTATCCAGCATTCTTTCGGAAATACATATTTCATCACTCTCACTCTTGAAATAGTTTGAAAATTCCAAATTATACTCCTGGCTCGTGTAACGTTTTCCCTCGCTTACTGACAGTAACTTGATTTTTCAAAGACGCCATTTCTATGTTTGACGTCATGATTTCCAGGAGATAGTAACTGATCAGAAATTGCCAAATAAGAAAGTTTTTCTTAAATGGACTCAACTGTAATTATCATTTATTATTCAGGAATTTTTGTAAGGGAAGGTCTTGAGATAAGAAGATGTTAAGAAGTGCTTTTAAACAGGAATCCCGAAAATGATAGCAGTTGTGTTCGTCATCTCTACTGAAATTCATCAGTAGATATTTCAACGTCAACAGTTAATAAAGTAATAATAAGTTCCAGTTCCATTAAAAAACTAGTTCCATTTCCAGTTCCATTAAAAAACTAATTCCATTTCCAGTTCAATTAAACAAAATCTGAATTCGTTCAGAGTTCTAGCTCATCATCAAAGGAACTTAATATAGTATCTTTGCAGTTTTCGCAACCAAAAAAAAATATGTTTCCAAAATAACTTTTACGATATTTTGACGTCTGTAAATTCCTAAAAGATGTAATTCTAATCAATTAATTTTATTATTTAAAAGCTTACACCATGAAAATATTATATTTTTTGAAAGAAATATAAAAATCCATTCATGTTCAAACCCAAAAAGGTGTTTATTTCCAAAATGTTGTATTTCTTATTTTGAACAATTACAACATTTACTGGAACTTATTATTATTAAATAAAATCGTTCATTTTTTAAAAAAAAAAAGCAAAAAAAAAAACGCAGGAGTTCAAAGGAGTTACAGAAATACCGGTATTTTATACAAGCTTGGATTATAGGTAGATACATACCTTTTGAGGCGAATACTGGTGACAGGGCCACAACATTCTTAGCTTCTTTCGATTTGGGAATGAAAAATTAGAGAAGTAAACAAGAAAGGTAGTAATAAAGATAAAGAAAGTTAGTAGATTGTTAATTGCTTGGTTATACTTCCCAATTTTTTGTAATATTTTCAAACATTGACAGAAGGGAATCGAAGATTATAAGTATGTAAATCCGTTGAAAACTATCCTATCAAAGAAGAGATTCTTAATGAAAAGAAAATCCCTAGAACTCTTGGGTTTTTGCCTTTGTTATTTTTATTTTGTCAAATTGCTTCGACAAATCATCTACAAAATAAATTACATTTCATTTCATGAAAAACTTGCAGCAACTTACTACTTTAGTTTTTAAATCGAATTCTGCAGCAAACAAAGTAATCCCAGTTCAAAGATAAAAACAGAACTTTAATCTATCGATTTGTAGTATTCTAAATGTTTGTTAGGATCATTTTATCAGTCAGAAAAACTAAATCCACTTCTGTTTGGTTTTAATTAACTTTAAACAAATTTGCATTTGTTTTCCGCCAATCACAGACAGGAAAAGTTAGTAGGCGAAAGGATATGGGACGTTATTTCAGTAATTCGACTCTTAGTACTGACTGAACAATGCAGTGGAAGTAGTTATCTAGTCATATATCAAACATAAACATATCAGTCAAACCGTCTTATCATCAAACTCATGGAAGTTGACGATCCCATATTTTCGTGATTTCACGTAATTTACGCGAGAATAGTCTCTATCCATGTCTTCTCACAAAATATTGAAATATTTAAATGAATTATAATACGGGGAAATGCATGAGACTTTTACTACATTTTAATACAGTTTTAATAAATTGAAATCAGTCAATAAATTCATTATGTAGCATTTTCCTAGTGACAGACATTAAAAATACTAAATTTCTTGAGACCTGCTGAAGAGGCTAATGGCGAGATCTGGAGAATTTCGTAATTCTCGCGCAA
Organism: Thereuonema tuberculata; assembly: GCA_023159025.1. Lineage (NCBI taxonomy): Eukaryota > Metazoa > Arthropoda > Chilopoda > Scutigeromorpha > Scutigeridae > Thereuonema > Thereuonema tuberculata. The sequence goes on along the minus strand of JAFIDM010003189.1, from coordinate 26,656,853 downwards.
ACGTGATCGTCAAAATAAATGTGTTAGACAGTAGCAAGATATTTCAGCAATAATTTTTGAGAGGTCGAAGGATTGAAACTAAAATAAATTTACATATGTTTTATATTGGATTGTAAATAAATAACATGAAAGTTTGTGGATGTCTTTTGTTTTATTATTTTTATTTTTATTTGTTCATAAGAAATAAAAAAAAAGTTCAAATGGAATAGTCAGATTGCGCATGCTCAGTTAATAAATAATATTTCTATTTCCAAAATAGCCAATCTAAATTATTTCATTTTTTTTAAGAGGAAAAAAAAAGTAAGCAATAGTAATTCTATTTCATTTCATCTTAGGCTACTTTGGTGTTCGTGTA
>JAFIDM010003189.1:26600424-26651498 GCA_023159025.1 Thereuonema tuberculata | reverse complement strand
AAGTGAATATAGTTTTGAAGCAAAATATTTAAAAATAATAATAATAATAAAAGGAAGTATATTAAAGTAAGGAAAAATAAAAAAAAAAGTTAGGAAAATAAGAAAAACAAAACTCACGCGGATATTGAGAAAAAAAAAACCAGTACATATACAGATTTGAACCGACAATCTTCAGTATAGGAGTCCGGTACCTTACCCGTCAAGCTATAGCTGACAACTGAAATGAGACGTTTGCATTTCCAACATTTAAGCTAATAGCGGAAATCCAATGAAAACAATGCCGAAATATCTCGAACATGGGGGGGGATGGGAGCGTTGGCTCCTGAACGGTGTTTCGTCCTCTGAACATGACGGTGAAGTCCGTTTGTCGATCCGACCTTCCACTCGGGGGTTGTTAGGGGAGGACAGAAAGGACAAAAGCAGTAGCTACCGATTTTGTATCGATTTTCACAACCGATTTTCACAGTAGCTCTCAAATGGATTATATTACTTTATATTACTTCAATTACAGACTTACTTACATTGAGTAACAAGGCTGTGCTATATCTGTATGTCCCGTAGAATTCTTCCTAAGATTCAGTATGTTCCTAAACTAATAAAGATCTAACAGTTGGAGTTCCTAAATAACGCTTATAGTTTGAGCATCATACACTAAATAATGTTGTATCGTAATGTTTACGTTAGTTTAAAGGAAAAAAAAATCGATATGAGTTTCGTATTTAAAGTCGCACATTTAATAATGTCAACAGGAAGGTTTGCTTATAATTCTAAATTATCCCTTAAGTTTCAGCTTACTAGGGTAATTACTTTTTGAGTTACAGACGAAGACGGACATAGGCTCTTTTTTTTTCCTTTTCGGAAAATTAGAATAACCCGTATCGTTTTTTCTTTAGCCCAGAATGTCAAGACATGTTTTTTTTTCCTGAGCTTCATTTTCATTTTTAAATAACGCAAATACAACGCAGATAATTCGAATTTAAGTAATATAGCTTTTATTTGTACATTTTCCTAGCACATTTTGACCGTTTTTAAACTTTATATCATATTTGAGCACATTTCGTTAAGTAAGAGTATTTTCGTTATGGTGATTTTTTTTTTCGGATAAGGATAGTAGGACTACACTTTATATTTCTATTATTATCATTAATAAATTTTTACATTATTTTTTTTGAAAGATATCAGCCGGCCTTGTTTTTTTTTTTTTGGTTGGATGGACCAGTATTTTTGATGAAAATTTCGTATTATTTTTTAACTTGAGGGCATATTTTTGAATTTTGAAGTAATAAGTGGATACATATATTCTACTTAAAACATTTTTTACTTAAATTTACTAGACTCTAGTTGCTATTACTAATACAGATTATGATTAGAATATTGATCTCGAAACAGCTGTCCTGCTATAAAAATTAATATATAGTGCACTGTCTGCAGTTCTTCTCAAATTGTCCATGAGACGTGTTGCTGTGTTTTGTTTCCTATTTAAACTGATTACAATAACCAAAAAATGTTAAATGGATTTTTATTTCGATCTGTCTTTATTGTTAAATGTTATTTAATACATTCTCATTTCTTTTACTGAATGTTAAAGATGACTTGAGAGTCTCTCTAAGAACAAAAGAGCGTTCATCTTGAGAAAAGATTTCTGATGAGAGGCGTTCTGCCTGTACACGCTGAAACCCCTGACTTAACCCCGCCCGGGGACCGGTAAATTTCTCGGTCTCCGTTCCCACCACCGGTACCTGGTCTGGGCAGCTGTCAATCTGCGCGTCTGACAACGTTATCTGGTCGCATCTCTCCCGTGATCCCGATCGCCGCCCACTGACCAACGGCACGCCACTCTCCCATCGCCGCACTGGGTCGCACGAGAATGCGGGGAAATTTAGGAGGATGTGAAGTTTACCCTTTGAAAGGTCATTAACAATTTCTTTCACCTATATTCAAAGATAAATTTAAAAATCCACCCCCTCTTTTTTTTTATTGTCTGTCAAAAATAGAACGGGAAATTTCGATTTTTTTTTTTTGTTTTTGTTTTATTTTATTATTTTTTTGGGATTTCCTATTATATAACTACGAAATGGAATTTTATGTAAAAGTTTTGAGCACGAATTAAGCAACATTAAATTCTTTCGAATTTTTCTGAATATTTAATTATCACCCATTACATGTTAAATTAATTATTATTTATTAATAAAACAGCCTAATAAAAACTTAATAATTTATTAATAATATTTATTATAATAATTTACTATAATTTATTATAATACTTTGTAAAAGTAAAATTAATTATCAAGAAAGAAAATAATTGCATTCAAATAATTCCCTAATAATAAAACAATTACGTACATTAAATGACTATCAAAAAAAAAAAAAAAATAGCCAAGTATTAATAAAGCAGATTTGTTTGTTAAAAATGAAATGTATGTTAGAATTTCATCCAATGAAGGTAATAAAATAAGTAATAAAAACAAAATAAAAATTGTATTAAAGTTCGTCAAGGACTTGCTTATAAAAAAAAAAAAATGATAAATTAATACGTTTAAAAAAAAGAGAAAGAAAAATCGAATTCGACAAAACTTTTTACGACTAAAATATTATGAATATAAAAAGCACCAACATAAATAAAAATACTATAAATAGGCCTAAATTTAGGGTTTTAGCTGAGAATTGTCAGAAAGTTCAAAAATGACGAAAGACCCGGATGATCTGCAAACATGTATTTTTAATAAAATTCCGTATTTTTCAACTATATCTGTATGTAGTTTTTTAATTTTTTTAGCGGAATTTACACTTTATAAAAGTTTGAAGTTGATTAAATATATTTTAAATACAACGTAATAGGAAATCAGAAAGATTTTATAACCATTCTATTTTGTATATACACAGGCTATTACAGTTTCTACAATTTATTATTACAAAAAGTGAGATATAGGCTTATAATAAGTTATATCCTATTTTCTTTTTTCCGCAACATTTTATTTTACGAAACCTCCCTGTTATTCATTTTTTTAAAAATCATCTGCTGTTTTCTTTCTCTTTTCTAAATATTTGCTGAACTTATTAAATCAGACTTAGAAATTGATTTATTTAATCAAAAAGATACTTTTTTCTGAAGACTTAATAACTCAAATTCAATTGGTCTTAATGATTAATTTCTTTTTATAGTACTAATACGTAATAATTTAAAAAAAATATAAATCCATTGAAAAGGTTTACGCTACATATTAAATTTAAGTTACATACTTGAATTCGTTAAGTTTCTATAATTGATTTACGAATTACAATAAGATCACTGAAGCCCAATCTAATTTACATAAGGAAGAAAATTATGTAAGAAAAATTGCTTAAAAATCTAATGATATTTTAAGCCTAGTGAAAAAAACTTACTGTTTTTGTACAGCATATTTAAGCTAAATTTTCATTTGTACTTATTTTAAAAGAATTCATACAGGAAAATAGTTAGAAATTTAACAACTTACTTTTGTTGTAAGTTAGCAGAGAGTGTTGTAACTTCTGTTTATTGAATAAAACTTTTTCTTTCTTTTTTTTTTAATATTAACATAAACTTTTATAAGGTTATATGAAATATCTTGTTTTATTAATAAAATACAGTTGATGCAGAATCTTGATGTTTCTTTTTCTTTAGAATAATACAGTTAAAGATTTATGCAAAGCAGGCGTGAAAAAAAAAGTGCGAAGATTACATCTGAATCAACGGCGATTCGAGTATCGTCCCCGAAGTCCCCTGAAGCCGCGTCCGCAAATGAATTCTTTTCGTCAGCGATTCCCGACGACCCGGCTTGAGCGAATTTCAATACCTCATTAGGCTTAGAGGGTCCGATAATCCTAAAGCGTTTGGTCATGCGTTCAGGCGCTTTAATCTGTCAGTCACACGTCGACATGTCCTTTGCTATTCTTTCAATCTCTCGTTTTTTTCTTCGGAACGTTTTCATTTCCCGGCCGTCGTTGTCTGCTCCACTGCTCCCGTTCGCTACGGTCTTCACGGCTTAGGCATGTGCAGCTGCCGCCGCTGCCGCTGCCAACAGTGGCCGAATGGGAGGCACCGCACTGCCGTGGGCAACAATAGAGCATCGCCCGAATCAATCGCACGGATTCCTCAAGTGTCCCATGGTTGTTACACCATCACAGTTACTGATTTACGGGTTTCAAAGAAGGTCTTCCTGAATTATAAAGATAGCGATTGTGATTCAAATTTTCAAAAAAACATCGAATCAACTTAAGAAAAACGTAAGAAAACCGAGGCATTCAAAATGCAGCTTGATTTATTACAGATTTAGATTTTTAAAAGCAGTTACTGACTTTATTTACACAATATGTCAATTTGTTTTTAATTTTATAATATTTTTTTGCTTTTGATAAGATGAAAAGAAAGAAATGTTTTAAAGCTGTGAAAGCTTCCTGTTTTTTGTTTGTTTGTTTTTGTTTAGTTTTTTTGTTTTCAATAAAGTTTTCAAAAGAAAATGATAAGAAAACGATGAAATATTTACTAATAACAAATAATTAATTTTCTATTATATGCTTCTAGTGGAAATTATTTTAAGAATTTTGACCCTAGTTTTAGATACCATTTCCAGGATTTACCTAAGCCCTTCCCAGTAGAATAGCGCGGATCTTTTCATGGTTATTATGACAAATGAGACGATTTCCTAAATAGAATAAATAAAACACAAAGGTAAACCTTTAATTTCATACTATCAATTATTATTTTTTTTTAAATCACGAAGAAATGAGAAACCGTCTTTAATCATCCCGAAACATTTTCCTGCTATTTTTTTCTTGATTGGGATTAAAGTTATATTGTGAAATGAACCAATTAACAAATCCTTCTCTGCTAAGTAGGCTTTCCGGCAATAAACGACGTCAAAATAGCTACTGTTATTATGGACTAACAACCATTACTGATTGTTACGGTTACTGATAAAGATAATTTAACTGAATCCCAGCCGGTCCGGCATAGCCTTGTGGTCAAGACGAAGACCTGCCATGAGGTACCTGTGTCGGAATCAGAGTTCGAAACCTGGCTTCGGTATGGATGTAACTTTCTCCTTCTGTGTTTCGTCCGTTTCCAGGGGTGTAAAGCTACCCCCACCCCTATCCCCGTGGTGCATCCTGGGTAATTCTAAAGAATTAGCAATTTAGGAAGCCAGTTTGCTAAGATAAATAAAATAATACTAAAAAAAAACTGAATCTCAATCGACCTGCTTGAATCGACATATTCCGATTTTTAACGAACAAGCATAGGTAAACACTGGATTTTGGAATAGACGGACAAAGTGATTAACTTTCTGACCAAAAAAAAAAAAAAAATTAAAAAATTCTATATTTTTTTCGTTTTCGGTTGGGGAAGGAGGGGGGGGGAATTAACACTCACTCCCTCGGTACGATATTGCATACAATCCACCGACCAACTGTGTAGCATCATTTCAAGTACAGAGTATTGAGTATAGAATTTGATATAGTATATCAAAATGTTAACATAGGCTGTATCATTGTAGCTTCTTCATAGAATGACAAAAAGCCAGCAAAAAGCTAGGGAATTAAAGAAAATTATAGACAATTCATTAACTACACCCATTTCTCTTCTGAAGAAGTAGTGCATTGTTGTATCTAATATTTATTATGCAAAAAATTATGAATCGCTAGCTAATGTTGTGTGATTTTAAATACTGGTTTGTCAACTCGATAATATACAAAACGGACTTTCTTCTAATCCTCTCTTTGAAGATAGGAATCGCAAATGATACTTTTCATTCTCGTTCCGCTGAAATATATTTGCCTCTTTTCTGAATTGCAAATCTGTAGATTTTTATTAAATTGACGGTGAATTTCAGGATATTACGGAAATAGTGAAAATATCCAATCAATCCGACTTCAACTCTAACCGAATCGTAAGCACTTAAATCTAACTTCCTTTTGGTTTGAACGAATTGATGAATCTGCGAGTTGATGTATTCCGTGAAGTTTGGGTTTCTTGGGTAAGGTTTCTCGGAATTTATAAACCTCATTTTCTACTCTTGGGAATCACCTGGAAAGGTCTTCTCCAAGTCCTTCTCATGGTTTCTAGCTGCCTTTCCAGCTGCCTACAGAAGACAAAGGAAACGCCCCCATCTTTCTCTTCGAATCACCTCCTCTTCTTAAATTCTGGTTTGAGAAACCCTGATATTGTTGTTAAGCAACTGCTAAAGCAATACACAATAGAATCTTCTTTCTACTAAATTACTGTAATAAGGAATTCATATGTTACTCTAATTTACAAAGACTACATGCAAAGACAGTCATTTGATCAATATTCAGTTAAATGCTAAGATCTTTTCTTCAACGAGTTTCAGATATTATCAAAACCTGGGTAGCAAAGAAGGTTTTAATGAAGAAGATCTTTTCAATAAGTGTTCTTTAAAGCCTGGAAATGTTGAAGGTCACCGCAAATAAAGAAAAATAACCAAAATACATAAATAATGACTAGAAGTCCACAAAATACAAATAAAATAGATCAGTTTATAATTAAATTAATATTGATATTTTAAAAAAATGTTATTTGAAATTACAATAATAAACAAAAAGTCATTATTTGTAACATTCATTCCTGAACAAGTTACAACAGTTGAGTTTTTCATCAATAGATGTTGATACGATATCTGGAATGATTAATTCGTTGCTAATCATCACGATCCTTCTAGAAACGTAAAATTAATATTAGCTTAGATAATAATTAAAAGGATCAGATTTCAATTGACCTTCGATCCCTAGAAAAAGCAAGAAAGCAGAAATTCAGCAGAAAAAGCATTTGAAATTAACAAGTTAATCCATCACTCGCAACAAAATTAGTGGATCGAGCTTTACTTCAATCTAATAATTATTTTTCTTTCTTTTCATTTTGTTGTTGTTGATAGTTTAAAAAATACCTAAACAAAAGAAATAAAAGAATTTTTCGCTTTGTAACTGTTTCATTTTTACAAGTTGTCATATTACGAAATAAGGAATCCATTCAGATCTTCGAAATATTTCTAAATTGTTGCAATAGTGTCAATTCCGTATAGCAGATAATTTATCTTTTATTTTTGGACATTAAAGAAAAATCACCTTACTTTTCTTTAAATAAGATCAAAGAAAAAGGTACAGCTGGTGGATGACTTCCGTTTTCCGGAAATATGAGAACGAGAAAATTCCTGGTTTGCGTGCAGACTTATCCCAGAGGAGGAATAATTCAATTGTTGAAATGGATATTCATAAGACCAACTTTCAGACATTGATATAAATTACTTAATAAACAAGTAGAAACATCATCGTTTTAATCTTTTCCAGATGCTTCTTTTCCTAAATCTAATTATCAGCTTAAAATAATTCGGAGGGAAGAAAGCGTTTACATTTGAAAGATTTTAAATACAGAGGAGCTTCAGAAGATACGGTGAGCTTTCTGTATAACCCATCATTAACAAAGTAATTGAATTTCAATGTAATAATTGTCTTTTCCTGCTTTTATTTTAATGAAACTGTTAATAGAATTCTTCCTTGTACCAACAGTTTACTGCTTACATTACCTTTAGCAGTGCAATAACGTCTTTGAAGCTGTTTCCTTCAGTCCTCCTAAACGTCTTTCCCTCCAGTTGATATTACTCAGAGATATTAACCTAACCACCGAGATATTATTCAAAAATTCTAATAAAGAAGATTGACTGTTCATTTGGCTAATTTCCAAAATTATCACTTTCTTGGTGCACAAATGAGAGGGCTGAAAGCCATAATTACTTTTAACTCGTTATTCACTTTTCAAAGTTTCTAAATAGGATTGGAATTAAGAAACGTTTGAAAACAGGCTTTGGTCGTTTGTTTTCACCTCCCTTGTTTTCTTCCCCTCTTTATTCAAAGCTCTCAGAAGGCAACAACCACTACTTAAGGGAAATTAGAATGAGGCTTTGTCGTGTTGACTTAAGTAACATGGAAATTATATTTACATTTGATTAAGAAACTTTTTTTTTTGTTTCTGTTTTAATTAAAATTTTCATTTTACATTGAATCTGAATACACTCCTTTTTAACTTATTGCAGTAAACATAGTAAACATAAATAAATTTGAGTTGATTACAATACGTCTTTGTAATCAAATTTATATATGTTTATTTATGAGGATATTGAAAGTTTATATTAACATTGAAAACTTTGTAGTATTATAATATTAATGACACAAATAAAAAAATTTTTCTTATCAATTATTAGTATTTTAATAAGTGTTTTTTTTACAGCTAAAAAATATAATTATGAGTTACATATTTAAATATATTAACATACATAAAGTTTATTAAGCATTATATAATTCATAAAAACCTAATATACTACATATACAGTATATAATGTAAGTAACAAAAAGTTGTTTACTTAAATAGACAGAAGGTTAACTAAATAATTTTCACTATTTTAAACTATCTACTTAAATTATAACTATTAAATTGAAAGTGGAATTACGAATTACTAATTCATAATTTGCTTACACAAAATCTATTAGGACGGATTTTTAACTTGCTGCTTATGGTAAATAAATATCATAAAGTTTTTAACATTCTCTATCTAAAAAAAAAAAAGAATGTTTCTTTTTTGAAATCGAATACATTATGTGTTTACAATGTTGAGTAACGATGAAACAAATCGTAGAAATTTGTTATCGGTCAACAGAAATCGAAGTCTAATTTCCAGTTGTTATTTTGTGATTCATTTACATATTATTCTACGAATGAATCACTTCAAAAGTGAGGAAAAAGTCGTAAAAACGAGGAGGAAGTAAGAATGTGTTTGAATTGGAAAAGCGCATGCGCAAAAGCTTGTAAACTTGCCACGATCAAACATAATAATTGTGGGTAGGAAATGGTCTGGAGCCCCTTGATTAGTTGCTATTAGAACTGCCACTGGACACTGCCACCAGGTTGCGCCCTGAGAAAATAATAGCGATCAGGAATCGCCCCCGTCACTCAACATCAACCAAAAAAAAGACAATCAGTTGTTCAGTACGAGACGCCATGTTCAGATTAAGAGCAAAATGTTTACGCGAAAAAAATGGAAAAGAAAAATAAAAGTATATCAACAAATTTAAAAAAAATACGAAGGATTTTTGTTTTACAATATAAAATTTTAAATTTAAGTTCCTTAGTATCATTTGTTTACGATCCATTGGCGCATTGGATGATTTCTGAATTAAACACATAGACGAAAACAATCCATTAAGTTTTTGGATGTCTAAAATAGGCATTCTATTCAAATTGCAATTTTAAAAAATAATCCTATAATAATAATTTTCTATACGAAATGATTTTTCTTGCCGGAACAGTAAAAAAAAAACTACAAAAATCCGGGAGATTTCACCTTAATTACTTTTTGAGTTTGATATATTTGTAATATTACGTATATTTATATATATATAAATCCAATACACAAAACTTGAATCGACACCTATTCAAGTTTCGTAATGCAAATATTTCATTCAATGATTTGCAATTTAGAATTCAGAATGTAAAGAATATAAGAATAAAATTAACTTACATTACTAAACATATAAAATTTGCCGGACAGCTTTCTGAAATTTAAAAACCAAATTAATTTCAAAAAGCTGTTTCTGTGTAAGTATTAACATTCGAATATACAAACACGTCATCAGCGGCACCTGGTGTTGAATTTTGAAACTAAGCTAAAAATTTTTAGAAATCACAAAAGCGCTTTATTATAAGAAGATTGCTCTCTTTTTAATATTTTTTTAGGTTTTTTTAAATTTATTTTTTATTTTTTTTTAAATTATCTTTTAAATTATATGCTTTTTTTGTCTATATGTATAAAAACCTCTCACATATATATACATATAAAAAATTATTTATTTTATATACATACATAGAAAAATCATTTATTTTACATACATACATAAAAAAATCATTTATTCCTCATACATACACAGAAAATTTCCTAAAACATACTTCAAAATATTAAAAGCAAAAGATGACAGTTATCAATTCAAACTCAAAACTTCCTCAAATAGAGGATTTAATTCTAAGTTGTCATGAGATAACTTGAATGATCAAAATTTAACAAGTCCTGTTTAGAAGATTAATGATTAAATAAAATAATGAATATATTTAATTTTATATTTTTTGTAAATTTGAAATTTAAATTTCTTTTGAAATCGAGTAATGTAAGTATTTAATACTTTGTTTGGAAAATTATTATTTTTAAATTCATTAATGAGATAATTCAAATTATTCAAAAAATCATCTATTTTAGAGTTAATGGTAAGATATCTTTTTAACTCTTGTAAAAAGATATTTTGAAATAAATTAAAACTAACATTACTTGTAAATTTGTGAAATCTGTTTATTTTGAAAGGAAACAAAAATGTTTTATTAAATAATTGTATATGAGGTATTTGCTGATTGAAATATATTCTCAAATCTAAAAAATCCAAAAAAAATCCAAAAAAATCCAAAATGACCAACTAATGATCTTTAAAAAAATATGTGAATTTTAGATTATTAACTGAAATAAAATATACGAAAATGCTAATGTTGTAAGAGCACATAATTACGTGCATTCAATATAAACAAGGTAGCAATAGCGATTAGTAAACCAATCACAGTGCTTCGCAACGGCTTCTGATACGTCATTTATGTTGCATTATTCCTTTAATTTCCTTATTATTATAAATGTGATTGCTGCGAATGCCAAAGGCGCAATTGTTGTGATTATTATGATTGTTGTGATTGTTGCTGAGCTGTATTGTAGATGTGATTGTTGCGAATGCAAAAGATTGCGATTGTTGTGCGTTGCATCGTGGAATACTTGTCCCCAGACAGACGGAAAAACCGGAATTAGTAGGCTTCCTATCAGAAGCCTGAAAAGGTTTTAAAAATTTGAGTTTATTTTATAGTTACTAGATTAATAGATCCCGTATGTGCGCTACTTCCAACTGGATTTGCAAGGTTTATGGCACCTGTTGAAAAAAAAAAAAAAAAAAAAAAAAACCAAAAACAGATAAAACAAAATAGTATGTTGTATTTGCAGGATAATTTATATTTGGCCATCCAAAATTAAAATATGTAATTAAAAAAAAATATTAATGTGATCTTTCTCGCAAATTTCTTGAAGCCTAAAGGCCGGCATTGTGGGTCCATGGATGACAGTTTGAGAAGCACTATTATTCTATTGTTCCGTTAGAATTCATTGCAAAGAAAAAAAAAAACTAAATACAATAATTAATACAGTATCTCTCAAAATCATTAAAGAACTTTATTTTAATGTTTTTTAAAATATTAATATTGTAATTCTTATAACAAGATTTCATTTAGTCATATGAAACTTAACTTAGAAGAAATTTAATATTTCACTTATTTATGTTCCATCAATAAAGAATAGCATGGTCGTTTTTATAAAGAAAAGATTTTCGATCGTCTGTTCTGTGTTCACATCGGTAGAAAAGAATTTTGAAAAAAGAACTAGGCCATCCCCCTGTCTCCCCCTGGTAAGTATGAGATAATCCAAGAAGAATCGATTCCAAGCGGTTATGGCAAAAAGTGATATTTTATTCCTTTTTGAATGAACTCCTTATTTGATAGCGCGCGCCATTGTTGACGGAGAGAAGCTAAAGAAATTAACATTGGAATTTAAATTTTTAATCTAGTATCCTAAAATTAATGAGTTATTTTCTTTTTTTCTCTGGCTCTTCTTTCATTGCACCACACACAGACACACACACACAAAGGGAGTGATAAGAAACAATAATTTGAATGTAGTCCCCGTGGCCTAATGGATAAGACGTCTGACTTTGGATCAAAAGGTTGCATGTTTGATTCCCGTCGCGAACGTTTCATTGTAGTAATTATTTCTGTTTTTCAGAGGAAATTAACAATTGCGTCGGACAGACAGACAGAAAAATGAAAGATTTTAATAATGTAGATTAGCTGAATCTTGAGGGCAAATAAATGACGGGTCTGATAAGGAGTACATAATAAAAGAAATAAAATATTTTATTCCCCAAATTGATATTATTTTTTCTTCCTAAGATTGATTAGGAATCTAATCAATAATAATAGTAATATTGTTCAAGTCAACAATTGTTTTAAATAATATCCAAGAATTACGAAGAAAAACTTCGCTAGACTTTTACAATTCTTTTTTAAAACTGCAAAGAAAGCATAAAAACTTCTCCACCAACGATAATTCAAATGATATTATCAATTTAGAAATTGTGTATTTCTAATTTATTTATTTAGTTTAATAACTTCGAAATTTTCGATAATTTTTTTTTTTTTTATAAATGCACATTTTCAATTTAAGAATCTTATGATATCAGTAAATTTCAACAAAAAATTAAAAAAAAGAATTAGAGGAGAAGGTCATTTGCAAATTGTGTGGCCATAAATAAGTTTCGACTAACACAAATCATTATTATAGAAATCTAAGTCAATAATTAACATAATGTTCGTATTAGATAAAAGTTAAAGCGAGAATAATTAACATAATAAGTCAATAATTATAATATACGTATTACATTATTCCCGTATTAACTTTTGACTGCCACTCAAGAAATGATTATGTTTATAATAAAAATATATTTTAATGCAATCATATAATTTAGACTATTATTAATCACCTAATCTTTCAAATATTTAGTTATATTTTATTTTATTTATTTTTAGACTGTTATAACATCACTTACCAAAGTCTTTTATGATTATGCCGTAAATTAACAATAAAATAAAAACATCTTACTTTTATAAATTTGAAAAGAGATTTGTTGATTTTTATTTAAAGATTAATAAATATTCACTTTAAAAAAATACTTTAAAATATATTAAAAAACTCTTACACTCATTTAATAAAAGTTAAATATATTAATTCATCTTTAAAAAGTAATAAAAATTTAACAGTACTTGGACAGTTTCAACCTGCTATCTGCTGGGTTATCATCAAGAGTTGATTTAATATTATTATGTTAACTATTTCAAACCCCACCCGTTAAAAACATGATGATAAATAAAAAATAGCAAATTTAGGTTTGCTGTTGTTGTTAAGCTGAAACCGAATTCTTTCTTTGGAACTGGTTTTCAGAGAATTTATTATCTTCGATTAAAAATACAAAAAAACAAAAAAAAACAGCTTCGTTTTTCACTGACCGTTTCTGAGTCATCTTCACAATAATTATGCCTTCAGATGCTGATTTCAGACTTGCTGTGTTCTTGATTAATGCAGCAAGAAAAGAAAACGGAGAATCAAATATTCATATGCTTAATTGCGAAAGTCCTTGCTCATCTCCGAGCAATTAACTAATCGCTTTCACCGTTACATTCGGCATATTTTCGGTTTCCCCATATTTAGAAGTTGATCGAGCTTTTGTTATTAATCATGAGCATCTTCCTGTATTTTCACCACAATTATACGTTTGCGCAGTTATGCCTTAGGCAGACGTGGACAATTCCATCTTGCGTCCTATCACACAGATGCTGCTGTCAAAGCTATATTTGCATAAGAATACAAAGAATATATGTTTCGAGAAATGTCGTGACGCTCACAGATTTTTTTTTTCTTTGAACTACAAAGAATTAAACACGAAAAAAAGAAAGAGAAAAAAATTAAAAAAAAAAAAAAAAGAAAGAAAAAGCTGTATAGCCAAAGTACTTTGCAGATGTCTTCTAGGATGTGTTTTTTGCTGCAGTACCAACTGTTTTATGAGTATTATAAACCTATACTTAAGTCGAATGCTTATTGTTCTAATGCCCATGGTAGCCTAGTAAATATTCAAGAAGTTATATCTTCTTTCACTTTCTTGTAATAAGCTCTTTTCAAAATTAACTGACGGTGTTTGAATTACTATGAGAGATTTCAGTCTGCCCCAACGCTTTTCTCGAACCTTCCTTACAAATTAAGGAAAACTGATACCACTTACAAAGCGCCGCAAAACATTTGCTGTCAAATTAGGATCTTTACCAGAGCGGTATTTCCTTATAATCTAATCAGTTTTCCAAATTTATTTCTAGACAATATCAGCATCAAACAAATTAAAGAAATGGAATTCTTTTAAGATTTTTATAAATGATTACATGTAATTATTGCGATGTGCATAAAGAATAAGATGATATAAACAAGCCAATTTGTATTTTAAATATAATGAGATTTCTCTGTAAAAGGATTTTTGTTTTTCGCTAGCTATAAAGTACCCAATCAATAGGTATTTAAGCAATTTTAAAAAATACTACTAAAAATAACAATCGAGAGAGGTTTATCACTGATATCAGCTTTTCCTTTAAAGAAACTATTCAATTAATTTTAATATCAAATACAATATTAAATATTATATTTAGAATACAATATACAATATTAAAATATATTATATTAGAATATAATAATGATGATGACCATGCGGTTATTATAAGGGTCGAAACTATTCATAATTAAACTTGGAAAAATTAACGTGCTGTGAAAAATTTCTAATCAAACAAAATGAAAAACCCATAGTAGCACCAGAATAAATAAATTGCCTTTCCGGATTCGATTATCGGGAAGGAATCGGGAACGGCCGTTTCGTCCTACAGGGGACTCATCAGCCAGATCTCCGCCTTCCCCGATAAAAGACTCAGAAAGGCAAGATCTTATATGAAGGACATTTATTGTTGTTGTTTTATGTTCTTCGGGGGTCACTGCCAGGTGTGACGGTGGCCTTCATATAAGATCTGGCCTTGCTGAGTCTTTTATCGGGGAAGGCGGAAATCGGGCTGATGAGTCCCCTGTAGGACGAAACCGCCGTTCCCAATTCCTTCCCGATAATCGAATCAGAAAGGCAATTTATTTATTCTGGTGCTGCTCTGGGTTTTTCATTTTGTTTTGTTAGCTATTCATAATTATATTTTTTTATATACATTTTCATTTTAAGTGTATTTCCTTCTTTATTCGTTGTAGCGTCTAAAACATTTCATGCTAAAATTTTCTAAAATGTAAGTTTACATCATATAATATCTAAATATTAATACACTTAGTAAAATCATTTACATTTGCAGAAAATACTTTTTACTTTGCTGAAATTCTAAACAGCCTTCGAAGTATTACGTAACTTTTTCATTGAGCCAGCCATCTTTAAAAACAAAAACAAAGATAGAACAAAGAATAAACTATAAACAAGTGGTTAAAAAGATAGTTACATATAACATAACTATCATCAAATTGATACATGTCATTGTTAAGTTGCGTTGTAGAACAACATTATCCATTACAATACATTCTAATTATTATTTAACATTTTTTTTATTATCCAAAAAATTAACACTATTTCTTGAGGTAGGGTGAATGAACAGTTTCAAGACCTTTAGCATTTTTAAGTACTGTTGAATGAGACGTTCAATCCAAATCGTATGGGGGTGTTTTATAAAATTAATTGTTCAAAAATGTAAAGAGGGATCATAAATTGGAGAAACCTGCAGATATATTCAAGAACGCCTACACGACCATAAAGGATTTCTGAAAAGAGGGAATAGAGAAATCAGAAATGCTGGAAGTATATCTTTGAAATGCCTAACCCTCTGAATGAAGCTAAAATTTTATACTTAGAAAAAGATGATTCAAAAAGAAAATTTATTGAAGCAATTTGTAGTCAAAATTTAAAAGGTATGCTTAGAAGTAAAGGTCTTGAAATTGGTAAACTATCCATTCATCTAGCGGAAGATAGAGCTCTACAATTGGATAAAACAATAAGAGGAGTTAAAGTTTTGGGCAACAAAAAGATTGTTAAATACTAGGTAGAATGTATTGTTCTTAGTTTTAATATACTGATATTATTTCGTTTGTTTATATGAAATGATCTTTGAAAATATGAGATCATCTCATACAAACAAATAGAATAATATAATGGATAACATATAATTAACTCTTAACAATAATATATAGACGATGATTATATGGTATAAACATAAACTGACATGTAACTGAATCTTTCTAATCAGTTGTTGGTAGTTTATTCTTTGTTCCATATTTGTTTTGTTCAGATAATTAGCTTGATAAAAAAGTTACTTGATACCTTGGAAATTTGCATGTGTAAGAATTTCAATGGAGTAAATAGTATTTAGTATTGAGATATTTTATTTCACTATCAAGTATTTAGAAGTTATTTTTAAGTATGAACCCTCAACCCACTTAATATAAATATTCTTTTTAAACAAAGAAACCTTAAAATACAAGGACATTTTGATATCGATAGACTAGAGAATAAATACTGAAATGACATTGTAAATGAATGTCTTGTTTTTAACTTTGAGATGAAGTATTACTATTATTGAAAACAAAGACATAGAGATCGTGAATAACAGGAAATCATTTTACAAAGATGTTTTCTGATAGAAAGTAGTGAAATTCCAGTCTTAATAGCTAAACACCCTGTATGACTAAAGAGATCAGTAATGCTCCCACTAAGTTCTCAAACAATTAGGTTCATGAGATATTTTTTTTGTTTCAATCAACCTCCTGACACCTATTGGCCAGCTATCGTTGTTGTAGTAGCTTCTGCCAATTCAACCTCAAATTAAAGATTAGAAGAAAGAAGAAGAATGAGAAAGAAGAGGGAAAAAAAAAAATTAACCTGCGCCTCCCCTACCCATCCCCTCCTCTTCTACTTCCTTCCCGTCATTCTGCCATCGTCTTTACCGATTGAAACAACGCCCCCTACTGTTCCACCTCCAGAAAAATCACCCTCTCTCATTTAACCTTAGACTCTCCCCTGAGAAGCAACTGTTTATCGCCTTCAGCTTAATTGAAGCCATAATTGGCCGCCATTTTAATAAGGAGTATTAAGATGTTTACAACCACTACAAAAAACAAAAGTGATCAACGAGTAATAAGTGTTCTGTTTGTTTTAGGGAAAAATAACGTCAAAGATAGAAGGAAGAAATTTCATTCAAATTCGTGAGCATTTTGCATCATTTTGCCAGTGCGCATGTCTGAATTCATTTCAGTTTATTTCAGATTGACTTACAAAAAAAAATAGCAAAGATTCAGAAACCAACGATAAAGAATTCACTAAAATCCCTAGACTATACATTTTTATGGATTTCAAAACAGAGCTTCGGAGAATTTGAAGAATTACAGCTTATCCTGTGAATTACAACTATCATATTTATCTCAAAATAAATAATTTTGACTGTAAGAATAAGCAAAAAGGGATGGAAATTAGTAAATTTATAATTGAAAATTTCAGGAAGTATTGTGAAAATATAATTAAATTCAAATAATTGTATTTCGTTTTGTCTGAATCTGATTTATTATTAATTGGTTAGTAATTGGTTAACATGTCAAAAAGAACCTTTGTTTATAACAACTTCTCATGATTGTTAGTTTCGACATAAGATTTCAAAAGGGACTTTGCTTGTAACAATTTTTTTCATTATTGTTAGTGTTACGTTTTGAAGTGAACAAGAACCTTTCTTGTTAAAACCGTTTTTAATATTCAAAATATGCAGGGAAGCCTGAAGAAGCAAAGGAAGTTCTCTCTGCGAAATATTGCATTCGAGTTCATCAGTGTAGTAAAGTTTTTGGTAATAGAGAATCGTTGGAGCCTATACCTTCAATGCCCGAAGAATCCTTCATGGTCTGTAAAAAAGAATCCTTTTAGTAACAATACAAATGAAGAACATTTTTATAGAATATTCGATTAATTATATATAATAGTAAGCAATTACAGTAAGAACAATGTTAATACCTCGATATAAGTGCGCTTTATGCATTTATAAGTTAAGAGAATTAATTTTCCCTTGAATCATTGTATAATATTACACTTTATGTAATATTTTTGTAAGACCACCGCTGCAATAAAAATTATACGACAAAAAATCTTACGACACTATAATTCCGCCTCAGATTTCTGTGGATCAATGTTACGTGGCTTAACTTTTGATATAATATGTTTCATTTTGGGTTGCTAAAGTAAGATTCTGTTAGATCACTGTAACTAAGAATTTTAATTATCACTAATCATTATTGCTGCAACTTAATAGAAATATACGGTAGAAACATTTTAAAGTATACGTCAGTGTCCTGTTTAGCCAACTAATAATGATCTAATGTTTTTCAAAAAACTCAAATCTCTTCATTTAAATAAATAATAAACATCAATAAACATTGTTGTATTCACGGACTATATGTCTACAAATTGTTACAGATTATTACAGATGAAATTCTAAATGTATAACGAATTTTTGAGGAAGAGGGATAACATTTTCCTGTCCTCCATCACCTGAAAGACTTGCTTAAAGAAAACGAAATATAGTGATTAAATATAGATTGTAATAGAAGTTTATCGATGTTAATGATCTACCTGATGGACTACAGACTGACAAAGAGAATAAACAAATAAATTAAACATCAGTAATTGTTTCTAGCCCACATCAGCGCGGAATTCTACGCTAACAAAAAGCTTTGTTGAGTTTTTGACAAGTGTCAAAACCATTTTTTGTTTTTGTTAACCTAGTTTTAATAAAAAAAAAAAAAGGAAAAAAAAAGGAAAAAAAAAAAAGAGATTTCTATTTAATGATGAGATATCTGATATCAGGATTTTCAGAGATTACTAAGATTTGTAAATTGTGAATTTCTCGTGGAAAAGTGGCTGGGCTACGATCTGCATACTGGAATCTTCACGAAAGAAATGTTTCTATTTCGAATATAATGAAATATCTATCTCTCTCTCTCTCTGATAGGTATCAATAAGTATCTATCTCCGTGATTAAAGATATGTCATAGAGATGGAAGATTTTAAATATACAACAAGAAAAACGACTTAACTTGCTTGAAATCAGTTTCTCGATCCTGTTTTATAATAAAAATCGAGAAATAAGTGATTTTGATTGGTCAAAATATTTTTTAATAGAATATTTTTACTTAAAGAAAATAAAGAAATCACAATTACATTTTATCTTGACGAAAAACACCATGTTTTGCAAAGTACTATAGAAAGCAATTGGCATAAAGAGACTGCTATTCGACATTTTATGATGTTGTAATCCTAAAGAAATGGTAAATGACTCCCGACGCTCCCAATTATAATATGTTGTATTTCTATATGGGACTCGATTCTCGCAGGGTCATAGCGAGTCAGAGATTTGGAATTTTATTTTTCTGTATCTGATGTATCTAATCAAAATCGTCATATTTTTATCCTAACTTCAACTTTAAATGTTCTAAGTATTTAATAGAATATTTTCATTACAGCTGTCAAAGCTCAAGAGGAAAGAATCGAAGTGGACAGCAAAAGTAAGTAACTTCCTTTATCTAATTTGCTATTGTTTACTTTTCTTATCTCACAGATCAAACTGCGCTTTCTTAATTAAGGTGAAACCTCCCCTTATGGAACCACCAATGTCTTCTTTGGTGTCCTAAGGAAAAAAAAGGGTTAAAAGGATGGAACGAGATGCCTGACATGCCATCATTCTGCTAAGTTCATCTGAAGTTCATCGTAAACGGGTTCATCACTTCCGCATAGTCCTGCTCTCATCCCGGCTCTTAATTCGCTTCACACATCGTTTGTGGCGACACCTGCTTCACTGAAAAGGGGTTATATTGCGTTTTGTGTAAGAACCATAATTGTTTTTTTTTTGTTAAAAAAAAATGGAAGCGTCCGTAGCAGTTCTCTTTTGAAAGTTAATTACACACATCTGATTCAAGGTGGCATCAATTATTTAATTAGGGATACGTGGAGCAAAGGCAAGGTGAATAAAATCACCCATCTGTTTAGGAGAAGCGTACTTAACATAAGTCAAAAGGAAAAACATCTTCCGTAGAAGATTATAGGTTAGTGTTTAACAGCCACTAAAGGAAGTTTAACATTTACCGAATCCATTGTTTGGTAGAAAAACTGATGGGAGGTGGAAATATCATTAAAAAACAATAAAAATTTATTCAGTAGACAAGGGAGGTAGAGTGTTTGTGCCACAACTGAAAGAATTTAAACAAGTGACAGAATATATTAGATAATTATTTAGTATAATACATAAAAAGAAAAAATAAATACTGTGATATTGAAATAAGTAGCAAGTGATAGATGTTAGAAACAAGCCTTCTCATAAGATAAACTATTAACTAAAACAACTGATGAGCTATCTCCAGTAATTTAAGATGTTTTGTTCTTTAACTTCCAAACATTATAAATGTTTATTTATAAAGGAATCTTATCAATAAATTAATAATACTCTTTGCGATGATGTTGATAATAAAACTCCAAATACTAATTGTGCCTAATAAGCAATAATTTGTAATAATAGGAGGTTATTCTTATTCTACTGAGTTGTTGTGTTAAGTATCGTGTATTGGGATCTTAGTAATTGTCTCTCTGAGATCTAAATAGATTTAGATAACAATCGTACATTAGTTATTCAGAACTTTATGCTACTCGATTGCCATTATAAAGAAGCGTTTTTAATTTTGTACTTAATTAACAAAAATGAATTTCCATTTCAAATATGCCAAATTTCTTGCGTCTTTATAAGAAATTGCCTACATACACAATCAACTTTTTATTTATTTACTTATTTATTTATTTTCTGTTTTATAATCTTTCAAATCCAATCCTTCTGTTTTGTTATAAGTTAAGTACTCTGTTATTGTTTATTTTATAATTTACACTTTTACACTAACTGTTAATGAATTGTAGCAAAAAAATTCATCATTTGTATTTTGGTGTTTTTTAATTGAAAGGCCGATGTTTGTTTATTCGTCCTTTATTTAGAATTCTTTTGTTTCCACTGAGCTATTAGTACTGGGCGAATCCAACTGTTATGAAACCAGAAACAGTCTGTCTTGGATTTCCAGTACGAAAATTCCCAAAATTAGCTCAGTGAATCGTCAATTGTGTGCATTGTTATCGCTGTGAATAGATTTTAGTTGGTGTTAAGTTAGGGAGATTGCTGAGGAACCTGCCTCCCCCAAATCTCAATATGTGTAGAAGTTTTTCTTTATTTTGGTTCGATAGAAAGTTGAAGGGATCTTCGCCTACCCGAATTCTGAAAACAATGTTTGTCAGTTGTTACTGGTCAGTTCTTTAACTTGGGCACCTCCCCAAAATAAAATCCTGTAAGTTTATATAGTTCTGACTTCAAAGGGTATCAATTGTTGTATTGATGAAATAATCGCATAGAAAACCCCCCAAAAAAAATACGAAATACAATATAAAAGTTATTCAATTAAAACAATTCTACCTTTTTCGATAATTCATTGAATTTGAATATTGACTTAAATATTAATTGATTGTTTCAACTCCTCTGAAATATACTTGGTGATAGTAGCTTTACAATATTATTTTTTTTTTTTCAAAGCCTATTTTCTTAGCGAAAGTTAAACTCTTGAAATAATGTGCCTTGAAAGAATAAATCCGGCTCTTAGAGCTCGTCAATTTTCTTCTTGAAATTTAGCATGCATATTTATGAACAATAGACAGTCCCCTATTTTTTTTTTTTTTTTTTATAGTTCTCTGTAGATTCCTTCTAGATGACATCAAAAGTGGAACAATTACCACCCAGTGACAGATTGTAGTTGATTTGATTAAAAAAAATCAATTGAATTTAGGCAATTTAACTAATTTAACAATTTTCATGAAATGGGAAATTTGAAGATACAGTGAATTCTGCTGATACTATAATTAATTACAGTATTTTTCTTTTTTATATTGCTTTTACGACTTTCTACAAAAAAAATTATAATAATAAAAACGCTAGAAGAAATAGATGCGTTCTTTTGTTTCAAAAACTTCTGATGCGATTAAAAACAGTAGTACTAATTTTTAATTTTAATAAATTTAATATTTAATTAATTTATAAATCTTACTTAACCTTAATTAATATTTAAATACGCTAAATTATTAATGTTAAATTAATTAATTCTTAGTTTAACATTTATTCATAAATGTTATTCATAATTACATACCGGTATTACAATATTGCGCGCTTATTGTTAATTATTTCTTCTTCTTCTTTCTTCGAATTTGGCCGACTATGGACCACGTGAAATAACTCATGATTATTTTTCTAACTTCTTTCTTCTCTTCCAGTATTCTTTCATTCTTTCTCCATGTTGTTTCCTTCTTTCTTCCGTCCATTTTGCTCCCGTCTTCTTCTTTGCCTTTTCTTGAAAACCCTTGAATCCCTTGTTAATTATTTAATTTACTTAATTATTTTATTTTAAAATTTTGTAATTTTTATAACTGAATAAAACTAACTAATTACATAATAATTAATGTTGATTAAAATTGGGTAAATGAATAAAGTTGTAAACAATTAATTGTTATTTTAAATAATAGCAGTAATAAATTAAAATTAAGAAATTAATAATATAACATCTTGATCGTGATTAAAAAAATAAATAAAAAAAGAATCGTTAATGTTAATGCAAAATTCGTGCCATCATTGTATGTTTACGATGAGTTCATAATGGTTTCAAGTTTATTATGTTGTGAACCTTTATCACGATTAAATTTGTCTTAAAACTCTTTATAGAAATTTATGGCTTTTTAATTGAAGGAGCGGTAGTGAGCCATTAAGCCGTTTTTTTTTTCGGTAAGGGCTAACCGAATTTTTAATTGGAATCAAAGATCGCCCTTATAAACATGGCTATCACAGGTTGATAATTACACGCTATTATGCTGATGATATACTGCTTTTGTTCCTTCCATTTCCGCTTCCGTAAAAATGCACAGGCGGTTGACGAGGAGCCCTCGACAAAAAAAGAATAACGAAAATAAAAATATGAAATGAATAACTCGGGTGTCTTCCATTGTGTGCGGTTGAATAGAAAAGCAGCAAAAGGAAATTAATAATTAGGCCTAAACAGCGTCTGTGGTATAAACAGCGGTTTACCTACATCCTGTCCTCATCAGTTTTTTTAAAAAAAAGTGACAAGTTTAAAACATTGAACATAGAATCGAACCAGAAATAAAGTAAAACCAATGATTGATTTAAAATTTAAGACAATCCATGTCTTACTAATTTTCCTCTGTCCTTTGACAATGAATTCACCCTCGAATTTATTCATTGGGAGAGAACTACTATTAAAAAAAAAAAAAAACTCTCACAATTTTACAGATTCTGCCACGTTTACACCAAAAATTAATAAAAACATTTCTTAAGTAACGGTAAATTCAAGATTTAATTTTAGAAAGTAACTTTTGACAATTTTTGTCAAGTAACAAAAAAAAAAAAAAAAAATGAAAGAAATTAAAGTTTTGAAAATTAATTTTTAGTAATTTATATTTTATGACAAAGAAAGGCGCATCAAACTATCAGTGTGAGTATGCCCATAGTTTAAGTCAATCCTGCTCCTTTAATAGTTTTTTGAAACACTGGATTGGTCTTCTTAAAACTTGATATGTATATTTAAGGAAATTTAAAATGTTTTCCATATGGATTCTTGTTGAAAAATTATTCAACAAGGTGACAAAAAATTCCAATTGAAGCAATGATTTTTTTTTTTAATCGATTCTTAAACAACAGGTGTTGTTGTTTTTAATTAATCCATTAATGTACGCGCGTTTGATAATATTAAAATGAAACCTATTTCAACAATTTAAGTAAATAATGTCAATTTAATTGATCTTTTCCAGAATTGTAAAACGTTTACTGTTTATTTTGCAGTTAATATAATTTGAAAATAAACATAAGCTTTTCATTATTGCCGTTTTTCAAGCGTTAAACAAAAATACATAACTTACAGATTTTAACGCTTAACATTTTAAGTAGGATTTAAGTTCTTTAAGGAATATCTTTAATTAGAATTAAGCATCAAGTTTAGCATTAATAGACTATTTATTTAGTATCTAACAACATTATTTAACATAATTAAAACGTATAAATATAATTATAATAGGAAACTACGAAAAAAAAATCGTCAAGTAAATAAATCTTTCGTGTTATTCTGTTATTCCGTCTATATAGAATTAAATTTTATTATTACATGTTGTCAAACTAATCTTACAATATCTCGAAATCTATAGAGCGTTGGCCCCAAAACCTATATATATATTTTTGAAGTACTTCATGTGTATTTTCATCTCCTAAAAGGCACTCACGTTTGAAAAATAGGATGTGTCGTCTCCTTGATAAGTACTTAAACTTGACTGAAACTTCTATTAGAACAGAATTCTAATCGTTCATTTGCATTGTAATGAATTTTCACCAAGGATTTTTTTTTTACTTCAAAACTTTTTCCCTACAAATTTTCAAAGAATTTTTTTAGTAATATAATATTAAGACAAATGCTTACATATAATAACTCATTGGTATTTCAGTTTTTGAAAATAAGCAAAGTATTCCGAATTACGTAACAGACGTAGCAGCAACTCTTGCAAAGATCTTGCCTATAGAGGACATGGAAAGATAAGCTCCAAATAAATGACCAAACAGGACCCAATAAGATCAAGCGGCCAGTTATTATTCCTAGGAAAGATTGGAAGAAGAAATATCATCGAAAAAAAAACAAAAAACAATCCTCTCTCTCTCCGCCGTGGCATTTTGCACAGTCAGTTGATAATGAAATCCAATTAAATGTATAATTAAAAAGAATGATCCGTTGCTTAGAAATCTAACTGGATATTTTTTTAGTAAATTTTAAGTGATATTATTTTTCAGTTATATAAAAAAAATTTTATATAGGTTTTTTTTCATAAAAACCTATATAGATTACTTGAAAATTCAGTGTTACAAAGTAAGATCACAATTTCAATTTTTTTTAATGAAATCGATTGACATAAATGTTAAGTAACATCTAATAAATTTTACTTTTTATTTATTCTAAATTCATACAACGTTTTGCTGTAGTTTTTTTTTATTTTTGATATACTACAAATTTTAAAATCCAAAACTAAACTGACTAATGGGCTCCAGTTTCGACAAATGGGGAGAAATCGAGTATTCAAAATTTTTGTCTTATTTCAAATTAATAATTTTAATTTTAATGAATTGAGCGGTTTTTTTTAACTTCAATTTATGAATATGATTCCGTGTAATGATAAGGTATTTATAATAATTTCTTACTTTACTTTCTAAATTAATATGCAGATAATTATACATAAACATTTACAGAGAAATTTCAGTTATTAATTAATATTTTTTGATCAGAAATAAATGTCTCAATACTTATGAAACTTGTGATTCATCCTTATAATTCATTGTGCATAGTTTTCATGTTTTTACATTATAAAAATGCATCAATTTCTACAGGTCTGTATCATATATTGTGGGTCCGATAGCAAAGTCCTAGCATTTGGTTGGATCTAAATTCCCGCCGAGAAGAGGTTCGTGATTTTTTTTTCCCAGATTACTTCGCCACCGTCCTAGAATCTACCCAGCCCTCAGTAAAATGGATGTCAGGTTTCTTTCATGAGGGTTAAACATGAGCAAGCGTTGTCTGACCTCCCGATCTCAACTTAGTTCTGGGTTAAGAAACATTAGGAGGCTCACCTCCAGTATTTAAGTAGGCCAAAATAGGTCTCCGTGCTTGTACCTACCTTCCTAAGTACTACGCTAAAATTAGATTTCATTAATTACTACATTCATTTTTTTTTTTATTTCGTAATCACATATAGTGGACCCGATACTTGATAATTGTAAGGTATTTGGAGGCGGCGGATTCCATACTCGGCGTCGGCGGAGGCGGGGGATTTTCCCCCCTTCCATTCTCCTTAAACGCTTAAAGGGTCCCGGGATCTACCCAGACCTGCGTCGAATGGTACTGGTTTCTTTGCCTGAGGTAAAGGAGGCGAGCGTCGGACTGAGCACCCGATCTCCTATCATTCTCGTTGGTGAATGCAACCTTCAGCGCCCTGTGGGCTGTGAGATTTGGGACAAACCTAATCAAATCTAAATATAAATATAGGAGTCTGAGGAGGACCTGACCCATGCCAAATCCGAAAATTTTCCGAAAATATTAAATTTTTAAAATTTCCTTGAGATCTTCCCTTATAATATACAGTATTTTTGTTTAACAGATCGGCTTTATACTGACAAGCTTTATAACCATTTAATTTTTATAAAAACATATAAATATTAAATTTTTTTTTATAGGAACTATTAGGATCTCTAGCTACCTCTTCTCTCTCTCCCACCAAATACAATCTTACTTATGCTGGTTATGCTATGTTATACAGTGAATGTGGGTGGCAGAGAAGCCAATCACTGCGACCGGAGGTCTACTGTACTATCCCACTTGGAAATAAGGACAGATGGAGAGAAAGACTGAGAAAGTGTGGTGGGAGAAGTACAGGGGAAACGGGAGAACCCCGAGAAAACCTGCCCAGTGCGGATCATCCACCATCACGAAACCCACATAAGAATACTTATGCTGATTACTAGAAATTTAATAAAAAAGATGTTTGAATCACGAGCTTTTCAAAAAACTAATACCTACATTGTAAGAGTGATGACTTCAGCTTGTGTGAGCCCCTCAGCAAACGTGGACTGACGAGATTCCTTTTAAGTAAATTTACATAAAAGTACGGGGTTCCAAATTTTAACTAAATAATTTGATATCGACAGTTTAAACAAAATCACTAAATCTTCGCGAGAGGCCTAAAAAGCATGAGGCCTACGTAAAAAGCCTGGATTGCTTGTACCTAAAATCGGCTGTCGTCGTAAGATTGGAGAATTTAACTATTTAACCCTTTCAACTGAGAAGATGAAAATGTTCTAAAAATCGGAAGAGATAAATATCGCAACTAAAATTTACCTCATTTCTTCCAATATATAGAAAATCATTTTTTTTTTTCAATTTCTCAAGAAAAAAAAAATGGCTGTTCTATTAAAAAGTTAATAAAGAAGTGAGAAAGGCCATGTGGTTCATTGCGATAATATTCAGGTTCTCAGTTGGTTGCCAGCAAGTCGTCTGCACGCCAACGATGTAACAAAGACCGACGCCGAACGCTGAAATGATCAACTTCGAAACACTGCAATTGTCCGCGGAGAGGCGCTGCTCGTAGTGTGATCGGCTATTGTGTTTGTTCGCACGCAGGCTTCCGAATCTCGGGCGGCGAAGTATGTCCGGGGCTCGCGGTGATGGCAATGACAGAGCCAGGCTTTTATTATCAGCGCCCATCGTCAGTTCGTGGTCGCCGTATTCAACGCCTCCATCAGTACAGCCTTGTAATCGTTACACCGCGCAAGACGACGGTGGCATAACCACACACACCAGTAAATTGGGTTGGATATAGAGAACCAATGATCAACCTACGCTTCAATTATTTCTGAAGCGCGAATTTTCTACAATATGATCGAATTTTGCGATCATTTCTGAAATAAATTATCAATAAATTCTTCAGCTTTTTTTTTTTTTACTTATGTTTTCTTTTCTTTTATCCGAAAAATAGATAAAATAACAGTATTACTTATTTCATTAACTTTTTAAATATTTACATTACTTTAAATGCCAAATTCTTAAAATCTTAATATTCGTTATATGATTTACTCTTTTATTTTTTTTTAAATTTCTTTTAAATTACTTTTAATACTGTTCGGTTTTGTTTACGAGAGCCTTCAACGCTTTTGCGCATGCGTCAGGTCTCCTTTGATTTCATGAAAATAGGGGTTAGGAGAAATAAAGAGGGGATGTTTACTTTTTATCAGTGTTAGTTTACTAGTAGCTATATTCTATTTGCGCTTTTCGGGAAAGAATTACGGAAAGAATAAATACTATTGCAAAAATAACAGGTACTAAAAAAAACCCCACAGGTCTTAGGAAAGTGCCCATCTCAGCGTATCACCCCTGTGCGGAGTAGAATCGTTCGCGAATGGTGGTTCTTGCTTTAGAAAACGAACAGTAATTATTACAACTTCTCAAATAATCTGCATTAATAATAATAAAAAGATAATTTTTACTGTTAAAAAAGCACCTTAATGGGGCACCTTTAAGCAGTTCTCAGATATTGGCGTTTCTTGTATATGTGCTATATACAAAGTATGGATTTTCAAATCAGCCAGTCCGTGTGTGCTTGCATGCCTGTTCCTCCAGGCATGATCTTCTTGAATATTGGTATGCAAGTTCATGGACTAGGGACGACCTAACTTTTTAAGTGTCAAATTTCTCAGAATGGTCCTCGTCAAGAAATTAGCTCGAGAAAATGAAAAAAATTCTCATAGAAAAAAACAAAACAAAAAAACCCAAAAGAATCGAAACAATATCTAATAATACAAATTTTTAATCCTTTTAGCTGCTCTACTAATTTGCGAGTGCTTTAATCCAATTAAGTTTGATCAGATTTAAACAACTTAAGTAAATATTTCAGATTTAATTAATTTTTTTTTCCAGAAAATGCTGAAATTTATCCTGTTTGTATTCAACAGATATTGTAGAATAAAAAGTACACGGAATTTTTTCATTGGTGTTTGTTTTCTTTTGTTTTAAACAAAAAAAAGAAATTTTATGGAAAAAGTTTTTGAGGAAAGTAGGTTTTCAGTTCTTTCAATAACTTCTTATTCGTATTTAACCACTAGGAAAACTTATAATATCCACATCTGCCGTAAATATGTTATGATGGTGAATGTTGGTGGTAGAGAATCCAAGCACAGCAACCTTACGTCTACTGTACTATCCTTGAGGATGTGTTTTTGTCATTTGATTTTGTTGTTCCTAAATCACACATTCATAGATAAGGGAAGAAATGCTTCACGTGATTGGTATATCTCTGTAAAACTTTTTAAAGTGAAGAACCAATCAGCGACGAGATCTAAAACTTTCCACTTTCAGTTTTCGTTGTGTTGCATAAAAGCTATCAAGGCCGCCTTTACGCAACACAATTTCCATAAGACTATTAAATAACTTTTAATAAGTTGTCAAACTGTTCGAAACTACATCTATTTTGTATTTTAGAATCTCTATTATTTAAGCGGAAGTTAAGTTCATTTGGGATGAAGTTCTAAGTCACGCAAGAAGAAACAAATATCCTCACAGTCCTTTGCGTTCTGGTGTAACTTCACCAAGAAATGAAAAATCTCTTTAAGAAATTAGCGATACGCCAACGCCTAGGCCAAAATTTACCTATTCACCTAAGTAATTATTATTAAAAAAAAAATAGCCTGTACAAATTTTCTTCTTAGGCCATTATTTCTGAAAGTTATTTGCATGTCTGTACTGCCTTCGCTGTGACTCCCTGCGTTTCTGACAAATAATAATTATACGACAGTCGCAGGGAATCAGTCAGATATTTTATTATTATTTTTTTTTAAAACACTGATATGCAACCATTTTGCTTCAGAGAAACTATTTACATTTTTCAATTCCACACTATGGGTAAACACAAAAGTCATATTTAGTTTTGTTTCATCAAGTCCAGTTTTTGAGAAATTATGATTTTACGGAATTTCTTGAAATGCTTATTGATGACAAAATCCAGTACATATATCCATACATAATTAAACTATAATTATAATTTTTGGCGTTACTGAACTATAAAATATTATAATAAAATATAAAATTTACAATTCATATAATTGCATGTGCCTTTTTTGTACTTAACTTATTACCCAAAACATGTAAAAATTTGTTGTTCGAATTCCTAGAGAAAAAGTACTTTTAACCCCACTTCATATTAAACTTGGAATCATGAAGCAATTTGTTACCAGTCTTGGCAATGAAAGCAACATAATTCCGTATCTAAAACGGAAATTTCCTAGAAAGACCGAGGCAAAAATTAACGCTGGTACATAGCCTATTCGAAGGACCACAAATATGCGATCTGATAAAAGATTCAAATTTCATGACCATCATGAAGGAAACAGAAAAATCTGCATGGTTGTCTTTTAAGTGCGTGACTGAAAACTTCCTTGGAAACTAAAAAGCTGAAAATTATGAAGAACTTGTTGATAAAATGTTAACAAACTTCAAAACACTGGGTTTCAAAATGAGTGTTAAACTTCATTTTTTGCACAGCCACATCAATTATTTCCCTGAAAATATTGGTGCTATGAGTGAGGAACAGAGTGAAACGTTTCATCAAGATATCAAAACATTGGAAACGAGATATCAGGGCAAGTGGAATGAATCTATGTTGGCAGATTATTGTTAGTGCATAAAAAGGGAGTCTTCTGAGAGTCACCGCAGAGCATCAAAACGGCGAAAGATTTCGAGAGACAACTAACCAATCTTATATCAGCAGAATCAATGTAAGTTTTTATACTAGTTAGTTAGGGCTTTTCACTTGTCTTGACACTTTCATAACTCAGATTATCCCATTAATTAATTTTTTTTAATCATGAAGTTTGACAAATTTCTTGTTTTTTTGAGTTTAAGGTACAAATTACAAAAAAAAAAAAAACTAGACCTGATACAAAAATTCTGAATATAGATTCGGATTCAGGATAGTTGAGTTTACTAAAATCAGTTGTTTTTTCTCGTGAAGCAGACCGAAAGGTAAAGTGTAATTGTTAATTATATAATTAAGTTAACTGAAGTTTTAATAAAAGTTGAATCTAGAAACAAATAAAAACATGCGGTTTTATATATATTTTTTTTTTCTTTATATATCTTGTATTTTGTATTTTAGTTAAACATAATCGCTCATTACCAATTGTTAGTGTCTGAAAAGAACTTTTTTCTAACTTTTTTTTTTCTTAATATAATTTTTTTAAGCAAAAAGAAACAGAATAATGATAAAAAACACAAATAAAAAAGGAACTTTCGATTTTCTTAAAAAAGAACTAACAAGAATATTCTTTACAAAAAAAAATTAAAGGAAAAAAAAAATGATTGATGTAAACTTACAGTCTGTGAATTCGAAACATTGTCAGAATAATAAAATAATAAAAATAACAAATTCTTTTTTTTATATAAAAAAAGGAAAAAAAGAAGAAGAAAAAAAAAAGCAACCTATTCCAGAAAGAAAGAAAAAAAGTTTTAATGATAGCGTAATTTTTAATTTCCCGAATAGTTCCCAGAAAGCAGAAACAAAGAAAATAAGGGGGGAAGGATGAGAATCAAGTGAGTGAAGATTAGAGAAAAAAATAGACCGACCCCTCAGTTTCTTTCCCTTGTAACCCTCCAGTGTTGTTGTTTTTTTGGGGTGGGGGGGGAGAAGCTTATAGTTTTTGCTATCAATCAGAAAGCCTTTTTTTTTTTTTTTGCCTCCTTACCTCAAGTACGAATCCCAGGCTTCCTTGTGAAAAAAAGATAAAGATCAAATATCTGATTGGAGGAGGAATTAGCCACTGACCAGGAAGGAATTAGCGCGTGGTTTGAGTGATAGGGGCATCAATCAGATATTTAAAAAGGAGCTTATTAAGGGAAAAACAGGAACAATTATAATGGAGGCATTACTAATGATTTTCCGTCTATAAAAAGGAAAATGGAGAATATCACGCCATTCTGTTTGATAGGCATTCTGTTGATAAAAAAAACAAACAAAAAAAACTATCCATTGCGTAACAGAATTTAAGCCTGCATTTATACTCTAAAATAGTGGCCTTGAATCAGTAAATGACTTGAAAAATAAAACAAGAATATAAAAAAAGGAGATTAATCCTTAATTTGAATAGAAGTAATTATGTTTTTATGTACTATTGGGTGCAATACAGCCCAGAGATTTAAGCTCAGGATTGAAGGAGGCAGGTTCAAGTCCCTGCGGTGGTTGGTTTTTTTTTTTTTTTTTCACGGTTGTTACTCCTCAAGATGGACCCGACCTCATCTAGCCCTCTGTTCGATGTCGGGTAAGAAACCCGTAAGGCGGGCGGACATCAGAATGACTATCCTATCTCAATTACTTCCGTTGGTCGAGTGTCGTTGGAGCCTAAACATCCTGCGCACCAGCGGCGTACGTGGCCAGTAGTGGAATACCTTTACCTTTTACCTTTATTAATGTATTTTGAGAAACTTATACAAAATTTCAATTACAAAATATGACGAAATAGAAGTACAGTAGAACCCCTCTCGTCCGCCCTCGGCTGGTCCGCCACTCCGGTTGATCCGACCGTGTTCGAGCCGGCCGAACTTGCCCCCCATTCGTTGGTGACTCACCACCCGTCGCGCCATTGTGTTGTTTACTTGCATATACAGTGACGGTAGATGGTGAAAACGCTCTTAACAATCGCAAAACATTGAAAAAGCCTAAACTTGAACTGCTTGACAACGCAATAAATTCATATATTTTACTGTTAATCCGTATTTTTCTGTATTTTCTGATAATCCGACCTTTTTTGCGTTCCGACCATACCCCCCAGTCCCAAAGGTGACGGATTAGAGGGGTTCTTCTGTATAATACTAAATGCTGTCATTTAAAAGTATGTACAAATAAGGAAGATAAATACTCAATTGAAATACTCAATCAAAGAAAGAATAAATCAAATCAATAAAAAGATTAAACAATTTAAAAAAATCTCATAAACACACATACGTAAAACTACATAATATTTACAATAAAATGACCGGTTTCGTCGGCGAATCCGCCAAAATCTTCAGGTTAAAATCAACACAACTACATATAGAATACATTTACGTCTGCAATCCACCAAAAAAAACCACTAATTTGACGTCACGTATCCCATGAAGCTTGTTAAACACACATTAAATTACTAATGATTAAGGATTAACAAGTATTTGGTGGAGCTACACATTTTAAAGAACAGAGAATAAAACATTTCTAATACAACTGATAAAAACATTGCATTACAACGGACTGAAGCCTAGAAAATAACTGAAGCTGATCGGGAGAGACTTTCAGCAAGAGAAATGGATACGATGACAAGATCATGTTGGATCTCTATAAGAGAAAAAAATAACAAAAGACAGAATGTTGGCAATGATGAATGTTAGCGAAACAATAATGGATGATAAAGAAAAAAAGGTAATTGATTTGATAGGGACATGTCATGAGAATAAGTAAGGTAGCTGTTTTAATGTCTGCCTTGGTTAATCTATCTTAACCAAAGCAGACATTAAAACAGCTACCTTCACAAAAGAAACATTTTAGGAGTATTTACAAACCTTAAAAGAGAAAATCAAAGATTGAAGGATTTCAGAAAGCCTTGGCGAAAACAAACTTGACACAAAATCAAGGTCAGACAAAACTGAATGACGCAGAAAGCTGAAATTCAGAAAGCGACATGTGACGTATAAAACCGATATGTTTATGTGTGTGATGTAATTTGTCTTTTGTTCCATGGACACTATGTCCAAAAATATCTACAATTAATCTTCAGTTCCGATCTCTGTGAATTAAGAAAAATAAAACAGAATTATAAGGAATGTTAAATAAAAGGAAAACATCTCTCCTTAAATCTTCAAAAACATCTTTATAACTTCTCAATATTTCTATTCTCTCAACGAGAATTTTCTTCAGGAGAAAAATAATAATCTTTCTAACATTTCAAAAACAGAAATGAAGGAATATAATCAATTCAAAAGAATACAATAACATTACAACATAAATTCTTTTCATTATTAATTAACAATGAAAGTAATCAAGTAAATGCAATCATATTTTTAGAAAGTAACAATTCTCTTGTTTAATATTGGAATTGTTTTTGAAGATTTAAGGATTGGTGTTTTGCTTTTATTTAACTTAAGAATAGAAGATTTAAGATGTTACGAGTTATATAAGGAATGTATTTGAAACAGCCAAATAAATTGCAAGGCTTTCTAACGGATATGATATAAACAAACGAAGAAAAGTACAATGTACCTCTATTACGTAGTAGTATATATTCACGGCCCTTTCCAATCAAAAATAAGGATATAGCGTCAATGAAAAACAAAAAATTCGAAAATTTGCCTTAAGACAAGGACACGGGAATTAACTTTAAAAAGTTAAAAATAAAAATTAAAAATTAAAATTCAAGAAATTAAACAAAAGAATTTGCTTAATTTCATTAATTTTTAAATTAATTTTATGTAATGTAAGTGAAAATGGGTCTTATTTTTTATCTAAAACAATAATGAAAAATTAAAAGAGTTGAAGTTTAAAAAAAATGTTAATAGAAAGAATGGAAAATTTTGTTTTATTTTAAAACACTCGTTGATTGGTTGAATTCGGACAGTTGTACGATAAATAATGAACAATAAGAGTAAATGTAAATATCTTAAGAAAGAAGAAAATAGGTCTTAGCAATTTTCCACTTCAATTGTTAATTCACAATTTGCCATTTTGTAGGTTAGCAATTTTACAAAATGAACCCCTCAATTCTTAATTTTTAACTGTAGATATAAGATTCAGTTCAGAACCCCTATTAATCAGTTCAACGACTAAGTCGTTTAATCAGTAGTAAAATTGATAGAAAACTTTATCCTTTAACTCGCAAACAGTCCTAAAAGACTGTGAGCAATAGAAAATCAATTGTGTCTGTTGATCTGTAGGCAATTAGTTAAAAACCAAATAAAAATAAAAGTCTGAATGTATGTTAATTCTCAATGTAGTTTAATATATTATTAGTAAATACATTAAAGATTATGTAATTTTTCTTACAAAAGTTTTAAGTAAATTTGGCCTACATCTTAATGATTGATACAGTGGTGGTCAAAATTGTAAGGACAAGGGAAAAATCGCCAAACTTGGCTTCAGTTGGCCGGTAAATTACGCAAATTTTATGACTGGAAACCAAATTATAAATGCAGCATTTTTTTATTAGTTTTTATGGAAATATATGGGAAATTCATATTCATAAAATGTATTTTGGATTTAAACAGCAATATAGTATGGACAAAATTATAAGGACAACGCTATTTACGCGTTCTAAAAACCAAAATTTGCATGTGTTTTGATCTGCACGCGGCACTCCCAGACGATATAAATGCGGAGTAAGCGATTGCGAACGTCGTATTCTATTTTTTCAGTCATGCCACCAGGTAAGAAAATTTCAGAGTTTGAGAAAGGGAAAGTGGTTGCTTTTAAAAGTTCAGGACTTACTGTACGTCAAATTTCAACAAAGCTGAATAGATCAAGAACGGTCATTTAGAATTTTCTTAAAAATCCCGGAAAATATGGACGGCAAAGACATACAGACAGGCCATCTTCTGTTTCTGTGCGTGTGAAAAGAATGATAATAGGGCGAGCTTGTTCCAAAAAACAAACATCAACGGAAATTAAACGGGAATTAAACTTACGATGCAGTGCTCGAACTGTTCGACGTGTTTTACAAAAAGAAAAAACGGTTCATTATGGAAAACGTATGTCACGACCGCCTCTTAGAAAAGTTCATAAAAGACTGAGAATGGAGTTTGCCAAAAAATGCATTACTATGAGGAAAATGTGGGATGATGTTATCTTTTCCGATGAGAAAAAGTTTAATTTGGATGGACCAGATGATTTTTGCTACTTCTGGTATGACCTCCGTGAAGAAAAAGAAATTTTCGCAAAGCATAGAGATGGAGGTGGCTCAGTAATGGTCTGGGAAGGTTTTGCAATTAGCGGAACTACTCCAATAATTTTTGTGCAGGGCAGAATGACTTCTGAGAGTTATGTTGCTTTATTGGACAATAATCTTTTACCAGAAGCACCGATAATTACGAGTGGAGACTATTTGTTCCAGCAGGACAATGCCTCAGTACATGTTTGTTGTTGTTTGTTGGTGTTTTAATGGCGCTCAGTACATGTTTCTCAAACTTCGAAAGCATGGTTTGATGTTAATTTCGTGAAATTACTTGACTGGCCGGTCAGAAGCCCTGATCTAAATCAAATGGAAAATCTGAGGGGTATTCTGGCACACGAAGTATACAAAAATGGTATTCAATATCAAACAAGCAAGAACTCATGTAGTCCATCGAAAAAGCCTGGAAAAAAATTTCTAAGAACGTTCTGAAGGAACTGTCAAACTCTACGACGTCTAGACTGATAAAAGTGATTGAGAAGAAGGGGGAGATTATTAACTATTAATGTGTTTCAGGCCAGAAACATGCATTGTCCTTATAATTTTGGTCAGTTTTTACAATGACATTTTTTATTAAATACGGCAAATCATTCATATTTTGCATTTTCCAATGTTTTGCATTCTACAATGATTTCTAGCATAAAAAAGCATTTTATATATACATTTCACTTTATTTACTTCATAAATAAATTTTTTCTGTGAAATTTTCAGTTGTCCTTATAATTCTGACCACCACTGTATTCTATTATATAAAAGCGTTATTCTGTCTGTCATAAGACTTTACGTTTTTACAATTTTGTGACCAAACTATAAGAGATAGATTGGTCATGTAAACGGATAAAATGTAGATCTTTTTAAGACAAACAAAATGCTACAAAAATCTTTCGAAAAAAGTTTTTGGTTTCCAAGATGTCATCTTTTAAAGGATCAAATTTTGGCTTTTTCTCAATTTAAACGAAAAGTATAAAAGTTGGAAGAGAACATTATATTGAGAAAATGTTGGTATTTGTAAGAGAAAATCAAAATCTGAAATTAAAATTAATTTTTTTCGTACTATTAGAAATTTTGCGTTTTGACGCATATTCCTCATATTCAAGCCTATTTTCGTTTTGAACTTTAAAAGTTTAGATAATTTCAGATGTTTTAATGAATTTCTTAGTAGATATTTTTTTTTTTATTTCAATAGGGTTTAAATGAAATGATGTAATGTGACGTCAAAAATTACCTGAACCCCTCCTTCGTCACACTTTGTCACGATAAGCACAACCCCCCCCCCCCCCCCCGACATGCATACGTAGTTTATTCAAGGGACTCAGGTTACTTTGAACTTGTGCATCAACAATGGCAGTCCATTCAAACAATATTACAACAATTCCAATGTAACAAGAAGACCCTATCAAGTTTTATTAGCGTTTGTCACAGAGGAGAGATAAATTTGAGATACATATTAATTTTACTATGGCGGTGAGTTAAACACTAATTATGATCCAAATTGTTTGATTAATTGTTTAAATTACTATAGGAATTAATAGCTGCATCTTATTTGAGAGTTCATATCGTCAATAAGGGCTGCCTCGATGGATTTGTGTCCGTCATCTGTTGAAATTCTACATGATATAGTTCAGACTGGTTTGAGCCATTGGTTTCTTTAACAATAGAATAATTCATTAACAATAATTGCCTACGAAATGTTCCAATCTATAGAAATAAAACAACACTTTATTGCATTTTATTTCTTTGCAAATGAAATAAAAAAAAATTGTTATCAACTTGTCGATTATATTCAAATCTATTACTAGCCATACATTTAAGCGAAATTCTATGAATTAAATAATATTTATCCAGTTTCTCTCGCTTTTGTAGGAAAAGAAAAAGTCGTCCATAACATAAAAAGCCCATTAACCCACTTGTACTTTTTGAATGTTATTTACAATTCCGTATCCTATCCTGTAATTTTGTTTTCATTTCAACCTTTGCAGTGTAAAACTAAGTAAATACTTTTTATTGGTTTGTATTTGTTCGTTTACAATTGCTTCTTCCTTATTGGCTTGGTAATCACTGCGATTACAAAAAAAAGAAAAAAAAAAACCCAAACCAAATAGCTTCAATGATTAGCGGCCATTAGACTCCCACCGGCAGCCTTCGCTTATGAATTTGTTTGAACTTGAAGAGTTTCTGCCAATTCTCCTATTCCCGAGTGTTTTTCGTATTAAATACACACACTGTTGATGTAATCTTTGTATTATGACACACCTTATTGTTTTTTGCTCATTTAGTAGCCGACACAGAGTTAATAAACGAAGTTAAATGAAACTTAGGTTACAATGAATTGATTATTATTAAGCGTTGAAATATTTGTAAACAAATATCCCCTACAATTCTTTTTTAATTTTTCGTTGGAAATTCCTTTTTTATAATAATAATAGTAATCATATGCATTTTCGCGAATTACCACCTCAACGCAAACATTTTAGAGTAGAAAGTTAACAACGTGCTGCACATGCGCGAAAGTGTTATTCAGTGCTTGTAAAAATATATAAAATAATAAACAGTCTGCACATGTATAAAATATTATGCGAAACATATATAATCTCATTTTCATTATTTTGTACGATTTTTAATCTAGTACAGAATAAAGGTCACTTCAAGTTTTTCGTATTCTTTTAGTGAAAAACTGCCTTTTTCTAAGTTAAACGAACAATTTTAATTTCGCTAAATGAACGTTTTCTTAGCTTCCTCTCATTCCTACGAATCCCATTTTGAATTTCTGTTGAGATCTTTTCTTCTTCCCAAACACAATCTTCCCTTATTTTCCAATTATTTTCTCAAAAGCGAGGCTTATCAGATCATTCAGTCTGCTTGTGTGTCCCTAATAACTTTGAATCTCTGGATGATTTATTTTCTTAATAAAAATATTTAGGTCCTGACTCAAGCAACTGCAAATCTTTTATTTCTTTTATATATTTCTTTTTTTCAATGCACCTAAAATTCTGAAAATTTAAGTAAGAAATTGTGAATCATCTGGGATTTATATTTTTTTGTTTTCAAAATATTCTGTAATTAATTAAATTAAAATTCAAAAATAGGTAATTTTAAGTGGTTTTTGAGGTATTCGTCGATATTTTCAACTTAGAAAAACTTGACGAAAACCTGAAATGATAAAAAATTTGTAAAATAATGATTTGTATTTAAAATTTTATTTTTATTTATTTTTAAAAAATAAAAATTGTGTTTCTTAAAATTGTTTGAGAATTAAATTATTATTTTTTTTTACATGTTATCAAATAATCATAATAAAAAACGTTTTCATTAAAGGCTTTCTAAATATCATACAAATTCATTTGATGCTGTTCGTTTCCAAAAATAAATTTGTTTTGAAACATTTTTTTATAGAAATAGATTTTAATAGAATTAATAATTTTTGAATTTTAATTTCGTTAATTACAGAATATTTTGAAAATTAAAAACACAAAAAAATGTAAATCCCAGATGCTTCACAAGTTCATTTTTAAATTTTCAGAATTTTAGGTGCATTGGTAAAAGAAATATATAAAAGAAATAAAAGGTTTACAGTTACTTGAATCAGGACCTTAAAAACTAAAGACAGTTTTAACTTTATATTTGAAATCTTTACCAAGAGGATCCTTGTCCAGACAGAAGCACGAGAAGGCGACAAAACTTCCCACTGAAAAGCATTGGAATCCAAACAATCGATTTCTATCCTATTTCTTTTAAGATTTCACTGTTTTCAACAATGCATTTTAATTCCCTTTTTGTTAATTCGTGAATTAGCGCGATTTCTTACTATTAAATCTCGAATATGCTTCAATTGTATGGTCTCCACATCAACAACAGTCAATCAAATTCATTGAAAAAGTTCAAAAAAGATTTCTCAAATACCTTTTTTTCAAAACGTATGGTTTTTATCCTGACCTTATTAGTTACGAAACTTTATTTTTTTATTTTAAAATTGAACCTTTAACGTTGCGTAGACGAAGTGCCTCTCTTCTTTTTCTTTATAAGCTCCTTAATAATAAGATCCATAATTCTATGTTACTAGGTCAAATTAATTTCAATGTATCTACCACACGGAGTCGAAGTAGATTCCTTTTCTACACACCCCTTCTGTGCGATCTAACAGACACAAAAATTCGCCTGTTATTAGAATGTGCGACGAATACAATCGTCAGTGTCGTCATCTTCACATTTTTAATATGAATTTTAAGTCTTTCAAATTAGCCATTGTTTAGAGTCATCTGATTCTCCTACTGTTCCTTTTCTCTCCCTTTATTTATCTTTCTTTCAACTACCTCTACTTCTCTCTCCTCCTTTCCTTATTCAGTCCTTATTTCTTTATTTTCCCAATATCTCTAGATGTTGCTATAGTTATTCTTATATATATCTTATATGTACATATTTATTTTTTTCTCCATTATTCTTGTGTTTCTTTTTGCATGTTTTGTATACGTTGTATTTCCTTTATATTCGTTTTCTGCTTTTTTAATGATTTTTTCTATTTAAATTGTTTATTTGTTTTTATATTTGTTTACATCCTTTTATGTTAGTTTAATTTTTTTTCTTTTTTAGAGATACTGTAACTGGGTATAGTCCCGTTGTATCTTCCTTACAAAATAAAATAAAATAAAATAAAATAAAATAAAATAAAATAAAATTAAAGTTACGATTTCGACAACTTAAATTATTTAATTTTATCATTTATTATTTTTTTTTATTTTTTTGCAGAATTTGCATTGTTTTTATCTAATTGATATTAAAATTTGAAAATAACTGTGCGCTTTTCGTTTTTATTGTCTTAAAAACAAGAATAAATAAATAAATAAATAAAATAAATTTTAAGACATCACCTTTTAAGGAAAGTAGGACTTAAGTTCTTGGAACGTTTTGTTTTTATTATATTTTATATTTGTAATTGCAAGTATATTATCAGTCCTCCTGGTTACCTTCCTGCTTCAGTTTACGACTTAATTTTATAACTTTTACACAGATAAATACAAAGGCAGTTTTTATTTTGTTTGAGATCATGTGACTTGTTTATATACAAGTGTGAGTTTGGTTCCCAAACCTTTTCACTAACTCAAAGTTATCAATCAGAAGAAGAAGAATAGTGTGAGGTTCTAGACCAAGGATTCCCAACCTGGGGGAAAGATTATTTTTGGTTGAAATTATTTTTCAATAACCACGAAGGATTTCAACATTTATTTATTTCAATGTGGCTATACTATCAGTGGTTGTAACACTGATTTTTGATAAATGAAAAGAAGTGACTTATGGTTGCTTTACACACACTCAAAAAATTGCCTCAAAACGCTCGAAAATATGCCATTTGCCAGTTGCAGCTTGACTGAAAAAAGATCGCTTTGCGTTATTTTGTGAGCGGCAAATCGCGTTTTGCTCTCGTTTAGATCGTGATTAACAATATTTGTCGGCGAAGCGACAAAAAAGTTGATTTCGTAGCTTTGTTTTGCTCATCTCATTTCACAGCAGAGATAAAGAAAAAGGAAAAAAAGATCCCGGAGGAAGAGAATGTGGTGAATGAAGCCATGGATTGAAACCACGAGCAAAGAATATCCAGATTTCAGCGTGAAGTTAACACCGTCTTAGTTTTTAAATAAATTTTCTCGCCGCCAAGAGCGCTGGTGTCGACTTGCTTCTAATATTTTCCTGAATTTAGAACTTATACTTACATCAATCTTCTGAATAAAGTAAATGATAAATCAAAATCTTAATCTTCTTAAAATCTTTAAATAACACAATATTTCGAAAATATAAACTATTTTCTTCTACAGGTTAAAAATAATTTGTTCTTTCTCATAAAACATATAAATAAGCAAGACAAGTTAGTCATGTTTATTAATATGTTTTACGAGAAAGAACAAAAAAGTTCTTCTCTTTTATTTTTAAATAATAAGTTTAACGTGCTGTGAAAGTTGTATGAGGCAGCACCAGTATAAAATCGCCATATTCTGATTCAATTATGGGGAGGATTTGGGAACGGCCGTTTCATCCTGCAACGGAATCTTCAGCCCAAACTCACCTCCCTCGATAAAAGAACCAGAAAGGCGCAATCCTATGTGAGAGGTACCGACCAATCTGGCAGTGACTCCCCAAAGGACAAAAGGCAACAAAAGAAATTGATGTGTCTTGAGACATCATCACAAACCTTTACCTACGACTCGTAGGGTAAAAGGCATTAAATTAAAGGAACAGAAGGTTCCAAAAGCTAAATTTAACTAAAGGAAGAAGCTAAATAATAAGTTTTACGTGCTAAAAATAGTTTATATTTTCGAAATATTGTGTTATTTTAAGATGTTTAAGAAGATTAAGATTTTGAATTTAGAACTTGTTATTTAGAGCAATAGGCATGACTTTCGGGCCACATTTTCAGGCAAGTTTTCAGGAGCGTGTAAAGCGGCCAGTAAGATCCACCGCGGAGGATACTTAAAAAATATTAAAAGCCCGCCATGTTCCTACATATTAAACATTACATATTATTTCATTTGATACGGTGGGCCTTTATATTTTTCAATTTCCACCCCGCGGACCTTGAGTTACTTCCTAAAAATAAAATATACAAATCCACTATTATCATTATAAAAAAAAAAATCGATGTTAGAAATAGTAAACTGGAAAAAAAAAATTCACTAAGATACAAAATTCAATATCAAATTCATTTTTATTCGGTGTCTCGAAGTTAACTAAATAAAAGGTTTGAATGAAAATTCTATTTTGAATGTTTGTTTCTCTACCCTGTTGAAAATGCCTTTGTAGGCAAATGTTTCGGGGGTCGCAGATTACTTGGCTATTAGAGAAGGGGGTCGCGATTCGAGAAAGGTTGGGAAACACTGCTCTAGACAATAAATCTAACTTGTCTATGCATAAAATACTTCCATTCACATACTTTGTGTATCTGTAATCTCTGATTTACTTTCAATGGTTTTTCTCCATCCTCAGTTCCGTTAACAAGAAATGGTTAAAACACATTGGTTAAATATGTACTTTTCAGTCAATAAAAATTCCTTCGAAATTACTCTTACCGTAGTCCTTTCGAAGCACTCCATGCGAGATATTATCAAAATGTCAGTAGCTGTTGACTTCTCCAAGGTTATCAATTTATAATTTTTTTTTGTTTGCATAATAATGAAGGAACATAATCTTGAATTAAAGATAAAAACAAAGATTAAAACAAACTATTTTAGTGATGCCATTCCGTAGCATCTTCAGTCAAACAGAAATCCAGAAACATCTAGCTACTTTAATCGTCTCCGTTAATGTTGACGCCTAAGTTTTTCAACCTAATTTCCCGAATCCTTTCTAAAGTATTACTATAAAGTACTGTAAAGTTTAGGTGAGATAAACACCTTGTCTGAAACTTTTTTTCTGTCTTGACTTATGTGTATCTTCATGTGAATGTCGTAGCCTGATAATGTTGTTTTGAAGAGCTCTACAACTAGTTCTAAATGTCGTGGTTTTCCTAAGTACTAAACAGAGAGTTAATTTGAACCATAAGCATTATTGGCTTGTTACATTTTAATTTTCTATAAAAATTTAACTATAGTAGGTATTTTTAGGTTAGATTAACTGTAGCAACTTTAGGCACCACAATTGGAGAAACAATGGTCTTCGTTACGTTTTACCGTTACGTATTAATAAAAAAGCCTTTAGATAAAATGGGAAAATGGGACAGAAATGTCCAAAGCCTGATTTTTCATTTTTAATGTCATTTCTTTAGAGGAAAAAAATGGTGTCATTTTATTTTTAGAAAAGTTTTATTAAATTTTTTCTA
The DNA here is from genome assembly GCA_023159025.1 of Thereuonema tuberculata. Lineage (NCBI taxonomy): Eukaryota > Metazoa > Arthropoda > Chilopoda > Scutigeromorpha > Scutigeridae > Thereuonema > Thereuonema tuberculata. The sequence goes on along the minus strand of JAFIDM010003189.1, from coordinate 26,608,347 downwards.
AATTATTTTTTATTCTTAAACATAATGTTTCATGTTAATATAAAATCAGACATTTTTGTTTTAATTGGCTTATTTCTTAATAACCAATTAGATTTTTTTAAATAAAATACACTCAATTGTTTTCACTTTAAATAACATAATAAAAGTTATTAAGATTTCAATCGCATATTTTAAAATTCTCTTTTTAATTGAATTGTTTGATTTTAATGTAAGAAAAAACGTTTACCTTTCAATTTACAACGCAGTATTTGACTGAAACTTAATGGGATTTAAGAAGAAAAAAATGATCAAACATATTCTCTTTTGTGCAAACTCTCGTTCAATTGGGCTCTCAGACTATTTCCTGTATATGATTCAACTTTGCTTTCGAAACATCTCAAATTTTGTCATTTTGACTACGCTTCAAGTCAAAGTGACAAAAAAGTTCAAGAAAAAACGCTCCCAGTTGTAAAGTAAGCACTTAACAGTTATTGATTAACCAGTGTTTACCAATTGCCTCTGGTTCAACAAATAACATTCAAAATAAACATTGTCATTAATGTCAACTCAAATCATTTTTTCACATACTTGAAGGGAGATTTAATGGAACGGGAGAGAAGAAAAAAAAATTCTAGAAATTTTTATTAAATTACACTCCTTAAATTGGTCGATATCATTTTATCCACCTCTTACAATATTTCTGTTTGTAAATGTAAGTACAAAAGGGAAATCTACTACAATAATTTAATAATTGAATTTTATAATCACGAGCGATGCAGTGAATATTTCAGAGATTATTCTAACTTCTTTTAAAATAAGATTGGAATTAAGTTCAATCAGGTTTAATTGTATTCTATTGGTTGTTATAATAATTAATCAAACCGGAAATGACTTAATTTAATATTCTTTGAACGACAAATAAACTTAAAATTGACATTATTCTACTAAATGTAATTTATTATTTTAAATCAGATGACTTACTTTACTATGCATAGTTGAGAAAAAATATTAAAATCAGTATTAAATGTTTTATAGAAATGTTTTTGTTTTTTTTGTATGATTAGAAGGAGTTCGCGAATCAAAAATTGGGAACCACTGTCATAGATTATTGTTAGACGTAATGCTAGCCATGTTTTGAAAGAATTAAAAGAATTCAACCATACTTCGATTTTTGTCGATAAGTTTTATAAAATGCTGAAATATAAATGTTTATCAAAATCTGTAGTTAAATTCATTGTAGATTAGACCTAAAACGAATATCGAAAATAAAATGGTAATGTTGTTATTATGAACAATAATGAACGAAAAAGAAATAACAGTCACACAGGCGATGATGGAAAAACGAATTGTTCTAGTATAGATAGGTGGACAAACTCACACAAGATTAATATAGTGCAAGAAGAGAATATGGATTAAAGTGAAAACGATGTATTATTATTCTTGAGTTCATCTAATGAAACCATTTCTTAAAAAAGAAGGTGGATAATTCAAGTTTTGTTATTGTGGTGGCATCGTATTCGCTTATTACTTTACGCAAATTTATGTGTAAGTGAATTAAATGACCTAAATAATAATGAATCTGAATTGTATAAACTAATTTGGTATTTCGAACATTTCGACTTGCAATTATAATGTAACTACACAGGTGTATCAAAACTCTCTGTACAACTTTTATTGGGAGATAATGAGTACCAAGCCAAATCTATTGCGTTTATGAATGTATGTTCACTGACTCAATAGCGCCCTCTAGCACCAAAGATTACCGCCAGCGGCATAGAGGAAAAAGATTTGTCTTAGTCCCCAATTAAAATTTGTACACTTTTTGATACACCCTGTATATCAAGATGTATATTTGTTAGTTAAGAACTTTCAATTTTCTTCTTTCATAATTAAAATTATGTTTTCAATGTTTCATGCATTCGCTCAACTCATTCCCTAATAAACCTAAACTACCTTAACTACACAAAATAGACCAACAGAAAGAAAGAAACACGTGACTTTGAAATGTACATAGCATTACATCATAGTCACAATGATGTAATGACAACGTCCATTTGAAAGTTCTTGAGAATATCATTCTATGTCTAACAGTGACATTAAATACAGAAATCTTCTTTCTTCAATAAGATCATTGAATTTTGAGGACCGCTATTCGACATTTAAGGTCTTTCAGAATTTTAAAACGCACTGTTTCCAAAGCAATGCTAGAGAATTAACAGATCTAGCAAAGTTTTTTTTCTATTATTAAAATAAATATTTCATTTATTTTAAAAGAATTTAAAAATAAGTAAACTTTGCGGATTATCCGCGGACCTCTGCTGTTTCCATTTTTTTTTTTTTTTTTTTACAGTACAATAAATTACGGAATTAACAAAAAAATTTGAAATTTAGAATAAGATAAACAATAAAAAAGGCACATTTAGTGACATCCAAGTAAGGGTTTTCGTGTTTCGACACGAAAAAACAAAGACAATTAACCGGTTTTTTTTTTGTTAAAAAGTAAGAAAATAAAATGTATATACTATCATTTTAATGTAAATAAAACAAGTTAAAAGCATTTTGGGGTTGATTTTCGTCCTTTTTCGTTCTATTTCGGATTATCCGCGGTTGCCGCGCCACCCAACTCCGCGGATAATCAGGAGTTTACTGTACTTGTTCAACGTCTGCTTACAATTTCTTGAAAATCAGGAAATGTTTTAATATTTCCAAAAAAAAAAAAAAATAAATAAATAAAATAATGTAATAGGTAACATATTAACTTGATAAAAAATATATAGAGAATACATTTCTTATCGAATCTGTGCATGATTTATTAACTACCATTTATACAAAGTAAAAAAAATAAAAAATAAAAACAAAAGAATTCCAAGAACTTACTTATATTTCTACGTATGTTTTTATCAATGTAATTTTACATGTTTCCCTTTTCTTCAAGAACTTTTAAATCTATGTACATCAAATTCCGTATTAAATAAAGCTTAAACAGTTAAAACCTTTAATACGTAAATATATATTAAAATGAATGAAGCATTAACAACCTTCCGAGGCTCATTTCGTTACTGCTTTTCTTTCTTCTTCCGCGACAGACGAAAACACAAATATGCTTTGCGTTGATATTTGTCTCTTGGAGTAACGACGAGGTCGGCTGTCGAGGTTTTGTTAAGCACTGAAAAGATGACGATTACGGCTTAGCATTCGGTCAAAGGGGGAAAAAAGAGGAAAAATAAATAAAGTGAGAAACCCATTAGTGCCGTCCGAACAGTTGTAGCACTGGGTAGCGGGTCGGCTTTTGTGTGACGACCTATTTGGTTACACCCACTGGTTATTTAACGCTGGGCAAGCCTGACTTTTCCCAAGCGTCACAGGACCCAGGTGGTTATGTCATTTTTATCCCTCCACTCAATAAAAGTGTTTCGTTATTTTGATGGGGGTGAAACTATAACGGGCACTTTGGAAGGAAGGAGTTAAAAAGATACAACATCTCTCCCTAACTCCACGAGGTCACAAGATTCGGGAGACGTCAGAAACACACACACACAAAAAGGAAGGGCCCCAAACGAAAGGTCACCCGGCTAAAAGGGAGACTAAATGGCTAACGACAGACAGGAGCCATTTACACGTATTTATGTAGTTGTTTGGAACTTTGTATAAGAATCGCATTACTGGGAAGAATGTTCTTTGAAGCTGAGAGCCAGAATCAACTATTCAGCTTACAAAGATCTTAACTAGAGAGTGAGAGAGACAAAAAAAAAAAAAAAGATAGAGGAAAATGGAGATCAAAATCAAATGAATTTATTTATTTATTTATTTATTTATTTAATCCTTAGTTATCTTTAAGTTTACCAAAATTACCTTTGAAAATTTATTCTTCTTAAACAATTCTGTAATCAACAAACAGCGAAAAATTTTCTTTAATGCAACTGAGTATTAAAATGTAATGATTACTTAGATATTTGATTTTTTTTTATTATTATTATCTTTTATAATTGAAATTTAAGCCCTTTTATCCTGCTTCTGCTATATATTTTAAAGAAGCTAATTTTGGATATTTTTTGCTACAGTATTCCATTGTAAACATTAAAATATTACAGTAAGTTGAATATTCATACGGTAATGTTTAATTAGGTATTTTAAATTAATTTTCGTTTCTAATTTTATAAAACTTTTGTTAAATAAAAAGCAATTTTACTAGGCCTAATAAAGGAAAATTATCATTAAAATTGATATATTTAGATATCCAAGATGAATTTGCTGTTGTTTTAGAAATTGCGCTGAAGATCAAGAGCATTTTCTTAAAGATACAATCGTAAACGCAATATTCGAAAGGGATATCAACTTTAATTTTTTCTTTTCTAATAAAACTTAATGTTTTCTGTAGTTTTTTTTTCCTGAGATATTTTTTTTAATACCTCAGTTTTTTACAAATAATTATAAAATTTTTCTAAGATTAGAAATGAACAAACCTTTTTAAACAAAAAGTAAAATAATTTTTTCAAAGAAATTTTTTTTTAATGTACCGTACTGAGATATCTGTAATACACTGGAATAACAATACGAATAACTTAATAATACTATAATAATGTAACATGATGACTGTGTGTAAGGCTTAGTTGGTTAAAAAAAGATATTACTTATAATTTATTTTAATTAAAGGAAGTTAAGTTATTGTGGATAGTGTAGTTTAAAGTTACTTTCTCAACTTCCTTGATGGCGGGACGTTTTTCAAAAGGTAAAGTTACCGAAGTCGGCTTTGCCTGATTTCCATAGGGTAATAAAAATCGAAGTTGTCTCTGATGAAGATTTATGTCTTAATAATTGTTTAGTCAAAATCGTTCTCGCAATTAGGCATTTGTTGAAAGGTTCAGTGTGTGATATTAATAATGGCGCTTCCATGAATTGGTGCTAATAAGTGCAATTCTACGAGAATAACAAATGAGCAGTCTTTATTACGAAGAGGGTTGGGAGAACCAAAGGGGGGAGGGGGGTGAATGAAATCGAAGGGGAAACGGAGAGAAATATAAACGTTTTCAAAGACGCCGTTTAGAGGTCTTTCTCACGACTACAATATCTCCTCCCTCCCTCTACATATCGACGAAACCACTGTACGAAAGGTAGATAGTGGGGGAGAGGGGATATGTATCCCCCCCTTCCTCCCCTCCACCTCCCTTTCGGACAATAGTACGGCTGAATAAAAATTTCGAACAATTTGCTTTTGCTATTCAGAACCCGGCTGCGACGAACTTGTCTGGCCGACCTGTTAGGCTTATTTATTCTAAGGTGAATGATGACGGCAATCGGCCCGAGAACCTCTGCGACTTTTGTAGCAGCAGCAGCGGCGGCGTTTGGCTTGCAATGGTTACCGTACACGGAATGGGCTGTTACCGACCAATCAGGGCCCGGCGCGCCCCCCCAAATAGACCATTCCTCATCATTAGCGCAACGAAATGTTTGCATGGCGGGGTGAGGGCATTCAGCGTCCAAAAGGGAAGGAGGGAAAGAAAAATGGGTGAATATACACCTACAGGCTTCTAATGATCCCCATTTTAAACGATTTTCTCGGGGTGACTCCCGTTTTGGGCCACTCTTACTTTTTTTCTTTACAGAATCCCAATCTCATCTCCCCTCCACCTGCTTTTAACAGCGCCATTATTCCCAACATAACTTAACAACTTTCCTCTTGTGATTTGCTTCCGGTTAAGCACCCGTCAACATCGTGTCCTTACAAGACACACAAAAGCTAGGCTTCCATGTTAGATTAATAATTTAACTAAAAAAAAATAATAAAATAAATAAAATGATTCTTTTTTATTTCTAAAAAAAAATCAAATTATTTCAACTACTATCTAATACTGATGATCGTTGCAATAAAAAAAGTAATAACAAAATACTTTTAATTTAATCAGAACTATTTAGTAACAATGTGAAAGGTCTCTGTAAATAAATAAATAAATAAATAAATAAATAAATAAATATATACGGTATTTAAATAAATAACTATATACCTTACATATATTTATAAATACAGTAATAGTGCAGACTTAGTGCATACGACAATACTAATTGCATCATATTCTAACAATTTGAATATAAATATTTTTAGAAATCATACTTTTATTTATATATTTTAGTAAAAATTATTTATCTCTTATTTTATTCATTTTAATCTTTACCGTTATTTATTTTAAATCATTCGTTTTCTATTTCCTAATTATTGCTGTTCTGTTTATTTTTAAATTCTTTTCCGATGCAGCCGTTGAATCAGTTAATTAATTTAAATTCATTATGTTTTTATCCAATCATTGTGTAGATTTTTAATTACTTAGCCAATCAAATCAAACTATGTAAATACTATAAAAACCAATGTTTTTCAGTTAATAAATTAATTCAGTTCAGTTCCAGAACTTGACTCGTTGTCTTTTCCATCTCAACGATTCTCCTACATACGCCATTACAATATCATTATTATTATTATTATTCTATTATTATAGACTCATAGATAAACATAGAAAAAAAAAGGTGTATTTCATAGTTCGCACAGATTTGCTTCTTTAATCAAATTCATTTCTCAGATATATGATTGTATTTTTAGTAATATTAAATATTTAATTGCCTTGGACGTTATTATAGAAAAGCACTGTTGAATATAATAATGTTTATTTTGAAGTCGTATCATAATGCCTTTTAATTCACGCAGACTTTACTATATTGCCGCAAAAAATATTTTGAGAATATTATTAGTTTTCCAATCTGTGGGACGTGAAACTTTGTTCTTTTAGATCGCTAATAATAGATAAATTCTAAACATACATTTGATATTGTGATAAAAAGAAGAAAAATAAAATTAAACAAATGAAAAGTAAATAAAAGCTGCAATTAAAAAAAAAATCCATCAAATTCTCAAGAATGAGAGGATTGAATTTGTCAATTCGCAAAGTAAAATACAATTGTAGTTTCCAAAAAAAAAAGTTAATTCAAAAAATTAACTTGAAAAAGTTAATTCAGTGTTAAAAAACAAAACAAAAACAAAACAAAACGACAGAAATGCAAATATTAATTAAGAAATGGTTAATGAAATTGTTAATAAACTTATCTAAAAATGATACTAATAAGGTTAGAGTGAAACAAAGGTTAGAATATATAATAAGGCCGAATGTTTTGATTTTAAAATCATTCTTATAAAAAAAAAAAAAAAATCTTATTTTTTGTAAATACTCTTTGAAACAATGAAATGCAATTTTTAAGGATGTTTTAAACAATTTGGTAGAAAATATAACAAATAGTTTAATCAAGAAATGTTCAGTGAGGCTAGAACGGAAGTCAATAATTCATTAGCTTCCCCGAGCTTAAACTAATCTCAAAAAGTACAAATAGCAAATTCACGAAATGATAAAAAGTGGATTTTTTTTCTGACTTTCACCAACTTCCAGAAATTTCTATAGTTGGGGGCCTGGTGGGTGAGGCAGGTGCTTCGTTTGGTCCCCTTTCAGTGGTGACCTTTGAATAACACGGCTATTAGGACAAAGTATACAGGGAAGGGTCGGCGGCCCCCCCCTTTCTACCTGACTCTTAGGAAGTTCGCACTGGTGAAGAGGCGCGCATTGACTTGCCTGAGAAGGCGCCACTACGATATTTATACGGTGGATTATATTACACCAAAAGAAAAAAAGAAAAGAAAAAAAAAAAGCCTTTTTAACAGCGTCGGAGCAAACAGGATTTTTCTGGGCTGCTTCAGAAATGCGAAGGGAATCGTTTGACCCTTCGCTCCCCGAGGACCCAGTTTCGGGTTTGATGACGATCGACTTGAGCAAACAAACTCCAGCCAAGAACTCCATTAAACGGATACAAGCAGACTAAGAAAGTAAACACTAACAGATTATCGTGTTTAACAACGGATTATCCCCAATTGGATTACTACGACACGCTTCCAGATAAAAACTCTTCAAC